>JARFXV010000824.1:660000-1200179 GCA_031761425.1 Cosmopolites sordidus | reverse complement strand
GGCACAGTGGATTCTGGGAAACTGCTGGAGAGAGGAAGCGATTTTGAGATTGCTTTGTCAAACCGGTTTGCTGTGTTAAAAAATCCGGGGGAGGTAGAAAAATCAGTTCAATATGAAGAAATCGCCAACAATGTGCTTCAAATGGCTGCTTCAATAGCACCAGAAGAAAATGTTTCAAACAGAGAAAAATCTCCAGTGAGACCATTGATTTAATGAAGAAACGGCGGGCAATGAGAAATGCAGGTAGTTCTTTCGGCAGGGTCGAGTACACTGAGCTCTGCAAAACTATAAGAAAACGTATCAGAGAGGACACGCGCCGATTCAACTTACAACTAGTGCAAAAAAACCTGGAAGAAAACAAAGGAATTAACAAGGCTAAACAGAAGCTGAGAAACAAAAGAACGCAAATATATACCTTAAGGCGTGAGGATGGCACAGTGTGCAGGGCACGTACTAAATTTTAGGGGTTATCAGAAAATTTTAGTCCCAGTTATATGAAGATTAGAACCAATCAAATACAACAATACCCACGGAAGAACAAATGCCAGATATCCTAGTGGAGGAAGTAATAAATGCTATAGAATGCTATAGAAGATGAAAAACGGCAAGGCTCTAGGAAATGACAGTGTAACTGTCGAAATGCTAAAAGCTGGTGGTCGGACGTTACATAAAACACTGGCAAAATTATACTCAAAATGCCTCAAAGAACAAAAAGTAAATGACTTATGGAAAAATGCAGAAGTGATCATTTTACATAAAAAAGGAGCACAGGAAGATTTGAAGAGCTTCCGTCCAATAAGCCTCCTATCAATAATGTACAAAGTTTTCACTGAGATAATATCTAAAAGAATATTAAAAAAACTGAATAACTTACAACCAAGAGAACAAGTGGATTCAGTACAATGGATCACATCCAGGTTGTACAGCAAGCCATAGAAAGACACAACGAATACACCATGCCACTGTGTTTGGCTTTTATCGACCACGAAAAAGCATTTGACTCCATCTCAAAGCATGCGATAATGGATGCACTGCTTAGCCAAGGGCTAGATAAAGCATATGTAAACCTATTAGGATCGATATATGATGGAGCTACAGCCATAATTCACCTTGATGATCTTGAAGTGGGAATTAATATAGCTTTGAGCTTTTTTTTCCTTTAGTCAGACTAAGCTGTTCCAGTCTTTCTATATCTTTCTCTCTGGCCAATCTCCCAAATGTTAACCTTGTGTCTGAAACAGCCTGAATGAATGTTCTGAATTTCACTTTGTGTAATATTTGTTAATCTTAGGTCCTCTTTAATTGCAGCAATCCATCTAATTATTTCTACTTTAGCTCTACTCCTATTTTTATAAAATCCGACTATTTTTCTAGTTAGCCTAATCGGATTCATCCATTTTATGTGTCCGTAAAACTTAAGTCTTCTTTTTCTCATATCGCTATGCATATCTGTGTATTTTTTGATTCCTTGGTTTTCTCGAAATCGATATGTTGTGTTATTTATTTGTTTGGCGCGTAACATTTTTTCTTATAATTTTTCTTTCTTTCTTTTCAATCTCCTCGATGTCTCTCTTTCTATTCAAAATGAGCGTTTCTGCCCCATATATACATTCTGGCTTAATAACTGTGTAATAATATCTCAGTTTTGTGTTTTTAGATATGCATTTTTTGTTGTAAATATTTTGTGTAAGTCTCAATGCAGTTTTCATTTTTTGACATCTACCCCTATTGGCAGCTTTTTTCAACCCGTTTTCCATGTTTATTTCACCCAAATTTTTTAATTCAGAGACTCGTCTGATATTACCATATTTTGTTTTTAGAAATGGTGTTCTTAGTCTGTTGCAGGTCATTTATTGTGTCTTTTCAAAGGAAATTTGAAGTTCTACTTTTTCTGCTGTGTCTTTTAGGATTTCAATCTGTTTTTGTGCCGTCAATATATCTTGGGCCAATATTGCTAGATCGTCAGCAAACGTCGGACAATCAATCAATATATATGTATATAGGGTATTTGGTGCATTGTTTACCAAATTAAAATGGCCGATGGGAGTGGTCTTTTGCTATCTGCTCAGCCTCCATAAAGCATTATTGGGCCAACAGGTTTTTTATGTTAATTTTTAAATCATTTCTTGAAAAAATTCAAAAGTCAATATTGAAACTTGAATTTAAAAAAGAAGTTATTGGTATATCCTCCAAATTATTTTTTTTTTTATTTTATTGTGTAATGTTGTAGGGTTCTATGAAAATCAAAGTTACATGCAAGCGACATCTATTTGTTTTTATGGACTGGCAAAATTTTTGGATTAAATAAAAATAAATTTAAACTCAACTTTAAATTGCATATAAAAAAAACTAAAAGGTATCATGTTCTTCGAATTCTTTAAAACAATCTCTGGTTTATCGGTATGCATTCATGCCATACAAATGTTTTACTTACTCCACTAATTTGCTAACTTTGTGTATCGTTACACGTCTGTCATGTGTACATAATCTGTCTCTCTCTTTTATCCGGTAAACGAAAGACCATCTCAAAAAACGCGCGCCGTGGTTTGAGTTTTTCAAGTCGAGATTTGGCTGTTACTTTTTATTCTGTTTTTGTTAAGCTGTGTTAGTTTTTGTTTAGTTTTGTTAATAAAGTTAACCTTACCTCCCTTTTCGAGGCTGTAAGAAATGCCTGTATCATGTCTCTATTAGTTCTAGTTATAATATTCACGTTATCTACAAACGCAATAGTTATATGCTCGGCACCATTCTAAACAAAGATCTTTGTGGTGGGCTTTAATAGAAAGTACCCAATATGAACCAGAGCCACGCATCCCCAACGCAAGTAAATGTTGATCAATAGTAATCCTCCAAGTC
Source organism: Cosmopolites sordidus (assembly GCA_031761425.1). Taxonomy (NCBI): domain Eukaryota; kingdom Metazoa; phylum Arthropoda; class Insecta; order Coleoptera; family Curculionidae; genus Cosmopolites; species Cosmopolites sordidus. The sequence goes on along the minus strand of JARFXV010000824.1, from coordinate 1,197,323 downwards.
CTACATCTAACTGCAACAAAATCAGCACACACGTATCATCTCTTCATAACACTAAAAACAGTAATGTACAATCCTCTAATTAGTTAATGAATTTTTAAATTTGCTTCTTTCATACAAATAGCTCGTCATTGAAATGATGTGATTCACGACTGTATTTTTTAGTACTTTTAAAAGCCCTAAGAATACTACTGAATTTAGTAGTATAGAAAAATATCTGATGAAAATAAAAAATATCCGCATAATAATAACAAAATTATTTAAATTATTTTATGTATGTAAGAATTCTGTTGGTGAGTCTTGTCGGTGGTAGTCTACTGATATGTCCATAGAATTTCAACCTTCTTTTTTTTATGTCCGCCGCTACGTTGGACATTGTCTCTGTGGTCTTTCGAGATTGTAGTCTCTATCCTTCTTCTGTCAGTTTTGGACCGAGAATTTTCTTCATAATTTTGCGTTCTTCTTTTAGTATGTTTTCTATGCCGCTTTTTGTATGATGTGTAAGTGTCTCGCTTGCATATAGTACTTCTGGTTTGATTACTGTGTTGTAGTATCTTATTTTTGCGTGTGTGGATAGGCATTTCTTATTGTAGATATTGTGTGTCTTTTCCGTATGCCCTCTTCATCTTCTGTAATCGAATCTTCTGCGCTATCTTCTCTCCTGTGGATTCGAGGATCTCACCGGTATTTGCAGTGAGTGCCCCTATTTATTTTGCTGTATTTGGTGTTCAAATTTTGAACATCTAATTTTGAGCAGAAGAGTTCGGTTTTTTGAAGAGATTTGTAGGACAACTTTCTCCGCACATTTCTTGAGGACTTGGTTGCTCTTTCATTGTCTGCGAGTACGGCTAGGTAGTCTGCGAAAGCCAGGCATGATATTTCTATGTTGTTTTTGGATCGTCCGAGTCGAATTGTTTTCCGTTGTCCTTGCTTTTCGTATTCTTGATATATATATATATATATATATATATATATATATATATATATATATATATATATATATATATATATATATATATATGTATATATAAATGTGTATATGTTGTTTTCCAGTATATTTAAACATTTTGTTTCTGATTTTTCCAATCTAAGAAATTTGCCGCCACAATGGGGCGGGAAAATGCTGCAATAGAAATGAAATTTGCGAGAAAATCGGATGTGCTTTGAAGTGGAAAATAAGAAAATACCGAGAAAAGTCGGAAAATTAATTGCATATCATGTTGAGTTAACAAAACAATAGTCCACCCTTACCAAGGCATCCGATTTCGTTAAAAGGGTCTAAATAAATGTAAGCCGGATTAAAGTAGACAAAACATATTAATTCCTTTCCATATTAATTTATAACTAGAATTTTAACTATTAGGTTTAGGTTACTTTACGAATTTAAGCTTTAATATATATATATATATATATATATATATATATATATATATATATATATATATATATATATATATTTATATATATATATATATATATATATATATATATATATATATATATATATATATATATATATATATATACATATATATATATATATATATATATATATATATATATATATATATATATATATATATATATATATATATATATATTCACATCATTATCCAACCCAATTAAATTCAGTAGTCAAAACTTTAGTCACAAGATCTTTAAGATTGACGGAGTTTTAGTGCCTAGATTCAGCACTGATTCAAAATGGCTATGATAAGTGTCAAATAAAACGGCATATTGAGAAAGTTCAGGCAACAAATCATCTCCACCAATCCACTAGAGAATTGTCCCACAACCCTAAAGTTCTTTTGCCAGATAGTAATATAATTAAAATAAAATATCCGAAATATCGAAACGATATTTACAACAGACAGAAATATATTCAGTTTCCTTAGGCCTGTGATAGATAATATTCCACAAGAGTCACATGATGTCTATGAGATTGCTTGTTGTGGCTGCTCCCAATCATATATCGATACTAGCAGATGTATACAAAATCGCACACAGAAGCATTCTCTCGCCGTCCGAAAATCGGATCTCTCCTTAACTTTAGCACATCATATCCAAATGGGTCACAAAACAGATATCGACAATGCCATACTAATGGCACCTATATATTCCTACAAATTCCGCATAATTCGTGAATCAATTGAGATCCAAACAGTTCCAAATCCCTTATTTCCAAATTACCCATCGAAAACCCTTCCAATCAAACGTCTTCTGTCACCCCCACCCTTCAACCGTGCACCCCACCCAAACCTTACCTATTAATGAAAAAAGTCACGCTATCCACATTCTTTTCTAGTTGTGAGATCTGGGGAATAGGTAGATTGAGACCCTGAAACAGAGCAACTATATTCTCTTGATATTAACTTCAAAGTGGAAGCCGAAACACAAGCCGATTTTACAAAATTAAATGCGGTTCTACCCGAGAACCTCATTCGAGTTTTTATAATCCGATTAATATAAGCGATAACGTAGCAAAGTTGCTTTTTTCCAATATTTCAAATTTTACATTCTAATTCTTATACAATATTGCCTCCATTGAAGACGATCAGCATAACATAAACTTTGTAACCAAATCTATTATTCAGTTAGCAATTCCATATGATTTGTTATTTATTTTTATACCTATCTCAGGAAGTAAAATAATGTTGTTGATGAAGTGAAAGGGTTTTCCGAATAAATTCTTTTGAACGGGTGCTTTTAATTTATGATGAAATTATAATACCTGCACTTACATAATGAATATTTATTTAAAGTAAAATGTCTTAATTATTAAATATTCTCACTGGGAATGATTTAATGAATATACCTTTATTATAATTGAAATGGAGTTGGGTTCAAATGTATACCCACATTTTGGGCTATAACTGGAAAGGTGGAAAATCAGTTTGTAAAGTTCATTAGTAGGGTATAATTAAGATATATTAGTATAGCAACGGCTGGTTATGTAATCACCAAGTCTAACATTTACATTATACTGCTAAACTTAATAATGTATTTAATCGAGAATTATCTTAGAATTTTGAGAAACATCGAATCTAACAACTGTGGAAATAAGTTTTATCTAAAAACTTAACAATTATATTTTAAGTGATTTATCATGCAGTGCTTATAATATAAAAAGCTACAGATTTCTTCAAGGAAGAAAAAGAAAATAGGAAGCATTAAAAACAACTGATAAATAAGTATTATAGAATCATCTAAAACATAGTGATTTGAAGAAAAATTTTTCTTAAAACCTATTTGCGCAATATACATTATTATTTTACGCGTATTAGTATATGTATTTTATTTTTCTAACAATTGGTGACGTGAAATTGAAAATATAGTACCAATTATATTCCGTTTTTTAAATTTTAATTATAAATCCGTTTTTTTATTCAATTGGCCTCTTAATTTATTATTTAAAAATAAAATGTAATATTTTATATAGCCATATTTATACCATACGTTTTAGCAAAAATCTGGTTTGTTTGGCCTTACAAAAAAATTACACAATAATGTCATTTAATGTCAAGTCAAAGTAAATTACTGGCACTAATTTTTCACACCACAACACGTTTTAAACAATATTACTAAAATATTTATCCGAACACAGTCTTGGTATTTAATCTAGTTGGGAGCAGCTTTTCTGTAAATAAGAAACATAGGGTGATATTAGCTTCCAGAATAGAATATAGACTTTAAATTGAATTTAAATATACACACGTACACTGAAATAATATTTGGCAACATTCTGCGATGCCATTTTCATTTTTTGGCTATTGTATGACTGATTTTTAATTTTTAAAAAATTGCTTGAATAATTGGTACATTGGTTTATTTGTAATTTATTCGTTAAATAATAACCAACTATGCTTTTACAAATATTTGCTTTAAATGACTATTCTTATAGTTTTTTGATTGGCAATTTAATAACTTTGCAATCTTTTTTCGCGGAAACCCTTAGAAATCATTTGTAAAATTTACTTAAGGGATATTAAGTGATATGCCTTACTTCATATATATAGGGCTAATTGGAATTTCAAAGGCGACAAATCCTAGAAGGCGCTTGCTACCTACTTTGTGAGAAATTACCTCGCTCATATTTTTTTTCCTATAAAACTGGGAATATTTTGATTTCAAAATAGAGAAGAGTCTTAATTTCCACGTAAAAAAAGGTTCCCTTGGTGAATATCGATATTTTATGTCGTTTGCTAGATATTCGTGTTCAAATATTCCATTGCACATCTTATCGATGGCTGAAAAATATGCAATTGAATGTTGTATGCAAATAATTACATCTCGATAACAACTGTTATTATTTTTTATCTCTCGTGTCAAACATAGGTGGAAACAAGTTTCTCCAATCTTGAGTTGGTTTTAAATAATTTGTAAAAAGTAGAAGGTATGAAGAACTCTTCCAGAAGAACCCAACCAGAATCATCCCAGATCGAGAAATTTTTCAAAGAATTTTCAATCAGTTAGGCGAAGCAAGTTCGTTTTATTACAACAATCCTGGTAGACCGCCGAAAGGTAACAGTAGAATAAGAAGAGTACATTTTGGTTAGTATCGTTAACAATCCTGAACTAAGGACTAGGCGTTTCGAGGCATCTATAGAAATTAGCAAATCTACCGTTTCAAGAGTTATTCATAAAGAAAAATTGTTTCGCCTGTTCAAAATTTATTGCTACAATATTTGCTGGCTAGATCAGATTTTTGTCAAAATCTACTACATAAACAAATGGAGATCCGATCCTGAAAAATATATTGTTTACTGATGAGGCAACTTTTACCAGACGCGGATTTTTTAACTGACGAAGTAATCATTATTACGCTTTAGAAATTCCACACCTACCACGAGAGCGACATTTCCAGCGCGAATTTTGAATTAATATTTGGTACAGCATTATCGACAAATTTTTAATCGGCCCATTTGAGTTTCCGCAAAGACTTAATGGAGATAAATATGTGCAGTTTTTATAAAATGATTTATTATACCTTTTGGACGGTATGTCTCTAAACTAAGAAAAGACATATGGTTCGTGCAAGATGGAGCGCCACTGCATTTTACTGTTGCAATGCGAAATAATTTGAATAAACATTTTTCACATCGGTGGATTCGGCGCGATGAAGAGTTTGGTCACTTCGTAACCCAGACATTAATCCGTTAGACTTTTATTTGTGGAGTCATATGAAGTCTTTAGTTTACCATGATGAAATCAAGACACGAGACTAGCTTTTACAAAAAAAATCAACAAGCGGCCAATGTTATTAGAAATGAAGAAAATATCTCCTCAAAAGTGAGGCATCACTTAACAAAGAGCCTGCGAAAGTATATTGAGGTAAATGGTGGACACTTTCAACACCTATTGAAGTAAATTTCAAAAAATTTCTCGTATTCAAGGCACACTTTCTGAATTGCAGATTTTTCAACCATCGACAAGATGTGCAATGGAATATTCGAAAACGAATATCTCGCAAATGGCGTGAGATATCGATATTGACCAAGGGTACATTTTTCACATAGGAGTTATGACTGTTCTCTATTTTGAAGTCAAAATATTCCCAGCTGTATCGGGTACAAAAATATGAGCGAATTAATACCTCACAAAGTAGCTAGCAAGCGCCCTCTCGAAACTAGGCTCAAACTAGTACCAAATTCGGATTTGTCACCTTTGAAAATTCAGCTATCCCAATTTTGAACCTGATATCTTCAACTGTTTTTAAATGATCTCAATTTTTCAAAAATTTAGTCTAACTTTTAACATCCTGTATCTTTTAATAACAAAGATTTGCCAACACATTGATTGATTAAATTCTCTTACTTTGAGATCTACTATCACCAGTTGCTCTATGGCGACACCCAATTCTTCTCCATATTGTCTCCTATACTTTCACTCCACCAAATATTTTCCTCAGTCCTCTTCGCTTCCAGACATTTGATTTTTTTTCTTTTTTGTTCATTACCCAACATTCACAGCTATATAGTACCGTGGGTTCAATAACTGTTCTGTAAAACTTTAACTTTGCTGACCATGTTATTTTTTTTGATCTAATGTGCAGGCCATATTCTTGCGCTTTTTTTTCAGTCTAAACATTCTTACTAGCTGTTGTTGTTTTTGATAAGAGTACTACGTCATCTGCGTATGCTAATATTTGACTCCTGCTATTGTAACTTGTTCCTCTTGCTATTATTCTGCTCTCTTGGAGTATTACCTTCAGTACAGCATTAAAAAGGACTGTAGACAGGAGATCCCTTGATTTCAATCCTTTTCTCACTTAATTTTTTTCTGTGGAAAGGCACCACTCTGTATTCTGTTTTCCTTAGAGTCATCTTTGTCATTTGAATAATCTTCTTCGGGACTTCTCCCACTTGTCCGTTTAAATATATTTCAAATCTACTTCTTATAGCTCTTGCAATAACCTCATAGGCTACATCGAGTAATGTGATTCCCCTATGATTTGAGCATTCTTTTTTATCGCCTTTCTTATATATGGGTCATATTATGGCCTCCCTCCAACTGTCTGGCATTTTTTCTTCCTCCTATATCGGTTTTATCAGTCCATATTATCCTGCAAATAATGTTTTTCCTCCATGTTTAATTATGTTCGCTGTTATGCCATTGATTCCTACATTTTTGTTGTTATTCAGGTTCTTTATTATTCCTTTTATTTCTTCTTCGGAAGGGACTTCCACTACCTGATCCAACTCATTCTCGTTCTGGCCCCCCACCATTTAATCTTCTTCGTTTTTCGCCCTTTCACCCTTTAACAAGCCTTCAAAATGTCCTCCCTATCTGCCTAGTTTTCCTTCGATATTTCCTACTAAGTGTCTATCCTTGCTTTTAACGTACTTTGGTCCTTTTGAACAGGGTTCTTTCTTATTTTTGGCTTCTTGAAAGAAGTTTCGTATTTCATTATTCTCATATCTTTCTTAATTCGAAATTCGTATTAAGTCGTCATTCTTTATCCGTCTGTTCTCGCTTTTTGCCTCTACATAACATTTTCACTATTTTCCTTGCTACTTCATATTGTTTTTTTTTGTTACATCATTTGGATTCTCCAACATCTTTTACCTTGCTACTTTCCTCATCTCAATTACTTTCCTGCAGGATCTATCGCACCACTCTTTCTCTTTACTTTTCATCTGCATTCATAGATATTTTTGTGTCACTTCCTTCATTCCTGTTTCTAACTCTTCCCATTCCCTCTCAATACTATAATGTCTTGGTCTGTCTAGAATATTTTTTTTTTCATTTCTTCTTCAAATTGCCGGGCCCTAGAGTCATCTTTTAATTTTTTTACATCAAATTTTTTAACTCCTTTTAGTCGCTGAATTTTTGTTGCCACCTCTTCCTTGATGTTCGTTATCACCAGAAAGTAATCAGAGTCCGCATCAGCTCCTCTATCTTGACATTTTTTACTAGCTTTGCGTGCTTTATTTCTATTAATACATGATCAATTTGGTTTCTTGTCCTACCGTCGGGTACTACCCATATTTCTTTATCTGTTGCCATATGATCAAAACTTGTGCTCATTATTCTCAGGTCATTCTCCTATGTGAACTTTATCACCATCCACCGTTATCATTACTCTCTATGTGTCTGCTCTTACCACCTCTTATTCTGATGTGCATATCCTCGTTTGGCATTTCAATATTCTATTTCCTTTACATCGTATTTTTATCATAAAATTCTTCTTTAATATCATTGCTCTTATTCTCAGAAGCGGCATGAACATTTAATAAGCATAGTTTTCTAAACTTACCTTTTAGTCTAAGTTTGCAGATTCTGTCTGATATGGCCTCAAAGTACACTACGCTGCCCTTCCACTATTAAACAATAATTGTCTTCCCTTCCGAAATTTTGTCTTCCCTTCCACTATTAAACAATGTATAACCGTCTATTTCGATGTTTTCTCTCCCTTTTTGTTTGGTTTCTTGCATTGCTAATACATATATCTATTTTATACTGTTTTATTGTACTCACTATATTCTTTAGTGCTTCTACTTTGAAAGTGCTCTTTACGTTCCAAGTTCCAATTCTAACTATACTCTGTGATTGTTCCCATTTATTTTTTTCTCTTTTTTTTATAACCTTTTTCACTGTTCCCTTCCGTGTTCATTACCGAACTCTCGCTACTTCTTCATCCTTTTTCCTTATGCCCTAATTTGTTGGTTGGTCAAGGTTTGCTTCCGCCATGTTCCATCTCCATACACTCCCATCTATTTCCAATTTGCGAAAACCCTTCTTCACTACCCTGTCCTAGTAAATTTTTCCCCCAAAACTTTTGAAATTACTTTTTTTGCATTAGTTTTCTCTTTTCCTCGGCCTTTAGACGTTTTGTTTACAATATAACCAGCGCATTTTAATGGTGCTTGTCTCCTTAATTAAATTTTTTCCTCCAAATTGTTCGTGCTATAGTGGTCAAAAAAATAAGTGTATTAATTTTATAGACGTAATCGCGTACCAATTCTAATAATGTATTTATTTTGTTTACAGCAAAAGTTAGTACAACAATACAAGTATATTACCAGAGTTGCTATTTATATATTATATTATATATATAAACAAATATTTTTCATTGAATATGATTTTATTGTTTTTAAAACTGTACTCGGCGATGATCGATTCAGTTTTGCATACGTTTGAACCAATTTTCATAGCACTTTTTCCATTCCGATTGAGGTATCTCCAAAATATACATTTTCAACGCATCAACCGCTTCTTATGGTGTCCAAAATCATTGACAAGTAGTTTATTCTTCACGGATGGGAACAAAAAGAAATCATTGGGTGCAAAATCAGGACTGTTGGTGGATGACCCATGAATTCGATGTTTTGACCGGTCAAATATTAAGTGAAGAATGATCCTACGTCGCTGGTTGTGTTTTCTTATTTCTTCAATGACTTCTGGCAAACAGTTAGTTGTGTACCATTCAGAATTGACAATTCGACAATTCTTTAATGGCATTGCACCCATATACCCATTTATCCTAAAAAAACAGACGACCATTTACTTCGAAGTGCTTCTTGCGTGAACAGCTTTATTTGTTTTCCTTGATTACATTTGATCACCAATTATTTTCATAAAAAAATCTATGACATGCGCTTCTCTTTTCCTATTTTCCATCCATGGCATCTGGTCCGATGGAGTTATTTTATTTTTTTACTATAAGTTCAAAATAATGTAATTCAATTGTTATGCTTATTTTAATATAATCAAAGAAAAAGATTATCTATAAAAACTGAAAAAGAAAACATATGTCCTAGTGTACAAGATTGCTGATTTCGTGTTAATCATTACAAACTTGATCTGTGGTTGCCCACATTTACTTGTACGTATGTGGGTTTCGAGATTAAATGATATGACAAAAGAAATATAACCGTGTTATGTTGATCAATAACAAACAAATTTTTGTTACTATGCTAACTAATTAAGCCTAGTCTCAAATTTGCATTTCAAAAAGTCGTTATTATTACGAAGTAGTGCAGAAACCGGCCGGCGTGAATAAAAATTTGACATTTAAATATAATTTATGAATGCAAAATATCTGATCTTAGAACATTGGCGCCATACTAGTTGGTATATCAATTTATATAATATATGTATACATATTTGTAAACAGCACTATAAAAAGTTTACTTATAGACGTTTTGTTTGAAATTTTATGGAGATCCAGCACAAAAATATGTGGTAGAAATTCGGATACGGACTAAATTAAGGGAAAAATCGAAAGCGCGGAATGTGGAAAATTGGAAAATACCGGGAAAAATTAGAAAGTTAATTGAATATCAGGTTGAACTCACAGAACAATAAGCAATGCATTTTCGTCTAAGTCTTACAACCTTATATAAAATATATTAACAGTTTTATTTGTTATGTTGATACCTTCCAACAGATTACATATTGCTAAATCAATTATAGTTGAATATTGTTATTGTTATAAATGTTTTTATATGTTTTTTTATACATGTGCATTGTTAATTTGGAATAAAAACCGTTATACAAAAACCTACCCAACATTCTCTTTGATCAAAAACTGTTTTTGGTAGTCCTGCATAGTCAAAATATTCTGCCGATTTTAAAATCCTTACAATCAATTTTTAGTTATTTTATAGAACCCAAATCACCTAATACTAAAGTTATATCGTTTTTTATATACAATCAAAGCCCCTTATTCACGATTCTGTTATTTGCGTCTTCATTATTCGCGGATTAAAAAATTGTGACCACTTCTTGTATTTGCAGCTGAAAATTTCTTTATTCACCGATCCAAAACTTATGATACATATTGTATTTTTAAAATAATATGTTTTTAATTACCAGTTACCTTTCAAAAAAAAATAAGTATCAACGTATTTATGAACAAACAAGTCTTATTGCCCCTTGGCCGAAAGTTCTTTGACAAATAAGTCGCCACCCCCATATACACCGCCGAGTTACGCGTAACGCTATGATTTTTGATAAAAGCCGCCTTCGCACGATCGGTGCTGAATCTTTTATTCGTCGTAAGAATTTCAAGTGAATAGCACGCATCTCTTCTGCTTTGTTCGCGATGTATAAAGTCGAGTAAAAGCAAAGGAAAATTAGTTCCTACACGGAAAAAGGTCCTGTTGCAGGTTGATGTAAAAATAGAAATGCTTGACCGTTTTACACCTTAGCGAGTCGTTTGCATCCATATCACGTTTTTTTTTTATTTAATGAATCAACTGTACGATTCATCAAGAAGTTAGAAGACAAAATAAGGAATTATATCGCGTCAATCAGCAAAAATTGTTCGTAAACTAGCAATTGAAGAAATAGAAGCTGCATTAACATTGTAGATTGCATTAACATTGTGCATTGTTGAAAACAGTACTTCTAAGCGGTGCTATAATCCATGAGAAAGCTAAACGCCTTTAAGCACATTTTAAAAAATCTGGTAATGAACATTCAGATGAAGGATTTCAAGCATCGGAAGTTGGTTCAATAAGTTCAAGATGCGACAATCACAGCATAACATCAAAATTGTTGGAGAAGCTGCATCTGCAGACACTTAAGCAGCGGCAACATATCCAGAAGGATGTGGATACAAACCTGAACAAGTGACTAATACAGACGAAACTGCCCTGTTTTGAAAAAGAATGATAAGAAAACTTTTATATCCAAAAGTGAATAGTCCGCCTATGGTTTTAAGGCAGAAGAAGATAGAATTACATTGCTGGTCTGTTCTAATGCATCAGGGGATTGTTTAATTAATATATATTTACAGATCGCTAAATCCGCATGCTTTGAAATATCAAAACAAGGATAACCTACCAGTGTTTTGGCATCCAAACAAGAAAGCGTGGGTTATAAGTGTTATTTCTTGTGACTGGTTCCGGGATTGTTTTGTTATTGAGCTTCGTGAGCTTGAAGCTATGCATACAAATATAAAGGTGATATTTTTGTCTCCTAACACGATGGCCTTACTCCAATCTGTGGGCCAAGGAATAACACAGGCCTTTAAGCTCTATTGCATTAGACAAATCTTAAAAATCATGGATGTTATGCATCTGATATGAATGTTATGCAATGTTGGAAAAATTTTGACATAGCAAAGCGCATTGTACAATAAAACAAAACACGCAAATTATTGGAAGAGCTGACACATTGAAATCATACTTGTAATGTTGCCAAATAAAAACATTGCTCAAGTTGCAAATAACATAGGGCGAGATGGTTTCGAATATGTAGAATCAAGTAATATTCAAGAATTGCTTGGATTGCAAGATTTGACTGAAACCGACTTGGAGGAAATGCTTGATTAATATTGTTTAAAAATATCTCATTGCTTTTATTATATATTTTTTCTTTTTATCTTGTGAAATTGGAACATATCCCCTATAATCCCATAAAAATTACCATTCTGTGTTCACGGTTTCTGTATTCGCGACATATTTACGGAACGTATCCCCCACAAATAAGGTACTTAGACTGTATTGTAGAGATTGCGGGCATACCGATTTACTACCAACTATTATCATTAACCGCTATTATCAATTGCAATAAACCTTCATCTATCGGATTGTCACGTTATAGCGCTTAAAGCAACAGTACATTTGATTAACTATTCACAAAAACACCACGGAATGAAAAGCTATCTGTTTAAAAAAAATCGACTATATTTTTTTTCTGAAAGGTATCGAAAATATTGATAGAAATGACGAAAACAAAACTGTGTAAGTTAGAGCTCTTAATATTAATATCAAGAGGTGCCGCATCGCAAATTTCAATTTCCTATTTAAATAACATAGGATTTTTTTATTTTGGAATTTTATAGCTCTACAGCGGAACATTACTGCGGAAAGACAATTACATATATTTATAGGAAATTGAACGTTCTTCTTTGAATTGAAAGGTCTCTTATGAATTTTCGATAAATTTACTTTTTCAAAAGTTATTCGGGGCTAAAGTTGAATGCATAATAAATTTTTACATCAATTCTATTTTATCGAAAAATGTTATTCAACCTTTTTTGTAGATCATTCCATTTCTTATAAATTTTCATTAATACATTTTTTGAAACTCCGTAAGGATCGTGAGTTATTTAAATTGAAATGCGATTTTTTCTAAATAATCGGATTTTTATTGCTTATAATTGATTATAAAATTAAAATTATTGAATTTTTCAACTGAAAATTACTTGTTTATTATATTCGACTAATTTTTAGAAAAACTCGAGCTTATTCAAATTAAAAAATAAAGATTTACTATACTTATTTTTTAACTAGAGTATTTTTTTAACTGATAATGAATTTTGACTTGATAATTGACTCGTAATGGAAATCTGCTTTCTGAGGATCACAAAATAAAGAGATTGAACTGAGTTGGGGTTTTATTGTTTTTGACTCGATATAATGAGGAAGGAGATGAATTGTTAAACCACATCGTTAGAGGAGATGAGTCTTGGGTGTCTCACATGACTCTTGAGTCCAAACAACAGTCACTAGAATGGCGACACACCTTGTTGCCAAACAAACAATTTCAGCACGAAATATCATCGCAACTGTCTTTTGGGACAGGAAAGAGATTTTGTTTTTGCCTAAACACAAGGTTTAATCAGGTCTTTTGGATGGGAAGAACTGGACCATCCACCTTGCAGCCCAGACCTTGCACCCAGTGATTTTCACTTGTTGCGGTACTTAAAAGAGTTCCTTGGTGGTCAACGGTTCAACGACGATGAAGTTAAAACTACCGTTATGGATGGGGCTTTTTCACAGGCGACAGATTTCTTTGACGTCAGAATTCGGAAACTTGTTGAGCATTATGACAAATGTGTGAACAAAGATGGAAATTATGTAAGAAAAGTAGATTAAAGTATGTAGTAGAATATGGAAAAAAACATATTTCAATGATATTTATAGTATTTTCCTTACTAAAAAACGGACCTTATTTAAAAAATATACCTCATATATATCCAATATATGGCAAATATATTAAATGGTGCTTTTAGAACTCTATTTGCTTGATTGATTTTTGGGGAAAAATTGACGAATAATTATTGAGGTGTGCGATGGTGCATTATCGTGATGTAAAATCCATTAATTGCTTTGCCGTAAATCTTGACGTAATATTTACAGTATCTTTAATACTTAATCGGTGAGTACTCGGCAAAAAAATCCTTAATTTTGGTAATATGTTCTTATTGGTTATCGTGAAAGATCAACAGTCTTTACCTTAAAACATTCTTAACATTTCCAGATCAGATCAAGATCAATTAACATTCATCATATCAAGAAATATCGTTTTTTATTGAATGCTAATTCTTTTCTCAAAAATGTAACCATTTTAAAAAATAGCCGACAAAGATGTCTAACCATTACAAAAGACTATAATTTCGAACTTCCAAATATTCATTGTCATGTAGAATACAAAAGAGCGATGTCAAAAGAAAGAAAACAAAAACAATATCTAATTATATAGAGAAAAATTAGAACAACTACATAATTAAAAATACTTAAAGGTAATAATTACAGAGTTTTAAAAACTAGTTTATTTTTTCCAAAATAAATGTGTCTGAAAAAAGAGATATCTCTACAGAAATAAAAACCAAACTTTTAAACAAAATTAATTCAATATTGAAAAATGAAATTGAATAGCCAATAACATATAAAATAGCAGACTAACGTGTGTAAATAAAAAATAGAATAACATGTAAATAAATTCTAAAATATTAGCGATTAATTAGTTATTAGTTTAGTTTAGATAATAACTTTCAGTGTTATAAACCGTCTTAAATTGCAACATATTCATAATACAAGAAAAAATATTAATAATGGATATATTTCAGCATTTCGATCAATATAATTGCATATTAATAAGTCAATTAATACCAGATTAAATATTACAAGAACATATTTCATTTTATTGATAATTGAAGCATAATATATGACAATTTAAACACGAAAAATAATATCTGCTAAATGACCTGTTAAATATCTACTAATGAGGTGTATGGTCATCCTGTTGGAACCACATATCCTCCAGATCAATATTATTCAATTCCAGTGTGGAGTGATCCTCCAGTTATCATCCCACGATATCGAACACCATTGCAGTTACAGCTTCATCCGCAGCATTCTGAAAGAAATACGGCCCAATTACACCTCCTAACCATAAAGCACCCCAGTCGACAGTGACTCGTTTAGCATACAAAGGTTTCTCATGAATTAATTGTAAATTTTGCTCAACCCAAATGCAGCAATTTTGTTTATTAACATAGCCACTAATTTCAAAATGTGCTTAATCTAAAAAAATGATTTTTTGAGGAAAATCATCTGTTTTTTGTTTGACCCAATTGACAATTACACGACGTTTCAAATGATAAGGTGGCTTCAGTTCCTATGTTATTTGAACCTTATATGCTATCAGAACTAAATACTTTCATAAAATATGCCATGTTGTAAATTTGCAATCCAAATTGCTGTGAACGTCGACTAATGGAAATGTTTGGATTTTTAGCAACACTTTCACGTACCAAATCAATATGCTCTTTGAACGACACGACGACTATATATTGCTCTCCTTTCATCTTCCACTGAACCAAGTTCCTTGCAATGTTTTGAACAATTCGATTGATAGTATTTTCAGATGGACGAATTTTTATATCGTGTATGATGCTAAATGCTTTCCATACTGAATTGACACGATATATGGCGAATTGATGATGATATATGGTGAATTGACATAATATATGGTGAAGACACAGCAGTCTATGAATGACATTTCAGTTCAGAAAGTATTAATGGTGTTAGATTTTAAAGTTATCACACTCTTATTGAGAAACTTTTTATATCTCATCAATTTTTCGATTCTGCTCCGGTACCAACAGTGTTCTTAGAGCCATAAATGACACCACGCTCCGTTTCAACCTCCAGCATTATTAGCAGCAAATTATTAATCTATGTTTATTCAATAAAAGTATAATTATACAGAGCTTGTAGAGTACACATAGTTTAAAAGGGGGCGCAAAAGACGATTTACCATTTTAAGATAAAATATATCACTTTTTGGTTTAACTGGCAGACAGGTCAAGTCAAAGGCCTCAGACTAACATGATACAAAATCTACCAATCCGCATTGGAACAGCGTGGCAGAACACTGTCCATGTCTTGAACATGATATTTTAATATGACAGTACAACCTCAAATATGGCCCTCATTCGCCCGAGACCAAGGGCCAGCTACCTACGGCAACGGGAAGACATTTCCCAAGGTAGAACGTTAAATCAGGCTGCCATTGGACTTTTGACGTTGCTACTCTTAATATATGGACAATGAAAAGGGATGCCCGACTGCAAGAACTGCAGATCGAACTTGATAACATACAATGAGATGTTATTGGGCTATGTGAAACATAAAGAAAATTCGAATAGCTAATTCAACTGAATTCAACTAGTCACGTACTCTACGCTCGGGCTGTGGAGAATGGACGAAGTGGAATTGGATTCCTCATCAATTATTGATTTAACTGGCAGACAGGTCAAGTCAAAGGCCTCAGACTAACATGATACAAAATCTACCAATCCGCATTGGAACAGCGTGGCAGAACAGTGTCCATGTCTTGAACATGATATTTTAATATGACAGTACAACCTCAAATATGGCCCTCATTCGCCCGAGACCAAGGGCCAGCTACCTACGGCAACGGAAAGACCTTTCCCAAGGTAGAACGTGCTAAGAATCAGTCGGTTAAATGAGGCTGCCATTGGACTTTTGACGTTGCTACTCTTAATATATGGACAATGAAAAGGGATGCCCGACTGCAAGAACTGCAGATCGAACTTGATAACATACAATGAGATGTTATTGGGCTATGTGAAACATAAAGAAAATTCGAATAGCAACTGAATTCAACTAGTCACGTACTCTACGCTCGGGCTGTGGAGAATGTACGAAGTGCAATTGGATTCCTCATCAATCGAAAGTTGAAGAATAGTGTAGTCAAATTTGAAAGTATATCTGACCGATTAGCGCAATGCGTTATTCAGCTGAAAAAAAGTTTAGGTTTCAAAAGGGATAGAGAAATTGAGGAGTTTTATGATGATGTAGCCCAGCTTTTATACAAGGAGAAATGTATGTACAAAATTTTGATGCGTCATTTTAATGCCAGAATTGGAACAGCAAGAATTGGTGAAAATGCAACTGGTCCATATGGAACTGCTAAGCGGGACAATAGAGGCGACAGATTGGTTGATTTTGACAGATTGATTGATAAGTGAAGTTGATTACATCATGACGAACGATAAAATAAGTATATTGCGATTGTACTGTCCTTAACAATTTGAACGTTGGAAGTACCCAGTGAATAGTACGAGCAAAAGTTAGAATAAACTGTCGAAGGAGCACGAAAGAATGGTAAAATCAAACTAGGGCAAAGTGGATTATAGGAAATTGCTGGAGAGGGGCAGCGATTTTCAGACTGATTTGTCGAAATATCAGTCCAATATACAGAAATCACCAACAATGTACTTGAAACGGCTGCTCCAATAATAGAACAAAAGTGAGACCATTGAATTTATGAAAAAACGATGGACAATGAGAAATGCAAGGAGCCTTTTTGGCAGGGTCGAATACGCTGAGCTCTGCAAAACTATAAGAATATAATATTAGAGAGGAGACATGCAGCTAGTACAAAAAAACTACAGAAAACAGAAGACTTAACAAGGCTAAACAGAACCTGATAAAGAAAATAACGCAAATTTGTGTCTTAATGCGTGAGTACGGCACAGTGGGCAGGCCGCGTACGGAAATATCAGAGTTTATCAGAAAATTTTATTCACAGTTATATGAAGATCAGAACCCGTCAGACAAAAATACCCACGGAAGAACAAATGCCAGATATCCTAGTAGAGGAGGCCACAAATGCTATAGAATTGATGAAAAACGGCTCCAGGAAAGGAAAGTGTAACTGTCGAAATGCTTAAAACTGGTGGTCGGACTTTACATAAAACATTGGCAAAATTATACTCAAAAGGCCTCAAAGAACAAAAAGTACCTGATTTATGAAAAAATACAGAAGTGGTCCTTTTACATAAAAAAGGGCCACAGGAAAATTTAAAGAACTACCGTACAAGAAGCCTCCTGTCAGCAATCTACAAAGTTTTCAACAAAATAATATCTGATAGAATGTTAAGAAAGCTTAATATCGCACGACTAAGAGAGCAAGCAGGATTCAGAAGTGGATTCAGTACAATGGATCACATTCACGTTGTACAGCAGGCCATAGAAAGGCACAACGAATAGACCATGCCACTGTACTTGACTTTTATATACTACGAAAAAGCATTTTACTCAATCTCAAAGCAAGCAATAATGGATCCATTGCTTAACCAGGGGGTCGACAAAGCAAATGTAACCTACTGCGATCGATATATGGACAGGACGCATTGATCGAAGTTTTCTTTTCAGACAAAATGGGAGTTTGCTCTTAAACACTATATTGAGCCTGCCATATGCCTGTCAGCCACATTTAATATGCCGTTCCACCTCCCGGGCGGTATGCCGCTCCACTGAAATCCCCTGCCCAAGATATTCAGGCATAAACTGGTCCACAATCTCCAAATCTCTTCTTAAAACTGAAATTCTTCTGTCCTCGGCAAATTTATTGACAATAATTTCATTTTTTTTCAGGTTTATCTTTAAACCAAACAGTTCGCCAACCCTTTACAGTTCTTGCATGCGTCTTTGTAGCTCCTCTGGGTCTTGTCAAAGGAGAACGATATCATCTGCAAATCAAGATGGTTTAAGTTTGCACCATTAATCTTTACACCATCCTGTTTACCCTGCCGTACACCTCACTCTACATTAATTCCAACTTCAAGATGATCGAGATGAATTGTCGCTGTAGCTTCATCATATATCGATCGCAGTACATTTGCATATGCTTTGTCGACCCCCTGGCGAAGCAGTGCATCCATTATGGCCTGCTTTGAGATAGTGTCAAATGCTTTTGACATACGGAAGTGAAACCTGGACACTCACATCGCAATGAATTCAAAAACTTTGGGTAGAACAGAGGGGAATGGAAAGATGTATGCTTGGCATTACAAGATGGGACAGAAAAACCTGCTACAATGGGTCAGGGGACAAACGAAAGTGTGTGACATCATTGAAAGAGTAAACTAATTTAAATAAGGATAGGCAGACCATATAACGAGGCGATGGGATGGCAGATGGACCAAGGCAATCCTGGAGTGGATACCGCTTGATGGCAAACGTCCGCGAGGAAGACCGAAAGCACGATGGACTGATGACATCATTAAGTATATTGGGCCCGAGTGGCAGAGGAAAAGCCAGGGCCGTGAATTTTGCAAGCAAGCTGTAGAGACCTTCATCCAGCAGTGGATCGACACGGGCTGATGATGATGATGATGATGATGATAATATATAACTTATTCTAAAAACTTAGGAGTTGTTAGGACTTAACATCAATTTCGGCGAATTTTCAATGTTAGATATATTCCTTTCAATCTCCTTCCTATGTTCTTCCTATGCTCCTTCTTTGTTCCTTCAAGTTCCTTTCTGCATATTGTACCACGTCTTGCGTATTGTACCACGAACACGAATATTCGTTGAAAACATCCAATGTATAAGGGAAACTGTAGGAATAAAACGACGGTCCTATCAGCACATTTTATAATAAGGATATAATAATAACCATAGAATAATAAGAATATAATAGTGAGCATATAATAATAAGCATATAGTAATAAGCATATAATAATAAGCATATAATAAGCATATAATAATAGGCATATAATAATAGCATATAAATATAAGCATATAATAATCTCTATGACAGAAACGAATACGACCAGAAACTGAAAATATCGAACATTATGAACCATAGGCTTAACTTTAGCTTTACTTGCCTCAATTTAGAGAGATGAAGTGTGTTGATTTTAACAGGATGGTGCTTCACAGTATACTGAAAGGGCTATAATAGCGCTTCTGAAAGAACCTTTTCATAATCTATTAATGGCCAAAAACAGAGATCTGAAGATGACTTCATTCTTAGGAGTTACCTTAAGGAAAGAGTTTATCACATACTAGATCAGCCCAAAAGCAATATTCGGCGAGAAATAATGGAAATATTTTAAGAAATACTGACTAAAGTGATGCAAGGTATTGTAAAAAGAGCATTAATATATAAACGCGAAAATAGTCACTAATTAATAGACATTATATTCCGAAAGTCGTCTATTAAAAATCTCCAGAAACTGTATTTTACTATACAGTTAAGTATAATAACTTTGACTTAAGTTTGATAATAAATCTTTAGTTTTTTTCCCAGTTCGTATGCTTGATAATGCTATAACTTTAATTGTTTCGAGGTGATTTTTATTTATTTGTCTTAGAGTACGTCGATTTCAATAAATTATTACATTATTTAAAAGCAAGTTAAAATAAATTAAGTCCTGATTAAGTCCTAAACTCATAGTAACACATTCCAAGAAAATCTGCTGATGTTGCACGAATATTTGTTCCCTATGTTTGACAGAAAATCACAATACAAATTATGAAGGTTTCGATCTGCAAATTTTGAAACATTTGTCCGAGCCAATATGTGGCTGATCTTGACTTACCGGAAACAGACAGGCTGTGATAACCTTGAAGGGTTTAGAATGTTAAACTCCAAATATTATCTGGGAATGCTGTTAATATGCTAGCTTTGACAATTTCTCGCAGGGTTTCAGAATTTGTAGTTATTGTGAAACTGATTTTTTCATGAAATATTTTAAACGAATATTGGTTCAAAAAATTATTGACAAAATAATTAGTTTAATCAATTCTTCTATTGGAACCTAGGCGTAAAACATGGAACTCAAAGAGATTTACTGTTAAACACCAAATCACTTTTTTTTTAAGTTCTTAACGCACATTTCGCTAACCTTGTTAGCATCATCAGGATGATTTTATCTGATTGATAGAATCTAGACAATTTAATCCCAATTAAATAATCTCCTAATGATGCTAACATGGTTCGCGAAACGTGTGTCGAGAGTTTTAAAAAAAGTGATTTGGTGTTTAAAATATGTTATATTTTAATGGATTAACTATAAAATTTGAATTATTTTTAATTTATTATATACATATTAAAAACTCGTTAGTACTTAGTATGAATTAAAATATGCCATTTAATATAATATAACCTAATGCAAATATATTTATCAATAATTCGCATAATACATTTTTTTCAAAAAGGTACTAAAACAGTGCTAGATTTTATTTTAATCGTTATGTGGGATATATTTTATCTTAATTCGAATTACATAATAGGTCCAGAGATGAAGCAGCAAAAAACCGAAAATAAGAAGTTAATTAAATAGAAACATTGAAGGAGCAAATATAATCGAAGATTAAAGAGAGAAATATTTAAAAAGTTAACTTAATTGATTCCCTTATTACCCTGTTACAACGTGAGTTTAATTTTCCTTATTTTTTGAAATAACATAACGTTCGTGATAACATAAAGGATATTTCAAAATAGTAAAGAGTTGGAGCTAGCGGCGCATCAGCAAATAAATCTATTTAACAACTAGATAACTACAGCTTAACATGGGGTCCGAACCATGGTCATCAGCTACCGGTTAAGCCAGGTCAGCATCCTCGTTGAGCTATCAACCGTTGGTTTTGCGCTTAACCTTAAATCTCTGGAGAAGCCTGTCTACTGTCAACTGACCACC
Organism: Cosmopolites sordidus; assembly: GCA_031761425.1. Taxonomy (NCBI): domain Eukaryota; kingdom Metazoa; phylum Arthropoda; class Insecta; order Coleoptera; family Curculionidae; genus Cosmopolites; species Cosmopolites sordidus. The sequence continues at coordinate 1,176,127 of JARFXV010000824.1, read as the reverse complement.
GTAGAATACCTTTCAGAAGGAATCCGGCATTACGCAAGGCCAGTCTCTCCTCAAAAGGTCATACGTATACTAATGGCAACAAGCGATTTCCTCTTGCCAACTTCCCTCCCGGTCGGCGATTCAAAAAGATTTGCAGAATATTTTACTAGTTTACAAGCAAAGCAAATATAACTACAGAGTGTCCACAAATTCTTGAATTATATTAGGAAAAATTGCGTTCGGTTACTAATACAGTTAAGTACACATCGATCCGTACTTTTTAGAAAATAACGATATAGAATTAGTTTCAATCAATAAGATGCCTTAATAAGATACGAGAATCGAGCTTTTGTACTTGAGATGTACGTTATGGAGAAGGTCGATCTATATTTTCAACAAGATGATTTTACGTGCTATACAGTTGGTAGCACCAATAAATCATGTGAATCATGCGACCAAGACCATGCGATTTGACTCCTTTAGACTTCTATTAAAGTTACTTAAATGAGGTGTTTTCCTCCCCAACACAATAAATTTAGTTCTTTATGAATATTCAAGCTACTTTCATTAAAATTTCATATATTTTAATACTCTTCTAACAGATCCAAATCAGCCAATCTCTTCTTCAGGAGATCAAAATATCCATTTGTGATAAAAGGTTCGTAAGCTGTTTTTCCTTCTAGTATCCTTATTTAAAAGGTGTCTTCAGACTATGGCATCTAACATACTGATACATATTTTCAATATGTTTTAAAATGGCCATGGTTCTACCTTTGCTATTTTAAATAACCTCTGAGTTACAAACTTTGCTTCTACAGAAATTTCATTTAATCATCTAACCCACGTGACTAATTATTTATTAACACTTGGGACCTTTAATTTTTTTTGTTGAATTATTTAAAGGTACTAGGTTTTCATTAAATATATCATCGATATTTGTTCGTCGGTTATACTATGCTGTAATAAAACAACGTGTAGGTGTTTTATTAATGTCTATGCTTCCTAAGCAACAAGAAACATATTAAAAACACCTTTTAAATAGATTTGATTATTTAAAAGAAATAATTTTCGTTGTTTACATTTTATCAACAATATTTTCCACAAAAAAGTCTACGACATGCGCTTCTCTTTTTCGTTTTTCCTTCCATGGCATCTACTCCGATTGAGTTTTTCTATATTTTTTTTAACTTTAGGTTCAAAATAACACAGAACTGGCCAAATATTATGTTAATTTTTGTTATTAGTGCTAAACTATGTATATAATTCAAAGAAAATGATTATTTATAAAAACTAAAAAAAAAACTAATAAACGCATGTGGTAGTTTAGGAAAATTAGGGATTTTGTGTTAATCATTACCAACTTGTCGTGATGATTATCCATATTGATAGGTCACATATGTTTCGGGATGAAATGAAGACTCTGAAATATATAATGTAAAAAACGGAACTCCATAAACTTTAAAGTTTTGTGTACATTAATTGTATGAGCTCTTGCTACATTAAATTATTTCTGTTAGTATTTTGTTAGCTTGCAGGATACAAAAAATAGCAAACAAGAAGACATTTTGGCAGCTTGGTTTTCAATACCTGTAAAAGCATGTCTACTTCTAATCGACTCCATGCCAAGAAGATGTCAATCAGTAATTAAGAATAAGGGCCATGCTACAAAGTACTAAGCTTCGATAAATATATAGATTAAAAAGTTCCGGAGAATTATGTACACGTTTTAGTTTTTTTATGATTTTTAATAAAACTTACTCCTATTGCGTAATGTTTTCTAAAATATCTCAACAACGTATAATTATAATAAAGTAATAGTTTATAATCAGGCTATATAATACCATATTATAAGACTACATAATACCTATTACTAAGACTTCGGCACTCTTATTTTATTGACTACCACTGTATTTATCCACTAATTTATTGTTGTCTCTTGTTCACAAATCAAAAGGTGTTTCCTCTATTTTCGTTTTTTTATTAAAAAAAAATCTTAATGACAATTTAAATACTTTAAAACGAATAATTTAAAAATGGAAAATTTTATAATCTCCTGAAATAAATTTTAAAAAATCCCACACTGTTTTGTACTTTGTTGGTGCTATTTTTGGAAAACGGAGCCATTTAACTTATTTTCATTTCAGATATATTTAAATATTGAAGAAACGAATGCAATATAATTTACTGAATAAAAAGCATCATAACATATAAAACAGTGTTGAAAGAAATTAGTCAGTAATCGATTTCCATTAAGAAATATAAACACAAAACCATCCACATTTAGTTTGTTTTCGGCATTAAACATGTTCGAAACCTCGTAAATACAACGAATATCCCTCATTTTCTCCGTATTTCATAGCAACAGACTAATCAACCGTCCATTCCAGACTAAACAACTGGCCGAGACATCTGGAAAACCATTTTTTCCGAGATCGGCCTCTGAATAAAACATCAGCCTGGAGGGAAACATAACGGCTAATAAAAAACAACGCGGAAATATATGTTTGCGAAAAGAAAATATACGGATCCATTTTAGATATGAACGAATATCGGATGCCCTAGGAGATGTTCTGGAACGAATTTAATCTAAAGACATCGATAAGAGATGCCGAATATACGTACGTATATGTTTCCTATCTCGCAAAGTCCTCTTGCATACATATATTTAGTAATCAATTATAAAATATCGAATTTCTTTTTAAAAATGTCGACTCCATAAAATCTTCCCAAAAAAACAGATATTCTATGTAATCACAGAAAAAGTTTGATACAATATATTTAAAATGTTATATGTTCATGTATGTCAAATAATTGACACTTGTTGAGTATATAATGGGCGGAGCAAATATCACGATACCAATTTAATTATTTATTCCTTTTAAAGGAAACAAGAAAGATTTTTTTATAACATGTTTTATTTTGTTTAAATTGTGTGCTGATTAACTTTTAAATTTAATGTCAATTAACAGTATTCTAATGGTTTATTGTTGTCTGTAGGCAACCGGCCTTGTGCAATTTCAATCATATAGCTACTAACATATGTATACTAAAATAAGAGCTTTTTTCTGCATTTCTCTATTTGGTCCAGATTCTATATCGTCCGTTAAAAGACTATATTAGGAATAATAACACAGGTGAACAAATTAAAACTTTTTTAAGATAACATTGACGAAAATAGGTGTATATGAAGTATTTTGTAGTTCTAAATTCGAAAATGATAAGCTAATTACTGTAACACATACAGTTTTTTGTTACAGGGGATCGGTGGTAAGGAAAAAAGGAGACGACATATTTTTACAATCTAATATTTATTTAATATGAACATATAAAAGGTGTTAAATATATGCAAAGACATTACTGAGAATTATGTCAATAAAAAATATATTAAATGAGATGTCATACAGCGACATGTACGATACAGCTTTCACTGTTTCCTCTTATGTTCTGTAACATCATCTCTTTTTAAAAACCAGCATTAGTCGCCCAACATACATGGGTCTTAGCGTCCTTGTTAGATACCATGGATTGAAGCAAGATGCTTCCGTCGTCCTGATATGAAACCTCTCTCCTTGTTCATCGCTTACTGCACCCAAATTTTCCGAAAAAAATCCAATAATGTATTATTAAGGATATGCGACACCCTAATATTTCATAGGCTTTCAAGAGTTCATCTATGAGGTTTTTAAAGTTTTCATGCTTCTTGTTGTCCAGAAATCCTTCCACTACACTTACAAAATACTCCCAAGCTGCCAATTTATTTATATTTAATTTTTCTTGAAAACGGGAATCACCTAGAAGCTTCCTTATTTGAGGTCCAATAAACATGCCTTCTTTTAATTTTACACACTTAATTGAGGAAATATTTCCTTTAGATCCTTGAAATTATTACCTTTTTGTCCGTGGTTTTGACAAAGTTTTTCGCTAGTCCAAGCTCAATATGGAGAGGAGGAAGAAACACCTTTTTTGTTGTGTTTTATGCGGTGTTTTATATTTATCAAGTTCAAACACAGTTCGATGAGGCCAATCTTTCTTACTGTAAGGTTCTTTTGTTGCCCTACTATCCCATAGACACAAAAAATAACAATACTTTCTAAAATCCTCTTGAAGTCTTTCACTGTCATCGAATGGGCTAAAGAAATAGAAGGGTTTTTGTTTCCATCATGAAGCAAGACTATTTTTAGGCTTTATTTCGACGAATCTATAAAAATGCGCCATTCGGAAGGTACATGTTCCACATTAAGCTCAAGTTCCGATCGTTTGTTTTATGATTTTAAAATAAATCGTCTGCATATATAACAAAACTTATCCGCTGGATTTTTGCAAAATCGATGACTAGAACTTGCCATTTTATATAAAATGGACTTAAATACTTAACTGTATTGCAAACGAGACAGAAACACACGAAACTATAGAAAGGAATAAAACTGTCCTTAAAGGTTATACTGTGGAAATACCTCCTCTACGGTCGTGTGGTAATTCCTACATTGTCCAGTCCAAAATCATGTACAAATAAGTTTAATGATCCCATGATATAAAAAAAGAAGCAGGTATTTGAAGATGGGACGTGGTTATTTATTACCTAAATGAAACGCAAAAAGAGCATTTTCATCAATGTTAGAAAAATCATGTTGACCTATATAATTCATAATCCAATCCTAAAACATTTTTTTTTGCATTTAGTGAGAGTAATTTGAAATACCCTGGCGATTCTAATCAGCCATGGGGAACACTCCACTTAGGAAGAGATTGCAAGGAGAATCAGCCCAAAAGTACTTCTATAATTTACATTAATATATTTTACATTAATCTAGGATGTTACTAACAAAGTTACTAACAAGTAGAAATAACACATTACGATTTCGACAAAATTTTGCAGTAACAAAACAATAGTAATACATTTTTAGTACTAAATTATTTCAATAGCAATATTATAACTAGTTAATTAAAGAATACTGAGGGAAAATATATCAAGGCAGACACTATCCAGTACAAGCTCTTCTCTAATTTCTAAAACACATTGTCGCCAAATACCACCAATTCGCCTTGAAGAGAATATTACAAATCAGATTCAGTCTCATGATATTTTATACGTCTTAAAAAGTTATGAAGAATAAGTAGGCCAAGATATTAAACGTGAGATCTACTATACGAGGTGTGTAAATAAAGTAATGAGACTGGTGGCGTAGCGTTAGGCAAAACTATTGAGTTCACTTTGGACGGGATGCAACAGCTGATGCATCTTTAGTACGAGTTTGAACTCCATACAGTCATTTGGTGGTCTGTATCAATATTTCCAGTAAACCGGATTTTTCTAGTGCGTCCTGAAAATGAGTGACAACAATTTCGAGCAACAGTGCACTATCAAGTTTTGTTTCAAACTTGCGCACAGTGAGACATAAATAGTCTACAGTTAGAACGCAAAGAGTAAGTACGTGTGTTTTCTATGTTCTGGTGCGGAAAGTGGTCAGTGTGGAAGGTATTCTGGTCAAATTATTATTCGTGCCAGCCATTGACGACAAAATTCGATAGAAAATTTTATTTCTTCGAATTTTTGATCCGAGTGAATAGAAAATTGCTATTAGTCGTGATTTGTCGGGACAACGACGGTTGGCGCCGTCGGTGTGACGAGAAATAAAAAGGCCAAAAAAGTATCCCTGCAGACCTATTTATCAGTCTATACTGAGGATGATCAGAAGACGTAAGGCGATTAAAAGAAGATACCAACTCTCTCAGAAGTGAGCTAATGAACGAAGAAAAGGTTGAAGAACCGCCTGGAACAATTGGACTCCGAAGATAGCACATTCTGTGGAGTTTACAAATACTGACAAGATAGAAGCGATAGCCGATACACTCGATACAAAGTGCATTTTAAACGAGCATGATGATGATGATAAGAATCACGAAGGAATCGTGAAGAAGACCATGCCAAATTACAGAAAAAGTTTTGGACCTAAACTGCCGTCCGATTTCACAACAACGAAAGAAGTCCAGGGAATCATACTTCGGATTAAGATTGAGAAAGTTCCAGGTTGTAATGAAGTAACCAATTGCATAGCGAAGAAACTTCCTAGAAAAACGTTTGCGGACATAACCGTCATTGCAAACGCATTCATCCGACTGTGGTATTTCCCTAATAAGTGGAAATACGCAGTGATTTGAATGATACCGAAGATAATATGAAGAAGATGAAATTTCCGTAAAATTATAGACCGATAAGCTTGTTGTCGTCATAAAGCAAAGTCTAAGAAAGAGTGGTTCAAAGAAGACTGGAGAAGGTGCTCGAAGACAACAGACAACAACTTTCATCAGAACCACTCGGGTTCAGGAAAAACCACTCGGCTGAGGAACAACTTCTCAGCGTGACAGAATACGTTGCAGAAGGTATCATAAAAATACATGGAACATCAATCGTCCTATTCGATGTCTAAAGAGCTTTCGGAACAGTATGGAATGACGGGTTAATATATAAAATAATTGAGATAGGTATCATGAACTGGATTGTTGACCGGATTGACTCATTACTAAGGGGAAGAAGTTTCTATGTGATTAGAGGTGAAGTCAAATCGCAAAGAAGAGACATAGAGGCCAGAGTACCGCAAGAAGCGGCACCAAATTTATATGATATATACACGATTGATATCCCAAGGAGGGCTAACACTTGTATATCTCTGTATGATGACAACACAGCTATTATGGCCAGATCTCCACGCCCAGACTACCCAATTAAATATGTCCAGGATCACCTGGACGATCTGATGAAGTGGTTGATAGCCTGGAATATCAAGATGTATATAACGAAGACACAGGCTATTTATGTATCTCAAAGGGAAAGAAGACCCAGTCGACCACTGGAGATCTAAGACGAGAACGTGACCTGGCAGAATACAGTGAAGTATCTCGACAACGAAATGACATGGAGCATCCACACCAAAACATCGCGGAGGAAAGTCGCTGCAGCTGCAAAAATAATAAACCTGCTACTTTGCAGGAATAGGAAATTGGCAATAAAATTAAAAAATCTGCTGATTAAATAGTAGTAAGAAGCATCATAATATATGGATCGATTGCGTAGGACTACGCGGCAATATCATACATTAAATTACTAATTACTTATGAAAATGAGCTAGTGATACCGGCTCTGAACACCATTTGGTTCGTCTGAAACGAATAAATCCTTAAAGAGATGGAATGGACTTCCTTTAGGCAACGCAACCAAGAGAACGCAATAAAACCCTTTCTGAAGATCGGTCACCAGGCCAATCAAGTACTACGGCCAGTGACGAACTATCATCTGAAATACATCGTAGAAGACATTGCAAACCTAAGCTCCACATATTGGATGTTTAGGTGAAGAAAGAAGAAAGAAGAATTGGTAACCGTAAGTACTAGAATACCAAATACCTTATTTATATTACTGAAAAACCGCAACTGCTGCAGTATCATCGGCGAATAAGATAAATCAAATAATTATGGCACTTGTCCAACAGAGGGTAAGTGGTGCGAAGCTCGTGGTCTACAAGCGATGGTCAAGCAGCGTCCGGTGGTCAAGCAGTGGAAACACCAAGGCTGAGAAGATAATGGTTTTAAACTGAACTAGTCACGGAAACCTTCCCCATCCTCTAGATGTGTAGTTTCGGGATTATTTTAAAAAATATTTTCGGGTGGAGGTTAGGTTTTGGCGAAACGCAAAAGAGCGAAGGAAACTTTTGCAAAACTTCATCAGACCAATGGAAACAATATTTTATCAATGGTCTAGACGAAAAATCCACGGAATCCGGGAACTTGTACGTTCTTACTATCAGTTGACGATCAACGTGATCTAACAACGTGGAAAAAGTCGAATTTAACTCTCATAATGATCCATCAGATTTTTACGAATAAATTGGGAATGAAGAAGATATGCTCGAAAATGGTTCCGAAAAACCTCTCGCAAAATCAAAAGGACAATAGGAGGGAGACTTGTTTTGACTTTTTGGGGCTAATTGAAAATGACCTTCATTTTTTGGAACGTGTCATTACTGTCGACGAGTTGGTAGCGCACCGTTGCTCGAAATTCTTGTCACTCATTTTCAGAATACACAAGAAAAATCCGGTTCACGAAAAAAAATTCTATGGACCCTTGAAAATTCAAACTCGTACATAAAACGCATCAGATGTTGCTCTGCACCACCTTCAAAAGGGAAGTTAATAATGTTGCCAGATCGAACGCAATATCACCAACCTCATTACTTCATTTACACTTCTCGTATATTTAATATTTTATATTTAATACTAAATATTAAATAGTTTATATTACATTTTATATATTTATTGTATACTATATTTAAACTAAAACAATATGTAAGGGAAAGATAAAAAGTAATAATAATAGAGCTAAGGTTACACACTAGGAATTTTTATGGAGAAATACTGACTGCAATAGCAGATATTTTATATTAAAGTGGATCCAACTACGTATGGTTAAGACCGTATAGGACATTATTTACTCACGCATAACATCAAAAGTTTAAGACAAGCTGCATTATCAAAAGGATAGTTTATTATTTGAGTAAACGTAAAGCAAATATCTTTGAAAGTACCAATTATCTACATCTTCCACATAGCTTCTCGGTAAATTTGCATATCTAAAAGAGTATTCGTACGAAAAGTTCGTTGTACATACTGCACCAGAAATATTACGTATTTCCAGTATTACTTATATAATAAAGCTGATGATAAATTATTTAGAACTGTGAATATTTGCCTTAAAAGAGTATTACTTTGATTCAGATGAAAAAAAGTATGCAAGTATAGAAACAAAAATAAAAATGTAATTGGAACATTATTTTAGGTATAATATTTTTGTTACAGTTTTATAGTAAAATTTATTCATTTGTAAGTGTTGTTATCTTCAACGTGTTGTAATCTCATAGTATTATGTCTAGTACTATATGTGTGAATATAAAAGCTCAGAAACTAATCGAAATATTCTATCAAAAAAAAATAAATGTACGTTTTATTAAATAAAAATTACCTTTAAAGAGAAACAGAGTATGTTATCTTTTTAAATAGCATTCGAAGCGTAACCGTTTATTTGTAAACAATTTTTCAATCTTAACGACACATTACTCATCACACACATTGTTTCTGGAATGTGGATTATATATTGAACACTGAGTTTTAACATCTATTTTTCTATTTGAAAACTAAACTTTAAGAGATTTACCATTAAACACCAAATAACTTTATTTATACCTGAGAGAGTAACTTCAGTTAAAAGGTTTCAATAACAAGAATGTTTCAGAAGTCATCGCTCTAACAAGATTATGTACGAAACAAAATTATTTTCAGCTTAATAATAGTTTCTATGGACAACAAGAAGGAATGGCAATGGGAAATCCTTTGTCACCGTTCTTAGCCGACTTATTCATGAACAAATTTGAAAGTGAGGCCAAGGATGAATTTAGTTACTTTCCGAGGGAATAGCTGAGCAGCGACGGTTCGTTGCGGAAAAACAGGTGGAGCACGTATAACAAAATTTTGGAATAGGGATATGCAAATGCGTCGCCACAAAAAATTTTACATTTCTTAGTATCATACACACACAATTTGCTGTGTAAAAATACGAGTGTAACTGTCAGACATCAAATTTTCAAATAGGTACTTAGATAATAAAATTTTGCTAAACTCACCATAGGACAATGACCAATAAATTTTAATGATTGATTTGTTCGTTACTTTCAGATAGTTCATTTTTTAAAAGGAATAAAACATTTTATACCTTGTTATCTATCACTTTTATAAAAGTGATAGATAACAAAGTATAAAATTGTTTTATCCCTTTTTAACCATTAAATCTATTTGTAGTTGAAGTACATTCTCCTAAATTTCTGAGCAACAAAGTGGTCGATGAATTGATCATTAACATTTTAAATTGACTTCACAAGTTTTTTTTCAATAGATAGCATTACTAATGCGCACAGCCGTTCCTGGCCTTTAGTGTTTCTTAGAAATGTTTTGATTCGTTTGACGGTACACAAAACAGTCAGCAATTCCACAAATATATGGACATATTATACCATATATATTTACATAGCATACCATTTCCCCGGAGATTCAACGAAATTACGCAATCATTTTTATTACAGTCTGGCATAAAACACCATTTTCAACTAAAGCAGAAACACCAATATTGTCAATACAATTTATATAAGAGATTTTGTAAAAAACCAACTTACCAATAATAAATTCAACAAAATATATCTGAAAATCCTCCCAAAAAACTGAATATACTGAAAACTGAAATATAATGGAAATATATACAATTTTTTTGGGGGTATTGGCAGGGGTCTGCAGCTCTGCAACTCTGATATACCAGCCGCCGCTGATGTGGATGGTGTTTTTACTATTTTTAATACAAAGAATGAAAATTTAGAAGAATTTGTAAAGAACTAAAGAAATTGAAAACAATGATATATTGCCATTCTTTGGATGTTTTAGTGAGTAGCAATAATAAAAATAGGATAGATTTTGATGTCTATTGATATATAATGTATATTGTACAAAAAATACCACCGCTTCGAGATACATTCCTAACGATTCAAATCATAGCTTCCATAACAATATCCGTTGTTTAACCTCAATGGTAGATTTGATGAGTTTATCGTTTGAAAACAGCTGAAAGGCTGATGCTTTCGAACGTTTAAGTCAAGCCCGAATCGTGACGACTTAAGGCCAGAAACCTGTTTCTGTAGAAGTTTGTTAACTTTTCAATAATACTAATAATAAAAATAATAATAAGTTTAATAAATCCAAAAGACTTTAACAAAATGTATAGATTAGGTCAAATAAACAATACATAATATTGAACGGTAATACAGATATTCCGAAATAATAACAATAATAAAACAAAGATAAAATTATTCACAGCCCAGAACATTATCAACACCTGGCAAAATAATCCTCCAAGCTATAAAACGCAGCGCGCGCAAGAAAGTCTCACACCAACCTTCTAAAGATTTTGTTTTCCACAACATTCTTGCGTCTGTCTGGTAAGTTATTACAGAATTTAGTCCCTGCATAATATACACTATTTTCAAATACTCTAAGCGAGTGCACGGGATAAGCAAAGTCATAACGACCACGAGTTTTGTATTCATGGAAGAAACTATGTTGTGTAAATTTCTGAGAATTCAACCTGACACATTTACCAATCTCGTATGTGTATAGTGATGGCAATGTCAGGACATTATACTTAGGAAAAAGATGTCGACAAGTAGCTGTTTTTTGTGAATTGCCTCAGAAAATCAGTCCATACTTTACACGGCTATAAAATGCAGCATTATAATATGATAACACTATATCAGCAGTACCCACCTGTTTTAGTCTATAAAAGGTATATGATGCGGTTGCCAATGTTTTGCAAAGTTCATTCGCATGGGGGTCCCCCCTCTGAGGCACTACGTAAGCAATTCTCGATCTATTAGATTGTATACTATTTATTTTAACTATCTGGGAACGATCTGTCATGTATGACCGTATCCATTGATGAATTTTACCTCTTTTGCCATTGTTATATAATTTATAAAGTAACAGTGTACTATCGACCAAGTCAAAAAGTCTTACTATAAGGTCCATAAAAATACCAATACACTTTAAATGATCATATATATATATATATATATATATATATATATATATATATATATATATATATATATATATATATATATATGAAAAACAGAAATTTTTCATCCGTGCTTCCACGTACCACTGCTCGTCTCAAATCAGTCGCCGCCACCACGTCGAGACAAGTACCTCCCAGGACCGGTTTCTGGCCTCACAGCCGTCGTCAGCTGGGTTCGAGCCCAACGCAGGGAAACAGCTGAATCGAAACGAACAGAGGAAGACCAAGTAAACTGGTCATATCGATGGCGGGTCGCAATCTCAATGCAACTCGCGCCATCCTACGGTGAATGTTCGCGGCAGTCAAAAACTTCGCGATACATTCTTCCCACAACCTTGGATGTAGGTATAAGGTTTGCTCAAAGGATAGCGTAGTGGGGCCGTGGAGAGAGATATTTGAAAAACAGAAATTTTTCATCCGTACTTCCACGTACCACTGCTCGTCTCAAATCAGTCGCTGCCACCACGTCGAGATAAGTACCTCCCAGGACCGGTTTCTGGCCTCACAGCCGTCGTCAGCTGGGCTCGAGCCCAATGCAGGGAAACAGCTGAATCGAAACGAACAGAGGAAGACCAAGTCAACTGGTCATATCGATGGCGGGTCGCAATCTCAATGCAACTCGCGCCACCCTACGGTGAATGTTCGCGGCAGTCAAAAACTTCGCGATACATTCTTCCCACAACCTTGGATGTAGGTATAAGGATATATATATATATATATATATATATATATATATATATATATATATATATATATATATATATATATATATATATATATATGTAATAATAAAATCGCACATTGCTGTGTGCGTAGATCTTTCACTTCGAAAGCCGTGTTGCGTTGAGCTCAGGATATTAAATTTATTCATAAATGACATTATTTGATCGTACACCATTCTTTCCATTATTTTAGATAACACGGACAGAATGGTAATTGGTCTATAGTTGGTAATGCATAGGGAATCACCCTTCTTGAATATCGGAATTATTTTTGCTGTTTTTAGAGCATTCGGAAATATACCGCTTTCAAATGACCAATTAATTAAATATATTAATAGTTGTATTATTAAATGTGGATATCTCATAAAAACAAGTGCAGGAACGTTATCCAATCCAGCAGATTTTGTATTTTTTAATTTTTTTATAGTGTCCATTATTTCGCATTGATTAACTGGCATCAAATCATTGAATTCCGAACTTTTTAATTATGGAGTACCGTGGGTTCACCCGAAGTACCTGAATAAGATTATCAAGGCACATTAATAAAATACTCATTAAAGCAATTAGTGATTACTTTTTATCCTCAATCATGATTCCTTCATCATTCCTGACACTGCCTATGCTTTTGTTATTCTTCTTACAATTATTTATAGTATTATTTATAATTCTCCAGACTGTTTTTGATTTATTGTCTGGCTCAAAATACAATCCTGCGTTAAACATCTGTTTTGCTGCTCTTATTACATTTCTGTATATCTTTTGATATCTCTTATAATAATTCTTGTCATATTCAACATTTGTTTTAATCCTTTTTTTAAATAATTCTTTCAGATTCGCAGCAGACGTTCTTATACCCGTGGTGATCCAAGGCTTCAATCCACTCTTATTAGAGAATTTGACACTTTGAAGGGGAAATGAAACATCAATGTAATATTGCAAACAGTTCAAAAACACTTCAAAACCCTGATACACACTTGAAGCCTGAAAACATCATACCGAGTCTCCATACTCAGACGTGATTCAAATGTTTTAAAATTCACTTCTGTAAAATTTCTTTTATATTTAACGCTCTGGTATTCAGTTTATTTTATATGATATGCATAATACCTGAGCATAGTGATCCGATAAGCAATTGGACCAGACGGAACAGCTCGAATAATCTTTAAAGTTTAAACATCATTGTGCTTGAATGTTCCGTTACTCGAGTTGCATTGTAGCACAAGTATCACATGTTGCACAAGAAAAATATTTCTCTTGTTTTTTTAAATATATTTAATTTTATCCATGAGCTCACTGTGCAATTTTTCAAAAGGATAAAGTAAAGCAAGATAAATAGTCGGCGAATTATGAAAATAGTTGTCAAGATTCTGTTCAAAGGTATATTTAGCAAACAAAAAGATCCATGTTAATCAGACATAATGAACATATGGCCCACATTAGATTTAATAGAAATGAGAAATCCTGTGTTGCCCAACATGAACTCGAACATTGCCTAAATATTACTAACTAACTTAAGACTTGATAAAAATGTAAATAATAATAGGCCTTTGGTTGCATATGGAGGCATTCAAAAATAATATATAAGATAAAGAACCTATTCAACTTAGCTATCTTTTTTAATTATTAATGTTACACATGGGTAAATTCTCAGTTTATGATTTTTATACAGTTTATTAGATAAGATTGTCATATAAATAGAACATAGTTAACCCTTCGTTCCGACACTTATTTTTTTTTGACGTGGAACCCAGTCTGTGATGTATTAAACCACCTGCGGAACCCAGTGTGGGTCAGTCAAAAACTGCAGCTTTTATATTTCCTTGCTTCGCATATATATGACGTTTGGAAAAAGCTCTTACTAGGAAAAAAAAAACAAACATATTGATTGAAGAAAAAAAAAGGTTTTATTCAATACGATATTAAATCCAACTTTAGTTTAGCTGAAAAAAGAAATATTAAATTCGAGAACGGACAAAGATTATTATTAGTTTATATACGTATACAAATAAGCAAAAACTTACAGAAATAAATGTGCTTAATCTAAAAACCAATCTTAGCGAGGTAATCAAATACTAAAGACATTTCAGTGTGCGCATTCAACGCAACTTATTGGCCTATGCTCTTCGCACATCGGGAGCCGATAATGAAATGTGGATTCATTGTTTTTCAATTCATTCTTTGTTTTTCTCTTATTATTTCTTATACAGAAAGCACAACGATTGTATTTCTCTAAAACTGAGACAGGAACTTCGACTACCTTCGCACCTTATGTGTCTCTGATTGTCATTCTTATACATGTTTTTAAGGTCATTGTTTCTAACCTTCTCTTCAAGAAAGGTTCGACAAGATCGAAAGCTAAACTGTTCAAGAAATCTCTTCTCTTCATCTTTTTATTTTCATTGGATAGGCTAAATAGGATCATTGCATTTATGCCACTGTGATCTAACGTTCCGCAAAGCACTCTCATTAGCCAAATCTGGTTAAATGCGCGGTAGTGTATGTATGACATAATTTATCAGTATCAGTTCCACCTTTTGTACCACTATCATCAATGGTGATTTCAGGCTTTCCTGTTTCTACATATATTGAATTTAAATAGTGGTTTGTGAACATTAGCAAAACTACTTTATTCTTCTTCGGAGTAAATAAAAACAATATTTTGTTTTCCTCAAATGCAAATTTTCACACACCTACTTCATTGGAAACCAAAAAGATGGACAAATTTCCCCTTTATTTGTCCCGATTGTCCCTAACATATTAAGGTTATTGACGGAGCATTGTACCGAACAGTTGGATTAATGAGAACCAGTTGTTAAACGTTATTTTTCTTCTAGTTCCGTGAATAGGTTCTGTCAATTTTCTGACGAAGTACTGATTCGTTATTTTCAGTAGCAACTTTGCCTATATATGGCATATCAGTTACCATGTACCATGTAGGCGCGTAATTCAACATAACAAATTTAATGCCATACTTATCCGACTGGTGCGAATTTATCACTTCCTCTCCATTGAATTCTTGTAACCTTGTCATCAAACCTCAAACAGGATGTTAAAAAATCAAGACGGTTTTGCGACATTAGGATAATTATTCATTAGGATAATTTAAAACGAGTTCTAATATGGAATTACTTCAATAGCAAATTCCATGCCACAAGGACGGTTCTAATTTCCTTAGCTGCACCCTTAGCACCAGGAAGATGACTCATCAAATTTTGTGCCTCACGTCTACCTGTTTTTTGCGGAACGTTGCAATTTCACTTGTAACCGCCTTTTCATTTTACGATTGAAAATGTCTTGGCCTTTGTAGCTACGGCCCCGTCTTCGATTTCATCTTCTCCACTTTGCTCGCTTTCAGAATGCGAATGAATTTCGAAAGCATCGGCTTTATTATCTTCGTTTTCGTCATCCGATGATTCCAAAATCAAACGTTCCAATTCCTAGTCAGTAAGTGGTTGATAGCGTGATATAGAAGTCATTTCTGGACAAACAATGAAAATATGCTCTCAAAAACCAAAAAGCAAAATATAACTATAAAACTTACTTGCATTCACAAAAAGTCCTGCCAAAAACTATAAACATGACAACACAAAAATTGTTACATAAAGCACACACTGGGGTATGAGATACCCGGTTTAATTGTTCGATGCATACTGGCCCAAGGCTATTTACGCACTGTCTTCGGGTGAGCTTGTGGGGATTATAGGCGATATAATCTAAATTTATACCGGCGGTATTTCTTCAAAGATGAAAAATAAAAAAGTGGCATCGTTGCACATTATCGCTTGATTATTCTACACCTCATTGTGTGTACCGAGGGTTAAGTTTTAGAATTAGATTAAATCATCTCCTGATGATACTGGTGCTAACATGGTTAGCAAAACGCGCGTCGAGAACTTAATTAAAGTAATTTGATGTTTAGTGGTAAATATCTTCAAGTTTACTGAGTTTTAACTCCGCAATATTTTGTGGGGGTAAATGTATGCCTTTCTCTTCCCCGCGAATATCCCCACGAATAAAAGTTGTATACGGTTCACTTCTGGACCAACGGAGGGTTACTATTCAAGCTGAATATACAAATCCACCCAAAAAGAAAGTGTTCTTTCACCAACATAAGGGGCCTCCCTATACGTCTCAAATGGTTACGATAAAATTCAATGACCTCTCCTGGTGTTCCAAGCTTTTTTTACGAGATTTTACTTTCCAATTCCAATTCCAATTACTTTCTTCCAAGACTTGACGAAATTGTTTGCTGACGAAGATTCACATGATGATGTAAAACTAAGAAAACTGCTTATTTTGCTTAGTTGGACAAATCGCATTAACTGAGGGTATTAAAAAGTTGATACGTCGTTGGTTTAAATGGATTTAATTGCAATATGGCTATGTTGAAAAGTAAAAAATCTCAAAAGCTTTTGCTTTTTTTCAGGTCGAGAATTCATCGGACAATCCCCACAGCTAATGAGCCGTAATGTGAGTAAATAAATATTTTCATCATATTTTTTGTCACAAAGAAAAAAATTGTAA
This sequence comes from Cosmopolites sordidus, assembly GCA_031761425.1. Classification (NCBI taxonomy): domain Eukaryota; kingdom Metazoa; phylum Arthropoda; class Insecta; order Coleoptera; family Curculionidae; genus Cosmopolites; species Cosmopolites sordidus. Next base: position 1,159,237 of record JARFXV010000824.1, on the reverse strand, counting down.
TACATTTGTAAGAAATGGGATGTATATAAGGATGTTGTAGACTCAACCTAGTTCCCAATATTTTAAGCATCAAATGTTGATATCAATGACCTGGATGATCTGTTTTATCCATAAACGTAAATAAATAAAATCATGGTTATGATTACGAGGGTCGTTATTTATATATCCGGAACTGACAACAATGGTGTTGCTAGGCGCCATCTGACAGATACATCGTAAAGTTTGACATTGTTGAGTGTATACGTACTCTGGATGTTTGGTCATACATACTCTATTTGTGCTGTTTAATGACTTTTCACTTCATTTCATCTCAGTCAAAAAATAGAACTAACACGTGAGAATTTTCGTTCGGTGATTTTCTACGACTTGTGGATTATCTCATCAACAGTGCATCGATCAACTCATTTCGACTTTTGGTGATGAAGCACCATCTAAAACCACTGCATATCACTGATTTTGTGAATCCAATCGTGGCCGTCGTTCACTCACGCATATATATATATATATATATATATATATATATATATATATATATATATATATATATATATATATATATATATATATAATACTACTATATTGCCATCAAGGTCTGGAGATCGGCGAAATCATTACGGTGCAGACATATATGCGTCTGTTTCTCTCATCACTACTTTGACTCTTTTGCGCATGTCCGAGAATTGAGTATGCTTATAGACGTGCGTCAGTTTGCATATTTTTATGTTTTTTTTGTCACGTTTTATTACGACATTTGCGCACAAAGGGTCGAGTAGTAGAAAAAGAAATAGACGTTTGCTGTCTCACTTACTCCGTGATACCTCCACTTACAGATATTAGCAATATATATATATATATATATATATATATATATATATATATATATATATATATATATGCACTCACGGACAAATTTAAAGAAGGTCGTCCGAACTGTGTTGTTGCGCAATAAAGCGTCGATAATGTGCGCGAGCTAATAAAGCAAGATCGTTACCGCGCATTAATATGACAAACATACACAATATTTTACATGAACATTTAGCCGTGAAAAAGATTTGTGTACATTGGATTCCACATAATTTGACAATCGCTCAAAAAAGGCTCGTGTCGATTGATGCAAAGAGATGCTCAAAAATACAATCCTGGTACTACAAAACCATGTATAACATCTATACAGGTTATTTTCAGTAGCAACTTTGCCTATATGTGGTATAGCAGTTACCATGTACTATGTAGGCGCGTAATTCAGCATAACAAATTTAATACCATACTTATCCGACTGGTGCGAATTTATCACTTCCTTTCCTTTGAATTCTTGTAACCTTGTCGTCAAATCTCTTGGATATATGCATATGAGCCCAAAAATAAACAGCAGCTGACTCTATGGCCCATTGAAATTAACCAAACTTAAAAATTGTTCGCGCAAGAAGCAATTCAAAGCAAATGGTCGGCCATAAATGAGCATATGGCTACAGTACTACTAGAGAATCGTAGAACGATCAATTCTGAATGATACACAATCATTTATTTGCCAGAAGCTTTTGAAGAAAGAAGAAAAAATAACCAGCGACACAGGATCATTTTTTACCATGACAACGCGAGCTCCCATACATTGGACCGAACAATTCAATATTTGTCCTGTCAAAACATCGAATTAATGGGTCATCTGGTATTCAATCCTAATTTGGCACTCAATGAATTCTTTGTGTTCGTGTCCGTGAATAAATTATGTGGTCAACGATTTCCGACTCCAAAAGAAGCAATTAATGCGTTCAAAACGCATGTTTTGGAGATACCTGAATCGGAATGGAAAAAGTGCTATGAAAATTGCTTTAAACCTATACAAAAGTGTACCGATCATCGCGGAGAATATTTTGAAAATCAATAAAACCATTTTCAATAATAAATATTTGTTTTTATTTATTATCCCGGATACATAAATAGCAATCCTCGTAATAGTCCCATCGAACACCACATATTAATGATATAGTTTCGAAATATTTCCGAAAACTTGGATTGAGCTTGAGATACTGTGAATGAGCTTGCAGAAGAAGAAAAACATTTTATCGTCATCGATACACCAAATCTTTTAACATAATATTGAAAACTTCAAGTTTCAGACTTCTATGTTTCGTGTTAGTGAAAATAATCGCTGATCTTAGTATATGAAGTTTATAAAGCTATCTGGTTTTGATTTAAACCGTCAAAATAGCATATTAATACAAAAACTGCATTAAAATTCATTTACTTTATTCATTTTAAGTTGAACCGAAGACGGTTTTCAAAATGTTTCCCAAAAAAAAATTATTTTAAATATTTAATGGATTATGTGTCAAAATGTTAAACACACCCTCAATTTCGCAAGAAAAAGAAAAGTTAACAAGAAGAAAATCTAAACAAACAATATTTTAATATTTTGTGGCATTTCCACTACCTCTTATTGAATCAAAAATGCGTTCTGGTATCGAACCATACAATTATTTTATTGTTTGTTATTTTCCAATTTTCCATGATATCTTTCAGATATTTTCAATAATATTCAAATCTGGATAGACCGGTCCAATTTTGAAATATTATTTGCAAGAACCAATCCGTTATAGTGTATGCGGAATCATTGGGAACCTTATTTTATAAAAACACTGGCAAATCTCCACTCACATAAATAAAATATTACTTTTGTTGTTTCAGAAATGTTTTATATTCTCAAAACTTAACTCAGTGACAAACACTGTTACCTTTTTTTTCAAGCCACCACCCGCTCAAACCATGACACTTCCTTCTCCCATTTGTCATCCGGATAAAAAATTGTTTCCCTTTCTCAGATCATGAAAATAAAAGGAAAAACCACGAGCCTCCCCCAAATTATTTTTTTTTGGCAGAAAAAAATAATTTTCTTGTACTGCTCAGTTCATGACATGCCTTTTTCAGCGAAATCTATTCGGGCTAATAGTAATAATGTGGTGGAGTATTTAATGCTGATATGCGAACAACACTACTAAAGTATGTTAAAACCTCCGGAGGACTAAAAATCTTAAATATAATTTAATTTCAATTCTTCTATTGGAACCTTGGGTATGAAACTCGAATAGATTACTACTAAACACCAAATCATTTTTACTAAAACTTCGCGACACGCGTTTCGCTAATCATGTTAGCATCATCAGGAAATAATTGAATCTTAGATTAAAGCCGTGACTACTTCTTAAAGTGATTTGGTGTTTAGAGCTAATCTAATAAATCTAATCTAATAGAGCTAAACTAATAACAAGATTGTCTAACAATTTGGCTCCCAAAAAAGAATTGTTTTACCAATAATTATTTTATATTGTGATCAATTAATTCTTTTCCCATTTCCAATACTACCAATACAATAACTTGTATTTGAAACAAATAAAAAAAACACGGAAAAAGAATATTAATACCTAATTATATTTATTTTTTTTGAAATTTGTATGATATACCATATCTAATATTTTGACACTAAGTGTATTTTGATTTAATATATATTAATACTTCAGGTAATCTGAATCTTTAATAAAATTGGCATGTATTAAAGTTAACTAAACAAACGGAAATCAATAAAAGTGAATACTCGATAAATTAATTAATTAAAGAAAAGTATACGTACTTAATAAAAACATCAAAATGAATCAAGAATTTCTTTTGTATATATTACTGTAAACAATATTCATTTGAAGACTTCCCAGTGCATCAAACGGCGCCAGAAAATTTTATAGTGCAGTAAAAATAACGGGATACCCTCTTGGATATTACAAACATTCTAAACATACCTTTCAAAAATTGCTTACTTAACCACTTAGTAGAGAAGTTTTCTTTTTCAGATGCAAAAGAAATATGTTATGAATGCATACACTCAGTAAGATGAGTTGAACACCTGACTGAATTTTAGCATTTACGTTTAATTAGATATATGATTTCTAGATGGACATATGTTATTTTAAAATATACGTATAACATTAAAATATTCTAAATATAACTGGAAGTCTGTTTAGAAATTCAGCACCTTAAAAACGGCCAAATAATGATATATACTTGATTTGATATTAATTAATAGTCAAGTATTAAAAGAGTTTCAATGTATAAATATTTTTTCCGTTAAAATATAAAGGTTGATTCTTTTAGTGCGTTCGAACTTTAAATTGAAATAAAGCAACAACCAAATTAGATGCTATAAAACTATTTGTTTATGTGATATAACATTGAATGTCATTACTGTTTGAAAACAATTTCAGACAAATATCCGCCGTGGCAACTTCTAACAAAGAGCGTTCGGTCAACCAATTTTCGAGCAATTTTTCAAAGATTTTTCAAGCAATGTAATCCCAAAGAAAATAATCTAAATGCGTTAAATCACGTGACCTTGGTGGCCTATTAACAGGCCTGTTCCTCGAAATCATTTTCTCACCAAATTGTTCCTTCAATAAATCAGTTGCGTTGACTGTATGACATGGTGAGCCATCCTGTTAGAACCACATCTCCTCTAAATCAATACGATTCAAATTCGGAGTTAAATAGTCATTGATCATCGCTCTGTAACGATCCCCATTAATGAATTGATACATTTGGATCTTCATCAACACTGCTACCAACAGTGGCGATATTTTCTTCGGAACGCAGAGTTTTTTATTTTGTTTTTGCTATAATATTAAGTAGCGTGAAATGCATTCGGAATGCATCAATAATTCGGCAAATCCATCGCTCGGTTGGCAGCACCATAAAAGACTATAAGTTTGGCGCACAGAACACTGATTTTGATAATAAATTTCAACAATCATTTGCCATTGATGTACCATGATAATTGCTGGGATGACATTTGCCATGATGATTTAACAACAATCCTTACGGAAAGTTCGGGCACACAAAAAAATCATCCTTCGTAAATCGTTTATTAAAATAATCTTTTAGATAGTTCAGACTTATTGTTATTTGTTAACTTCTGTATGTAAACGAAATATTTAGCTAATATAGAGAGTTCAGAAGAGTTGACGATAGTAGGAATCTATTGACTGGCGAAATTCCCAAATTTATAACCAATAGAACATATATCGACTAGCATTTAAAATCTTGAGCAATCGTTCCGGTCGTCAGTAGCTTTAATCAAACTTAAAGCAAATATAGGACGCTTCTGAGATATCGTATTACAAGAGGACCTGGATCATCTTTCATACAGATCATCTTCAATTCAGTCCATCAACATGCTCCATTTGTGTACAGAACTATGAGCCATGGTTGCGTACACAAATTATAAAATTAATATTTTTTATTATACGAGGGCTAACCAAAAATGTTGTTGGCTAATAATGAAAAACCAGATTTCAATTCTCAAAGCAACTTTTATTTTCCAATAATGTATCACATAATGTTGATACACTTTGGCCAACGCTTCTTCTTGTACGACTGCTATAACTTCTTTATTCGATTTAAAATGCGTCCCATCCCTGAATTTTTTCATATTAGAATATGAAATTTAGGGGGGTCAAACTTGGGGAACACTGTAGATTTTGTAACACTTCGTACATCAATAATCTGGTCAGTGGCGGCTCGTGGGTGGGCGTAGAAGAAAATAGTGCTGCTGAAGATTTTTTTCCTCCTTTTTACTTTTCGTGCTATTGAAACCCTATACAAGAGGTGAACCAGGAAAATGAGTTAAAAAAACTGAACAGAAATAAAATATGGTGTTTTGCTCTGAAAAAATGGTTACTGTGATAAATGCTGGAGGGGCGGCGTCCTAACGACCTCCCTCACGAGCCGCTACTGAACCTGGTACCATAAGCATTCTTATCGACGTAACCATTTTAGCATTTTTTGACCCAGATTCACTAACTTCTTTCCATTATTTTTATTTATTTACCAAGTATCTAACAAACCGCGCTGATAAATTTGTATTTGAACCACTTTTCGTTCCAGTGAAAGCGAAATGTTTACTTAAAATTTCAAATGTTGATTCTTGTAAGATACTTATGGACTATCTCATGGATTTATGATTCCCTGTCCTCTAAAATCATACAGAAAAAACATTACAAAAATATACTATGACCATTTTTACACTCACACTAAATCACATTGAACTCACTCAACACAAATTTCGATAATCATGTTAGCTACATCAGAGGAGGATTCAAACGTGAAACAGTTATAATTATCGCCTGATGATACCATTTTTTGTTAACAAAACGTGTGGCGACTAAATTCAATGCGATTTGATGTCAGTGACACATAAAAACACTTCATTAATAATATATTTGCTATTGTGACATCAGATACCACACCTTTCAACGTCTACTACGTGTTTCATTTTTCTATTACGACCAAGTTAAAATCCACCGGTATTTTATTTTATTGCGCAAGAAGGAACAGTCGGTAATAACATAAATATCATGTAAAGGGTTATCAAACTACTATAACTTTGTAAAACGTCATAGCAGCCATTTTTTTTCTTATGCTCACCAAAATTGACATTTGTGTTTAGTGTTGTTTGGCAAATCATTATGAAAAGATATACAGTTGCTTAGCGTATACAAATTGTTCAAATTTATTGCAAAAATAATGAATCTATTCGTGCTACGTTTAGCGCCTTACGTAAAATATATTTCTACATAATCTACAGAGCTTACTATCCCTAATTTCAGTCAAAAATTCGATCGATTCGATTCGATCAGATGGCAGTGTTTGTGATGCTAAGAATTCAACCGATCAAAAAATTAACCGTATTCTGAAAACGATGCTGGAAAACAAATTGTTAATGAAAATCCGGAAAATCAATTACACGTCATACTCAAGAACTTGCGGTTTCTTATGGCCAATGGCAATGGCACTTCATAAAGATTTACATTTCCAGGCGGAATAAAATTCAGTTAACCCAAGAACTCAAACCAAAAGACCATTTGCGTAGAAATGTTGCAGGTTAGGCTTTAGAGTAACTTGAAACTCTATTATTTCACGAAAAATATCATCTTTGGCGATCAGGCTCATTTTTGGTTAACTGGCTTCGTAAATAAGCAAGTGTTGCATTTGGAGTGAAGAAAACCCACATGATGTTGTTCAAATATCATCACATCCACAAAAATTAACAATTTGGTGTGGTTTTTGGTCTGCAGGTGTAATTGGACCATATTTATTTGAAAACAAAAATAGAAATGCAGTTATTGTCAACGAAGAATGCTACAGAAACTTGATTATTGACTTTTTCTCCCATGAATTGGGGTGATTTTGACTTGAGCGACATGTATTTCAACAAGATGGTGCAACACGTCATAATCTCGTGACACAATCAATTTCTTAAGAGAAAATTTCAATGATCATGTAGTCTCAACAAATGCCGATGTTACCTGACCACTAAAATCATACAATATAACTCCATCGGACTTTTTCTATGGTGAAATGATTGGTTTGCACCAATAAACAACAAACACTCGACATTATTCGAGTCATTCGTAAAATAAATGCTGATTTATGTGACAATGTGATCAAAAATTGGTATTCCAGAATAGATTTTTTTTTTAAATCGAGAGACGGTCGTTTACATGATATTATTTTTAAATAAAGATGCCATGCATGCCAATTTTTAAAATATAAAAAAATCACGTTTATATCTTATATATCGCTTTGTTTTTTTTCCGAATTAAAAATATATAGTTCTTATTTGATAATCGATTAAGTACGAATTTTCTAACCGGACAAACTATTTTGTAAAATAAGTACTCTAGGATAGCACAAGTTTTTAATTTTTTGCACCTTAGAAAAATACTTTACTTTGAACAACTGTTCGAATATGTCTGGAACGACAAAATTAAACTAAGAACAAACTGATTTTCTTCAGGATAATAGAGCTATCTATGTGCTAGACTAAAGACTTTTTAATCAGCCTTCGAATGTATACAACATATATGTTATTCACAGTTTAGATTAAAAAGTTTTTATTGAATTTAAGGTTAACGCGTTAACATCCAAGGTTATCTAAGGACCGAATTTATTACTTAATGCAGGCTGCGAACCATACACATTACTATACCGATTACCCCTGTCAGCAACACCCTCACAGTATCAATGGTTAATTAACCTCTAGCCTTTTAAAAATATAATTCCGGCTTTTCAGAAGGGTCATACCAGACTTAGTTACCACCATATGTCTGAGTTACCATGTTAAATTTTATACGTCCGTCTCAACATCTTAGAATTTATATTGTACATTTCAATAAATACTAACAAATATTATTGTTCACCTTAAATAAACAGAATAATCAGTTTTGGAATTAATTCCCAGATTAAACAGTAGCTATACTGATGTATGCATAGCTAACTAATTTCAAACTAACAAACACATAATACAAATTAACGTATCAATTAAATATCCTGCTTTGCGTTAAAAAATTCTGGCTTTTTTATTGTCAGGGTTGTATAGATTAAATGATTGTAAATTAAAATATCTATTTTTGGTTATTCCAGAAGATATTTTCTTCATCTTCTTTAACATTTTCTTCATCTTCTTTAACCTCCTGTCTTCATCGTTGGACATACGTCTCCCTTCTTTTCGATCTGTCCCTTTCTTGCCCTGTGCATTTTTTTGTCATTTTTCTTATATCATCTACCCATCTTATATATGATATTCCTATACTTCTACCTCCCTCTTGATGTCTCCACTCAATTAGTCTATTGTTCTCTCTTCATGTCCAGCTCAATTTTTGTTTCAGTATGTCTTCAAGTATATCTTTATTTTAATTTATTATCTAATCCATTTTGTTGCCGTTATTTCTCCTAGCGTTATTCCCAGTATTTTATTCCCCCCTAGTTGTTTTTGTTCATCCTATTTTTATTAATATTTTTTGTGTAAAACTTCATTGATTAATGCCCATTTTTTGCTAATTTATGTTTTTGAAGCCAGTTTTGAGTAAGCTGTTAAATTGCAGTAAGACCCCACTTAACGCTGGGGCGGTGGGGGGATAACGATACGATAAGTTCCAGCGCTAAACAAAATAGCGTTAAACGAAACCATCTCAATATGTAAATAATGGGGATAGGTGAAACAGAACAGAAAATTAGGAACATTTTCAGTTTTTTTGTCTTATTTTGTAACATTTATTATTAAATACTTGTTTGTATCCCCCCCCCTTAACGCTGTGGGAAATACGTTTCAATAAGTTCCAGCGCTAAACAAAACAGCGTTAAAAGAAACCATCTTAATACATAAATAATGAGGATAGGTGAAACAGAACAGAAAATTAGAAAAAGAACAGAGAATTTGAAAATTATTCATTTTTTTTGTTTTATTTTATACATTTATTATTATAAATCGATTATCTAATATCGATGTTTATCATAATACATTTTATTCTACATTCATGATTTAAAAAGGTTCGAGTAAACAAGTTATGTTTGTGAAGAGGAAAGTTCTTCCTCATTTGACATCTTTTGTTTTTTAACGAAAAAAATCTTTTAAGTCGTTTACCGTTTCCTGGTTCATTCTGCAACTAGTTGTCGATAACAAGACATCGCATCTATGACACTTCGTCTTTTTTTTAACTTCTATCAAAATTTGTATCATTTTGCCTAAACTGATCTATAAATTTCATTATAATGGCTCCTATTTTTTTACAAAATCCATTGAAAGTTTCTTTTACAACTCATTTTCAGAAATGCTAATCGATGTTTCTCCATAATACATTTTATTCAACATTCATGATATTCAAAAAGGTTCGAGTAAACAAGTTATGTTTGTGAAGAGGAAAGTTCTTACTCATTTGACATCTTTTGTCAGCGAAAAAATCATCTAACGTCGTTTACCGTTTCCTGGTTCGTTCTGCAACTAGTTGTCGATAGCAAGACATCGCATCTATGACACTACGTCTTTTTTTTTAACTTCTATCAAAATTTTAATCAATGCGTTGGTACTGCTATGATTTGCGCCGCGATACTGAATGCGAGTAACAAAGCAATGCGCATTTTGCATCATGCGCATTTTCTGGGAATTCCAATACCACGTTTGATTTCAGGAAATCCTATTACTACCACGCAATACCAGCGGCGGTGCATGGGGGAAAAACAGGTGGGATACGTATAACCAAATTTGGTATGGGGATAGGGAAATGCGTCGCAACTAATAAATTTACATTTCTTAGTATGATATACAAAACAACCAAAATTTAAAATTATCATCCACCAAATAATGTATTAACCCCTGAGTTTGATTTTTGCATGTTTGCAATTCTTCTTTGCAAATGTAAACAGTATTCACACATTTAGACGTAAAATTGCCTCTAGTAGGGGCCGCATGGGGTAGACACTTTTTCACGACGCTGTCCAGAACAGTTTTTGGATTATCGAGAAAAGAAAGTGGGAAATGCAGATTTGCAAAAAATACCTTTACACCTTTTTCTATTATACAACACCTTGCAGTTATTAGATTTAATTGGTGAGCATAGCAGTGAATATACTGTGCATTCTTATAAATGTTTTTAATTTTGGCTTGTACTCCTCCGACTGTACCTCTCATACCGGAAGCACCATCATAACTTTGGGCTATGAGTTTCTTAGGTTCTTTGTCTATTCCTAAGTCGCTTAGCACCATCAGAACTTCGTCTGCAATTCCATCTGGTGTGTGATTTTTTGATATTCAAAAACCCCAGAATCTCTCATAAATTTCGCCATTTTTAAAATATCTGATTAAAAAAACTATCTGCATTTGAGTAGATGTATCGGTTGTTTCATCGGCCTGTATAGCAACATATCTTGCTGTGTGAATTTCGTTTTTTAATAAATCGCGACAAACATGCAACATTGAATCCAGTAATTCGTTCTAAATTTGTTTGAAGATGCTGCTAAATTTGTTTGAAGTTTGAAATAATTTATTTGTATAGTCTTTTAAATGAGCTTCTAAAATACTGCCTATTTCGGCGATCAAATATACTAGCCCTCTGAAAATACCAGGATTTTCTGAAGTATAGGTTTCGTCATGCCCACGTAAGGCAAGCTCAAATGCCGTACAGAATTTTATACCGTCAATTAACTTAGACAATATATAACAATTGCAATCAGTAGTTTCATTGTACTTTTTAATAGAGTCCCGATGTGCATTACTGAGTTAAGAACGAATGTCTGTCTTCCCCTACATGCTAATTTCTAGCTCATTTTTCAAAAAACACCGTGTTTAATCCAGCCAAGATCAAGATCGCTCGCATTCATTGGTTTCCCGGCTTGTGCCAAAATGCACGGAAAACAATAAAATTTATTTCTGTCTCGCCTCCACATAACCACAAATACTTCTCATACGCGGTTTTATCTCGATTTTTGCTCGATTTGCAGAATCGGTGTCGACCGTCCAAGATTTTTGATGACAATTCGATGATCAAATGTTAATATACACACACGCGATAGTAAAGAAAACAGTAGCGGCACAAACTTGTCTGTGCCCAAAGCACTTGTTCTTTAATCGGTGCAACTCGATAACCCACAACCTATTTCGTTAAGTCGCAAGAAGCGTGATCATAAACAGAACAGAGAATTAAACGACACAATTTCAAAAAGACTTTATTGATTTCACTGTCAATTGGAGTGAAAGAAATTCTTAAGAGTATACTGGAATACAGTCGAAGTAGTTAAGAGTGCCATTATTCCGATGTTAAAATAGGCCTAAAACAGAAAACCGGAGTTAAAAATAATTGAGGTCCCCACCCGCAAGATAATAAAATAGATAATTGCCGGTGAATTAAATTAAACTAACAGAGAGGGCAGCAGGATGTCGTAAATGTTAATTGCGGAATGGAACAAACGGCTCAAAAATATCAGACCGCGTTGACAATAACGATCATTCTTTAGAACCTTCCGCATCAACAAATTAAAAATATGTAAATATATATTTAGTACGCAGTAATAAAAAATTGATAATTTTAGATGCTGAAGGTGCACAGTACATACAGTATGTCCAGGATAAGAACTTACCCCCTCCTTAAAATTTTTATATCTAGACCGATTTTCACAAACTTTCTTTTGTTGGATAAATCTCCGATAATGGCATTAAGAAAGTGTGTCACATGTTTTTTTTTGCTAACATCATGGCCAACTGCGGCAACTTTTATGGCTAACATTTTCGAGAAGTACTACTAGGATTTTTGTTTAGAGAAAAACTAACAACGGATTCTTGACCAGCACCACCTTAAACCAAACTGTACCGATTTTTATGATTCTAAATTACAGGGTGTCCCAGATATTGTGATATTTATATTATCATATTTCTAATAACTACATGTGCTTTCTGTTATTAAAACTATGTATGCCATGGAAATCAAAAAAAGTAAACTAATTAACAAATGTCACTTTGACTGATTGATTTGTGTTATAGTGATTTCAAACGGCAATAGTGATTTATTCTTTAGAAGAAAAAGTAAAAATTATAAGATTAGTTGGTGGCACCCGAACGTTTCGTGAAGCAGCAAAAAAATTAATAGAAGGCATCCAGAACGGAAGATCAATCATATTACAGTTTCTTACATAAACCAATATTTTGATCAAAACGGAATTGTTAATAAACTTCCTAATTAGCATTAGGCATATTAGCGTTCTCGTGAATTTCTAGCAACTTAATAAGTTCTTTATTATTTTAATGATAATCCACACTCAAGCGTTAGGTACGCTAGTAGAATTTTAAATATTCCGAAAGGTGCTATTTAGTAATGCTTGAAGAAAATTAACAAAAAACCTTTTAAACTAAAATTTTTAAAACACTTGAAGTTGGTTGAACACTGAAAGAAGAATCGAATAATGTATATGGTTACAAGGCATGTACATACAAGAACCCCCACATTTCTAAAAAATATTTTATACACAGATGAAGCCACATTTACGACAACTGGTATCGCATTATCACAAAATATTAGATTAAGGGTTCCAGATCCACATTGGGTGATACATAGTAAAAAAGGTATGTGATACACTTTCTGAATGCCGTTTTCCGAGATAAATCCAACAAAAACTTTATGAAAACCGGTCCAGAAATAAAAATTTTAAGGGGATGGTAAGTCCTTATCCTGGACACACTGTAGATTTTGTACCATGATACACTTTGAAGAATTTTGAAAAAAAGCTTCTATAAATATTTCTTCTTCTATATTTTATTTCTATATTTCCACAAATATTTCGTGTTTACCGAATATGGCACAATGATATTTTTTAATACTTTTTTATAAAATTTTAGATAATTGATATTATCTCTTAATACGTACTATTTTAGAAAGCTATACATGAAAGCAGGTATAAAAATTTTTTCGAAATCTAATATGCATACATACATACGAGGTATGTAAATAAAGTATTGAGGCTGGTGGTGTAGCGTTCGATTTGACAACACTGTCGACTTTCCCTTTTGAGCGACGATAGGTCAACATCTGATGCATTTTCAATATGCGTTTGAATTCTTTAGAGTTACTAGAATGGTCATAGCAATTATTTTTGTGAACAGGGTTTATCTAGTGCGCATAATGTACGAGGTGTGAAAAGGAATTGATGATACTGGTGGCGCATCGTTCGATCTGACAACACTGTTGGCCTCCCCTTTGGAGCGGAGGAAGGCTAACATCTGATATGCCTTCAGTAGTGAACTCTAAAATCTGTGTGTGAGCCGTAGCTATTTTTTTCGTAAACCGATTATTTCTAGTGCATTTTGCATATGAGTACAATTTCGAGCAACGATGCGCAATCAAGTTTTGTTTCAGAATGTTTCTTAAGAGTTTTTAAATCCATTTGGACATTTAGAGTGCGCATGGAGTGTGCCACTTAAGGCTCTAGTGCTTCGTTTCCGAGCCGTATTAATTTATTATATTAATTTATTATAATTTATTATATTCCGAGCCGTATTTATAATATTAACTTATTGATTAATTTGTCCGTTACATTGGGTTAGTTCATTTTTTTAAATCGAATAAAACAATTTTATACTTTGTTATCTATAACTTTTATATTATTTGTGTGAGTATAGTTTCGTAAAACGATTTTACATTATCAAACACTACTTTAAAACTCTACTTGAAAGTCTCGTTTCGTAAAACGATTTTACATTACCAAACACTAGTTAAAAACTATATTACCAGTAATAACATTTCCAGAAAATGAAGGTAATTTTCAATCCGTCCCAAAAAGTCAAGTCATGTTTCCGTCCTGTTCTGTTGTCCTTTTGATGAACCATTTTCGCGCAGATTTTCTTCATCTCCAATTTGTTATATTCTGGGTTGTGTGAGTTAAATTCAACACTTTCCCGATTATTCTGACTGTCAACTAATGATTAAGATGCACAAGATCCTGAATCATTTTCATCACATCTTACAGTTGAAAGCCTTCCGCTGCGGGTTCATCTTTAATCAGGTCTCGGTCTTCTGAGAATGCTTTAAACCAAGTTGTCTGTCATAAGTAGTGTAGCGATTTTTGTCTGTAACAAAAGGTATGTAATACATTAGAAGGTTTAATTTTGAGACACACTTTATTTAACAATTTTTTTTAACACTTTAACCATCTTTTGACCAATCCTTTGTTAAACGTTTATTGAACCTGTATTTATTAAATACTGTCAAACCATGGAATTATCCAGTTATTTCTTCAAATAGACCAAAATAAACCTGGACAGTGTTACTAGGTCGAATGCTACGTCACCAGTCTCGCTACTTTATTTACACACCACGTACATACATACATATTCTATTCATCTTCTCAGTCAGATATACGCTTATAGTATTAAATATTTTATTTTTTCTAGATGTGTTTACTCTGTTTTTATACTCTTTTTTTACTCTTCTTTCTTATAATTTTTTTTTCAGTACATAGCAAAATGTACTGACTTTAGATATTCTATAATCTATTTCTGTTTCCATATTTCCTTCTACATATTGATCAAACGTAAATATTTAAAGTTTTCTGTTTGTTCCACTCTAGTGTTATTCAGTAATATTTCCGCATGTTCGTTCGTATTCCATGTTGCTCAGTAGATTATTTTCAGTGTTAACTATATATAGTAAGTCATCAGCTATATCAGCCACGTACATATATACTTCCATTTTTGTTGATTTTAATGCATTTTTAAATGATTTATGTATTTTGTTGTTTGTAAAATCAACAAAACTTTGATTCCAGCAGTTATTACAAATTCCTTAGAAAATATATTATTTGAAGAATGAAATACGACATTCTTTGTGTCTTCCAACTGCTCTTAGCAAACCTATTGTTCTTTTAAGATCTGCCATATCTTAATTCTACTTTATCTACTTTATCACATCTATTTTATCTACGTCCACAATTAAAAACTCTAATAAGGTTAACAAAACATGCATGTACTTTATCATTATGAGAATATTTTTTCTGCTATTTGTCTTATTACAAAATCCGTATTTCACTTGCTTTAACTTGAAATTCAAAGACGTTGATAAACTATGGATTTCAAACAATATTTGCAAAATGTGTAAAGAATATGGTGAATGGTAAAAGTCAATAAAAGTTTAGTGTGTCTATGATTTGGAGGGAACTAAAAATCACGACGATGACTGTTATTTTTGCTTAGTCAAGGTACATGGTATTAACCGAGTAAAAATGACCTATCCCGAGTATCTGTTAAAAGATCTGTTTCTTATTCTGAAGATGTCCCTGTTCGAAATGTTCGTGTCCTATCTGATTTTTCAGATACAGAATACATCCAAAGATAGGCAAGTTTGTACTAGTGAAGCAAGTGATAATTTTGAAGCTACGCCGTCAAAAACCACTAGTTTTTACTCAGACGCTTTAAATTATCTTATCAGAGACCTCGACCTTTCAAAAGAAAGATCAGAGCTGTTGGCATGCAGACTCAAAGAGAGGAATTTGCTTTTTCCAAGTACTAAAATTTCATGTTATCGTACTCGAGAAAAAGAACTGCTTCCTTTTTTTTACGTACGTAGAAAATGTTTGTTGTAATAATATCAGTGGTATTTTATTAAAAATGGGATTATTGAACTACCAGCCAAATGAACGGAGACTTTTTGTAGACAGTTCCAAGCGGAGTTTGAAATGTGTTTTGCTGCATAATGGAAATAAACATGGTGCCCTTTCCATTGCGCATTACACTAAATTAAAGGAGTATGAACTCATATCTCTTGTATTGGCAAAACTCAGGTATCATGATCATAAGTGCGTTGATTTAAAAATGGTAAACTTTTTATTGGGATAACAAAGCGGTTATTTTCATGTTTTCTCTGTTTGTGAAATGGTAAAGCTAAAAGCGATAATTGGATTAAGACAAACTGGGCTGAAATAAAAGACTTGACAGTTGGGAAACAAAATAACATAAATACAGCATTAGTTGCTGGAGAGAAAATAATTTTGCCATCACTGCACATAAAATTGGGACTAAAAAACATGTCAAACAATGTATGTCAAAGCATTGGATAAAAATGGCTCCTATTTTAATTATATATCGAGGAAATTTCCTTCTCTGAGCAAGGAGAAACTTAATGCTGACATTTTCGATGGACCATAAATTAAGCTTTTGATGAAAGATAACAATTTGTGTGCAATTGTTGGTAACAATTTCAATGAATGATATAGAATCAGTAGCCTGGTTTGCTTTCGTCAATATCGTAAAAATTTGTTTTAGGGAATTATAAGTCCATAAGTCTAAGGGAGTAGTATAAGTAAACATGAACATCAAACTTCATTACCTCCACAATCATTTGGACATATTTCCGGACATTAACCTTGGCTCTTACCAAAAAATAAAGGTACTAGGGTCGATGGGATGAACACATGATGGCTGACTATTGCTGGAGTATTGTACATGATTGATTGGAAGGATCTCACTGGAGGAAATCACGAAAAAGAAGCTTTCTCCATGTTCAATGATGTAACAAAAGGTAAAAAATATGAAAAAAATCATATTTTTTCGACACCTATCATATCTCGAAAACTACACGTATATTTCAAAAAATATATGTACCGTTAGAACCAGCATAAGAAGCATGTTTAAAAACAGTTTGTCTTTCTGGCACTAAATCCACCTCAGACCTGTATTATCCTTCTTCACGGCCCATTGGTTCTTATTTATTTATACAAGTTGTATAACTTTTTCTACAGTTTATCATATTACGTTTATTTTTTTACGTTTATTTCATATATTGGGTAATTTTTTAGTGCGTCCCAATTTTAAGGTCAAATAAAACAGCAACCAAATTTGATTTCTAGATAGAATTTATATTGTGTAAAATAAAATTCAGTGCCATTAATGATTGAAAACAATTTCAGACAAATGTCCACCGTGGCTACTACTGATAAAGCGTATTTTGTCAATCCAATTTTCGATTAATTTTTCAAGCAATTAGGGTTTTATGTCCGCAATTGTCCGAGTTAAGTTGACTCGGTGGTAATAGTTGCTGGTTTATCGGCATAGACCAAAGATTTAACATAACCCTAAAGAAAAATAATTTAAATTTGTTAAATCACATGACCTTGGTGGTCCGTTCCTCGAAATAATTTTCTCACCAAACTGTTCCCTCAATAAATCGATTATTACGTTGGTTGTATGATATGTGGAGCCGTCCTGTTGGAACTATATCTCCTCCAGATCAATACCATTCAAATTCGAAATTAAATAATCATTCTCTGTAACCATCCCCATTAACGAATTAATAATTTGGCTCTTTATCAACACTGCGGTATAATAAATGCAATACAACACTGCAATAAATTTGGATCTTTATCTACTCGGTGATATATTCTTTGGAATGCACATTTTTTTGTCTTGTTTTTGTGAATATAGCGCTCCGTTGGGGGCTTATGTGCACCATAGAAGACTATATACGTTTGCTTCGCATATCACTGATTTTCATTTTGATTAATTTCAGTAGGCATTCGAAGCCTTCAACGTCTCTACCATTTTTTAACTTCCCAACGGCTTCTATTACTTGTGATATTAATATTATATTTTCTCTATGACATTTCTACGGTTCTTTTCTGTTGAGATTTTCCATATCTGCACTATCTCCCATCGTTCAGTAATTTATTAGTTTTCTGTGACTAGCTTATCCTCCTTGTTTTAAGTATCGTTTATTCTATTATTTATGTTTTTCCTTATATACTTCAGAGTGCAATATAAAACTTTTACAATTTCTTGGCTATTTTGATCAAAGAAATACAGCCGGTCTAAAGCTATAAATGCTTTAAAGCTTAGATACACAAATATATTCTAGGCAAATAAAAGAGCATGATTAAGAGAGTGCTTTATTATAGGAGAAGTGCCTAGTTTAAATGCAGATTTTATCCTAAGAATTACCTCAATTGAAAAGTATTAATTGAGATTGAAAAACGACAAGGAAATAAAAAATTGAATGAATGAGAAAGAGACAGTAATTAATGTCGGCAGTCTGAATGTTTCGTTTAAGGTCAAGAATTACCCAGGGCTTATTTGGACGTAAACCTGAGATTTAACATAATTCCACAAAAAATAGTGCAAGGGCTTGAAATCACTTAACCCTTATGGCCATTTGACATTACCATTTCGCGAAATAAGATGTCCAGGAAACTTTTCTTGCAATAAATCGATTTTCTTGCGAGATGTATGACAAGTTGCACTGTCTTGTTTAAAAAAAAACATATCCACATTAACATTAATGCGATTTTATCATCGTCTTCAAACAATAAGGTCCTATAATTCCTTCAGCCCAAAAACAGCACCAAACAGTGACTTTCTGAGTCACTTGAAGATTTTCATTGGCCCAAATTATGCAGTTATGTTTGTTCGCAAACCCATTAAGACAAAAGTGTTCTTCGTCGAATTTTCGGTTTTTGGTAGTAGCTGAAGGAATGGCTTCACATGGTGCGCCACGTGGAGCATTGATGAATTTTCTTAGCTTTTTAAAATCCTTCTCCACGGGTCCAATATGCAACTTTTCATGCATACCTCGCACCCTTCCAAGGGCTTTAGCGGGTCATGATTTAGCGCAGTCTTGACTACTGCAAATGTTTGCCGCAGGAAGGCGTCAACTACGTATTATTACGGCCGTCCAATATGGCCTACTTATATGGCAATTACTTTGGTTATTCTTTCAGGCGCTTTCCGTTCAGCTTGAACCCGATTGTTCCCGCGCTTATAGTTCCCGCTGGTTATATTTATGATTCAATTATGATTCATTTATGATTCAATTATGATTCAATTATGATTTATTTATGATTCAAAGTATTATCTATCGTTGGCCACTACTTTTTCGCATCTTTCTGGCAGCATTCGAATCCCGCGTTGAAAAAACTAGTCATGTTTTGAAACGATCCACGAATGGATCTAATTTTTGACTTCTTCATAAGACCGGCAATGCTGGTCACCTAAACCGTGTGCCATCGATCAAAACACCTAATAGTCAGAGGAAGCAACCTCTGGAAGACATTAATTGCGTTCGATAACGATCCTCTATGATTGTTTCAGATGGTTTTAACAGCTCATAATACACTACACCGAGCTGGGCCCACCAAATACAAAGCCTGACCTTGGAGCGGTGAATATTCGGGTTGGTCGTCGGGGTGGAACCGTGGCCGGGATATTTCCATGATTTTCAACGCTTAGGGTTATCGTAATAAACCCATTTTTCGTCCCCACTTACAATGCGATGCAGAAATCCTTTCCGTTTTTGCAACTGTTCACAAGTAAACAAACGGCATTCAACATCTCTTGGTTTCAACTCGTATGGCACCCAATATACTTGCTTTTGGGTCATTCCCAAGTCTTTGAGGCGTTTTGAAATTGCTTATTGAGTCACTCCCAATGATCTTGCCACCTCTCCTTGACTTTGACACGAATCTTCATTAAGCAATGCCTCTAATTCTTCATCTTCATTTTTGAAGAAGCTTTTTGCTCTTCCACCGCAATGCCGGTCTTCGACGTAAAAATCACCGCTCTTGAAGCCTTCAAACCACTCACGATACGTTCTTTCCCTCATAGCGACCTCACTATAAGTGTCTGAGAGCATTCGGTGAGCTGGTGTAAATTAACACCTCCCACAAATGACGAGAATTTGGCTCATAAACTAACATTTTTAATCGCGAATAACTTTATGATGTAAACACAAATCTACTACTGGTGCTATGGAGTTCTGTTTACAAGATGACCAAAGGTATTAGATGCCGTCTACGATGTTTTAATTTCGAGGACTACTTACCGCTAACGCTATCTATAGAAAAACGGCGGGAGCAAAATTGTATACCTTTTATGTTTTCATTGTGTGGCAACACTGCTTTCAAACTAGTTTTTGATGAGCCAGTGAACAATAACCAGCGACTTGAATCGTGATCAAAATTTAACAGATTCATTAGTATATGAATGTCATTACAATAGACCAAATCATCTGGTTGACAAACATAAGGTTTCAATTTGTCGTCGTGATGGCGAAAATAGGAAATTTTTATACTAGGAGAAAGTAAATTCCAGCCGTTTAATATAGATCCCAAAACCTCAGCCTGTTTTTTAAATAAATGTAAATCACGTGCAAGATCCTTTAAGTCATCTTGTGTCAATAAGTCTGGTTCTTTTGAAGTGCTTGGATCGAACTCTGTTGCTAAGTTATCGTCTTGACTAGCAGTAGCTTCTTGAGTTTCTAATGGATTGGAAGTGTTGGCAATTCGGCACCATGTGCGATTGGCAGTGGCGGCTCGTGGGTTTTTAAAGTGGGAGGGCGTAGAAGAAAACAGTGCTGCTGAAGATTTTTTTACTTTCCCCTTTCTTCTTTTTACTTTTTATCCTATTGAAACCCTATACAGGAGGTGAACCAGGAAAATATCTTTTGCATCTTTTTTTGTTATCTTTTGTATTGTTACTACTTACAAGGACATTGGAGGATCGGTTGTTGCTTGTTCGCAGATAAAGGAATGAATACTGTTTGACGAAGAGTAAACCATTCAAACAGTTTATAGTAACTGCAAATTAATCGAGAAAATTCGAGAGTTCATGAGAAGATCGAAAAGAAATGACAAAAAAGGGTTATTGTACATATTTTTGTCGCTGCATAGCACCTCGCCATTATTAACGCCACAATTATTAACTGTTTTAAATCAGACACCTTTATGTTTGCAATTGAAAGTTGATTATTTTTATTTAAAAAGTACTACTCAATGTGAATACTCGTAGCAAATCCCAAATCAAATTAAGTATTCGCGATGCGAACGGAATTCGTGACCGAGGCATATCAAACGCTCCGTACCCGGCAAATCAGCCTTTAAAACTAATTACCGATACGCTCGGTAGCAGGAAATTTACGTCCAAATCACATGTTTTAGAAAGCAGCGAATTCTGGTTTCTACGAATTCTGGCAACCTACAACACATATAACGCCAACGACGAAATAAGATGACGTAGCTGATGGTCGCTGGAGGTAAACGTCCGACCAACGATGTAAAAATTGTGACGAGAGAATGGAATTTTTTCCGCATTATTTGGTGTGATGGGTCGACAGACGTTCTTCTACATTTGGAGATTTTGATTTTTAATAATATCTTAAAATGAGTTAATGGAAAGAAACTGAACGGAAATGAAATTTGGTGTTTTCTCTGAAAAATTGTTTACTGAAATGCTGGAGATGCGGGGCCTCAACGCTCTCCCTCACGAACTGCCACTGGGGATTGGTCTTTTTGTAGATGTCAGGTCTGGGTACTTTGTGGTGTGTTTCGACTTAGTTGTGATACCTTTTATAGCAGTCAAGGAAAAATAACAATCACTTAAAGTAATCTATTGCAAAAGGCATATGTCTTGTTCCATTAGTCCAAACCAGCAGACGTCTCACACATGTTACACAACTGATAGGTAGGACTTAGGATTTATCTTCATGGCGCAAGGAAAACCAAAGTAACTCAAATAATGTTTGGTGACTAATGGTGTGAAATTTCGGCGCTGAGAGGTTAATTCTCCACACACATAATAAAAACTATCCGGGTGGTTTAAAGTCATTCGTGATATATTTACAGCCTTAACGAATATCAATAAATTTAAATTTGTTGACTATGATATCTATCTAACCTCAGAAATGACATTATTCAAACATAAACACGTATATCAGGTGAAATTGAATATGTAGATGTAGAATATGTAGAACTGAAGATGACAAGAAAAAACAAACATTATTTTTGTAATGAGAGTAGATAAATATAATCAAATATTACAAAATTCGTGTGACAACATCAATGTTATCGAATTATCACTTGTAGTTTTCAAATTTTCAAATTCTGACGCACTTATGGGACATTCCTTTATATAGTTGTTCATTAATTTATGTTTTTCCTTTTTGTAATTGCAAACAACAATTGTTTTAAAGAAAGATCATGTGGAAATCAAACCCAAGAAAGATCTTATTGATTATATAAGAGAAGCCTTATGAACGGCAACAATTTATAACCATAAATATCATAATTATTTGTCCATTTCAATTTTATTATTTAGAGCTCAATATTATTGTTTTTTTTTTTACTTTTCCAGCAGCATTTCTGACTTTTACAAATACTCGACTACTGTTCATCATATTTTTTTTATCATTTTTTTCATTTCATCCGAATTTTTATAAAGGGTGAATTTTTTGTCTGTTCCAACTTCCTATAGCGGTCGCTGTCAAATCATCATGACAAATATCATCATAGCAATCATCATGACACTTCAAATCTCTAGCAAATCATCATAGAACGTTTTACATTAGAGAAATATTTGCGAAAATTATTGAAATTTATTATCAAAATCAGTGTTCTGTGAGCCAAACTTATAGAGTATTTTATGGTTCACACAATTGCCCAACAGGGCGATGTATTCAATGAATTATGGACAAATTTCGAACGCGTCTCACACTGTTCGATATTAATGCAAAAACATGACATAAAACTGTGGTAAAGATGTATCAATTCGTCGCATTTCGCAGGAAATTGGGCTTTATTATTCGACTACATGGAAAATTTGATCTGGAGGAGATGTGATTCCAACAGGACGGCTTCACATGTCATACAGCCAATGCAACAACTGATTTATTGAGCGAACAATTCGTAGAAAATTTATTTCGAGTAAAGGACCTGTTAATTGGCCACCATGGCCATGTAATTTAACACCTTTAGATTATTTTCTTTAGGATTATATTAAATAAACTATTGATACCTTGGAAGCTAAGCAATTATTAATCCCTTGGAAGGACATAAGGTCTCAATTGCTTCAAAAATTGGTCGCAAATTGAACTAATAGAATGCGCTTTGCAGAAGTAACCGCGGCGGACATTTGTCCGAAATTGTTTTCAAACATTAATGCCATTCAATGATATTTCATATAAAATAAATAGTTTGAAGGCATCTAATTTCATTGATGTTATATTTGAATTGTTTACATTTGCTGATGACGTTACCCTGCTATACACAGGAAATGCAAATTGAAAAGTGCTGCAAAGCGATTTGAAAATATTGAAAAGTGGGTTTGTTGGAAATATAATGCTCGTTAACATGGGTATGACTAGGATGCTTAATTTTGCACTTTAGAATACCTGACACTTCGATGAGCCTATTAAATAGCATCATTTAAACTGTAGAGATGCATCACGTGATTATATACAGGTGAAACAGTCTGCTGCAGTTAAGTATCTTGGTATTACTTTGGATGAGCTACTTTCTCTATGGCCCAATTTAAGAAAGCATCAGAGTGAATGTAATTTGATATATTAAGACATATATACTATGCTCTTGCTAATTCTATTTTAACATATGGAATGATTGCCTGGGATGGTACACACACAGCCACCTTGAGTCGATTGAGAGAATGTAAAAAAGATTTCGTGCGTAAAAGAGAATCGTAAAAGAGAATAATGTGCAGAAAACCGAGGAATTACCCGAGTAGGGAACATTTTATTATGATGGGAAATCTTCCTTTGAAATGACAGTATTATGTGGCTGTAGTTGTTGTCCTATATAAACATCTTAGCTCTCTGAGGTATACATATAAGCAACACGTTCATTATGACACAAGAACTGGTGTTGTCGGTTCTTTAACCTTTTGCCGGAAAACATAAGAGATAACATTGTGAAGAATATCAGTTATCTGGCATTTAAGTAAAATATAAAGAAATTGTGCGCGCCTCATTCAGGTCGGTGTTTGTCAGCATGGCTGAATTGATTTCCCTTGTTCTTGAGCCTTAATATATGGGGTCGGGTAGTGTCCTTTTTAATCATTTTGTTCTTATTTCATGCAATGTGAATGTCTGTGCTGAATGTTGTGACGGTTTTTCTTTTTCTAAAATTGTTATTTGCTTTTCCTAGGTTTGACGCACACAAAAGCAGTGCTTTTAGGGGTGGTAGGTTAGTATTCTTATCATATTAACGTAGGATCTAGATATATAGGCTATATGGTATTGCAATTATAATTGCATATTATATTGTTGCAAACCTGCTACTTAGTTCGCAAATTTTGCCAACGGAATACTGGGTTATAATGAAATTTATCCCCAGGCTCCGAGCCGAACTCCAACATCGCGAGGGAGGAATCGGTTTATGGTTTCCAGCTTTTTGAGCTGAGAAGCTGAGCTGAAAATCATACATCAGCAAATTGCACTAAAATACTCGCTATTAGGACCCGCACCTTCATATTATAAGTACTCGCCTTCTCCTGTACTTGCATCATGCGATACTATTCTTTACTACTGAGACCAATCACTACTGATCGAACGGTTGATTACAACAGGCCAGATATTATTGTGATCAACAAAAAGGAGTAAAGAGTTTTTATAATTGACATCGCAGTTCCGCTCTCTCGCAACATTCGAAAAACCGAGATGGAAAAATCCACACAATGGAAACTGAGTAAGGTAAATGTAGTACCCTTCGTTATATCCGCCGAAGGCCTGATAAGTAAAAGATTTTCAAAGAACCTCGAGAGCCTGGGTATCTCGAAATCGATTGCCTTAGTGGGATAACGTGCCGTGTTCTTGCAGACGTGTCACATTGTTCGTAAAATGCTATGTTAAGGTGAGAGGAGCTGAATTGCTTTTTCATCTTGGCATTGGAATATCGACCAGCATGAGCTGAGATTCTATTCTATTCAAGGATGAGCAGAATAATAATATTATTATAAGGGAAATGATTGAGCGCAGTGATGACTTATTGGAAACCTGCCATGTTGTGTACTGCGCCGCGGCCGTGATTTCCAAGATATTTACTAAACAATGGTCGACACCTGATACACCCCCCGCTGCAAAACAACAGAACCCTCCTTGGGAAAGAAGATTGAAAAATAAGATTAATGAAATAAGGAATAAGGTGGGTCTGTTGCATAACTACCTTCATGCTGCAGTAGTCAGTAAAAACGTCCAAAAAAAGGCTGCTCAGATTGCGAGGAAAGCTAAAATAAAGACTAGCAATCCAACATTCTGACAAGACCTTACACTTTACCTTGAAAGATTGAAACAGAAAATTACAGCATTAGGAAACAGACTAAGGAGGTATCGGATACGAGTAAAAAGATACCAAGAAAATACTCATTTTTATCGAGCTCAAAAACAATTCTATAGAAACCTCAGCGAACACAAATTGATGTTAGAGGCCGCTATTCCTGATAAAGAAAATATGACAAAGTACTGGTTAGACATATGGTCTAATAGTGTAAAATTCGACGATAGAGCTTATTGGATCGAAGAAGAGAAAAGAGAACATCAGTTTTTAACACCAATGGACTCGGGTAATATTACAATTACCGACCTCAGAATGATTATAAAAAAAATTAAGAATTGGACATCGCCTGGGGTAGATGGGATTCACAATTATTGGTGGAAAGCTTTCACTTGTAGCCACGAAGTTATAGCACGGCAAATTCAGGACGCAATAGATAATTCCAGAAAGATCCCTACATATTTTACTTGGAAGAAGAAAGAAGAAGAAAACTTGGAAGGAGCCAAGAATTATAGGCCAATTACGTGTTTGCCAACAATATATAAAATTATCACCGGAATCATAAGTTCCAAAATCAGAAAACATTTCACAAAATCTGATATATTGGCTTGGGAGCAAAATGGATGTAAACAGCGAGCACGCGGTTGCAAGGAATTACTGGTTATTGACACAATTATCATCAAGCAAGTTAAATCAAAACATAGAAACCATCACTAGCGTGGGTAGATTATCAAAAGGCCTTTGACTCCGTGCCCCATTCTTGGCTTAAAGAAATACTATATATCAACAAAATAGATGCTCGAATAATCAATATTCTCAATCATCTAATGGGAAGCTGGAGAACCAGTTTGTGTTTGAAAGACCACAGAAGAGGAATATTTCACGGGGACGGTCTGAGCCCACTCTGGTTTTGTATGGCTCTCAATCCCTTGAGTCGTATGTTGGCTACAGCATTAGCGAGCGAGTTGTGCTCTCACATCTCTTCTATGTCGATGACTTGAAACTATACGCAAAAAAATCAACATCAACTTAGAAGTTTGCTAGAATTAGTCAGGGACATTTAGCCAGGCTATCAAAATGAAGCTGGGGATAGAAAAGTGTGTAGTATTGCACGTGGAAAAGGGAAAAATCACACAATTTCAAAACCTTACATTAATGGACAATGTCACAACTATTCCAGCCCTACGCCCACATGAAACCTATAAATATATAGGATTTCAACAAGACCTCAATACAGATGAAAAAATAAATAAACAAAAGATCAAAGATTAGTATTTTAACAGGATCAACAAAATTTTAAGAACATATTTAAACGCAAATAACAAAGTAACTGCACTCAACACCTAACCGCTACAATAACAACCTACACCTTCGGAATTTTAAACTGGTCCTCAACAGAAGTGAAAGCCCTGGATCGCAAACTCCGCACTACGTTAACAAAGCATCGAATGTTGCATCCAAACTCTGCTATTGAGAAGGTTGTATTTATCTCGAGACAGAGGCGGCAGAGGAATTGTCAGCTTCGAAGAAGCAAAGCAGAAAGGAAAAAGACGGGTTAATAAAATATTTTCGGTCTAAAGATCTCCCATTCTTCAAAAACTTGATTGGGTATGATGTGGCTCTTTCACCTCTAAATTTAGCCATGGTACAGCCTATCTATGAAAATTTTAATGAAGAGCTAAAAAATCAGTGGCAAAGAAACCCATGCATGGAACGTTTTATAACAACCTAAATCAAGAAGACGCAGACCGCAGAGCAAGCAACGCCTATCTTATCTCTGGATATCTGTTCCATGAAGCAGAGGGAGCTTTAATGGCAATCCAAGATCAAATGGTCCTTACTAGATATTACAAGAAGCATATCATGAAACAACTCCTAAACACAACAAAATGCCGGCTATGCAACAAAGAAGAAGAAACTGTTCAACATCTCATTTCGGCTTGCACCTATTTAGCTCCAACTACTTACTTAAGCAGACATGACAAGATGGGGAATGTTATCCACTTAAAAATAGCTCAGAGAGCCGGCCTAGTAAACCAAGAGTTGCCTCCTTATAAATATCAACCGCAACCCGTTATTGAAAACACCAAAATAAAAATCTTATGGGATACATCTCTAATAACCGATCGTATTGTGATGCACAACTGGCCAGACATAGTGGTTGTGGATAAAGAAAACAAGATATGTCATATCATTGATTTCTCTGTCTCACTGGATGAAAATCTGAATAAGGCATATAAATAAAAAGTGCAAAAATACCAAGAACTAGCTGATAAAATTCGTGATATTTGGCATATAAAAAGAGTTACTGTTAAATCTTTCATAATATCCGCGAACGGCCTTGTGCATAAACTATCATTGGTGCATGTAAATGATTTTCAAATAGAATTCAAGACCATAAATTGGATGCAGAAGGCAGTCATACTCGGAACAACAGCAATTATCTGTCGAACCCTTTCGACTTGATACCTAGTCGTCTTGAGCAATCCGACGACAAAAGGATAGACCACAGAAATGTGTGGAAAAAAAATTCAACTTTGGACACCCAATATATTATCTGCCTATTGAAATAAATGTACGTAAAAATATCCATTGTTACTCCCAAAAATAATCGAATATATTCAATAATATTTTCATTCAGTTATAGTGTGGGACCCGATTTATATCAGAAAACAACTTAAGGGACGATCGACAAATACGTCGAAAGCAGTTAAGGGTGCCATTTGTCCTGTATCAAAACGGGTCTACAACCTAAAACCGAAACCTCAAATAACCGGGAATAGTTTGCAATTAAAGTTCCCTCCCGAAAGGTAATAAAGCGAAAATTGCCGATGAATTCTACTAACATCAGCGCCTGCAGGAATGTCGTAAATTCGCAGGACTAGGGGCAATGGTCGCGCAAGAAACGGATACTGGAGACCGGTCTGCCCACTATGGGCGCTAGCGGTCGTATGGGAAGCTCGACAACGACATGGGTGGGTCAGACTGTTGAAAACGGCGGCTGTACGGACAGAGTAGGGAGCGAGAAGTTCAATTATTTGGATTCTTTGTCTGGTTAATGGTTCGAGAATCGGATAAATTGAGTGAAAATGTCACAGATTACGGCCTATACAGGGTAGTGATTTATTACTTAGTAATAACCCATTATTTGTAAATGCTCAAAAATGCTACAATAAAAAATGTTTATTAAGTTTTTTTATAAAATACACAAAAGATAGTCTATCATTTTATATTCCTGGCATTTAAGTTTTGAAAATAATATCACTCAGACACAATCTCACAATGAGACTTTGGAATCGAATAGAACATATTTTTCATTTTGTTGTCTATCACTTTTATTTTTTGACTTTGTGTGAATATAGTTTCGTAAAATAATGTTACATTATCAAACACTCCGTTGAAACTATGTTAGTGCTGTTAGTGCTACTGTGCTAGTACTGTTAGTTTTATAGTGCTGTTTTTACAATATTTTAAATAGTGGGGAATTTCGGAGATCTGTCTGATCGTTTAATAACTGTCTAAACAGGTCTTTCTTGTATTTATAAATTTCAATCGTTCTAAAATGTTTAATTTTTTGTTTTTGACTCTATATCTAAAATTTTTAAATTTGTAATTTCTGCAAATATATGTCCGGTATCTATGAAATGATTGGCAAAATTAGAATTTTGTTTCTTTAATAGGTACGCAGATTTGTGTTCTTTGAATCTCGTCTCTCGTTGCAACTTAACATATAAACTCCAGATTTTTTATTTTGTGATGTTTTATCTTTGGCAATAGAAAGTAATTTGCTAGTTGACTAGGGGATTTTAAACACTATTTACAAATTATGTTTAATCAAAAGCGAGCTATTTGTTCTGAAATTGAAGCGAAATATGTAATCTTACAGCATTTTTATCATTTGTTTGTTTTACTTTTGGGTATACTTGATGAATTAATATTTTTTGAACAAATTGTTTCTTGAATTGTTGTTTGTAATTGTTTTTTGAACAAATTTCTCGCCAAAGCATTCAATAAAAACTCGGCGGAAATTTCAAAAAAGCTTAGCAAACTATCTATATCAAAAAATAGTCTACTGGCATATTTTAACGTTAGCAACATGTTTCCGAATATTCCCAATAAGGATTGTCTACAATTAATAGATAATTTAGTCATAAAAAATGACAACATCCAGTTATTAAGCACGATATTTTAGAACTCTTTAACTTGTGCATTAATGCTTTTTTACAAACTTTTTACAAACAAAAAAATGGTCTGGCAATGAGTTCCCCACTAAGCCCATTATTATCAGAACTGTCTATGTCAAACCTGGAATATATGGTTTTTTTTTAAATGGATAAAGAAAAAATATATTGTTTTGGTTTAGATATGTAGACGACATGTTGGATTATTATACTAGAATCGACAGACAAATAGAAGAAACATTAAAGCATTTAAATATAATCCATCCAAAAATAAAATTTGCACTTGAAAAAAAAAACAAAATCAAACTATAAATTTTCGAAACCAGTCAATATCCAAAAAAATTATAAACTAGAATTTAATATTTTTAGAAAACCCACATACTCAGATATATTAATTACAAAACAATCAGTCCACCTGATTACACAAAAATATGTAACCAAGCTTTCACAATTCTATTAGCAGAAAATAATCGAAAAATAGAATTGAAATAAAACTAATTACGACTTCGGTGAAACAGAAATTAGTTACTTAATAAATAAAAAACGGATCATCATTAACATTAAAGAAACAAAATTTTAATTTTGCGAACCATTTCATAGATCCCGGACGTACATTTCCCGAGATTAGAAATTTAAAAATTTTAAATACAGGGCCAAAAAGCTAAAAATTAAGCATTTTAGAAGCGATTGAACTTTATAAATATAATAAAGACCCGTCTAGACGGTTATTAAACGATCAGACAGATCCCCGAAATTCCCCACTATTTAAAATAATGTAAAAAAAAATAATCCTAATAAAAGTGTAAAATTAGGTACATAGGATAAACAGCCGTAATACCTTAGTTTTAAAGTAGTGTTTGATAATGTAACATTGTTTTCTAGATCTATATAGACAATTTCCATTCTCAAAGAAGTTAGTTACTATTTTACTCACTAAAGTCGAAGTTTTATCACTAAACACCGTTTTACTTTATTTAACTTCTCGCCGTTCGTTTTGCTAGTCATGTTAGCATCATTAGGAGATGATTCAATCTCTGAAATTTTTGATCATTAGGGGAGTGGATTATCTCCTGATGATGCACACATAGTAAACGGAACGCGTTAACATTTTAAAGTTCAATAAAGTGATAAATTACCTTGAGTGTAGAGTTCATGACCAGTTGAATCCAGTTTGATTAACTCTTCGCCCTTTAGTCGTATTTCACATAGGCCTATGATATCCTAACGTATGTTGTCAAATTCGATCAACAGTTCTTGCAGCTGGACATGCGTTTTCACGCATCCGTTTCAAATTTTATTCCAAGTATAGCTTATACCTGGTATATTCTGCCATTGTATAACCGGCTCAAAGTGTTAAATTGTTCAATGGTAGCGTGATTTAACTCGCTGATTCTTAGCACTCTCTGCCTTGGAGCAGGTCTTCCCGCTGCCATAAGTAGTTGCTCCTTGACCTCCGGAGAATGTGGGCCGTATTTGAAATTGTAAATCCATTTTGGATTTACAATTCTACGCTTTTCACCTATTTCATATATTTTAATACTTTTCTACCAGATATGTCACCTTATAGCGACTGAATAAGACCAGATGCTTTCTAAAATATATGTAGTTTGCAAACTTATGAAAAAGCTAAAGGTCTATTACAAATTACAGAATAATAACTGTGGGATGTGATAAGCAAAATAATCAATAGTAGATATTCAATAAAAGTATACATTATGTTGAAATTGGTAAACTGTAGAGATATTCACAAAAGATATAATGAAATTGGAAGTGGACATGAACGCAAATTGCTTACTTAAAAAGTATACTATCCAATTGAAACACGTGTAATTGGTTGAGCAAAATAAACGGATACACCAATGTGCAAATAAAAATAAATAATGTAACGTGTACTGATTTTTAAATATGATGAAATACAGTCTAACGAAAAAATCTAGAAATAAAATCAGAAAGAAAAAGAGTTATTGCCATAAATTTCTTTTTCACTAATATTTCTGTCTGAAAATATTTTCGGCATCTGTGAGGGGCCACACTCAATTATCTTTTATTACCAATTATTTCAGGCATACAGTGGAGAACGTATGAGTTTGACACTTTTAACCTTCCAAAAATAAATGTATATTATGTTTCGTGAAACCAGTTAATGATATAGGTGATACCAGACAGAACACTAAAACTCTTATCATGTCAGTCAGTAATTTTTTTTTAAATAATATAAATGAGATTCTCTTGTAAATAATTATCACTGTTTGGATTTTATAGGTTATTATCTTTTTTAGTATTATTGTCGTCATTATTATCTTCATTATTATTATTATATTAATTCTTCTATTGGAACCTTCGGTGTGAAATAAACACCAAATCACTTTTTTTTAAACTTCTCGACCCACGCTTCGATAACCATTTTAGCATCATCAGAAAATTATTTAATCTGTGAAGATTTTAATCTGGAAAAGATTTAATTCATTTCTACTGATCGACCACAATTTAGCGCATTACAGATTTTGATCAAGTTTGACCTGGTTTGATCAAATTTATCGCGTAATCTATAAATTGTTAGTCTAATTGATGGAGGTGTATCAAATTCTCCAGACCATTTCTGTCGAACCTTTTCAGCATTCTCGGTCTTCCAGTATTGTTTGATTATCCACTTCCGTTGGTCGTTGGTTAAATTATAAGCCATGATTAACTGAAAAAAATTTTAAGTATAAAATGCAAAACAATAAGAGATATCAAATAATAGTATACCATAGTAGGGTATAGTATAATAAATAATAAAGAACTCTATGACTCTTTTAACTGTATACCTAGTTTTATACTCCTCCCAGTGTATATATATATATATATATATATATATATATATATATATATATATATATATATATATATATATATATATATATATATATATGACTCATTTTTGAGTGTTCCTGCTGATCTTCCACACCTCTCTCATCGTTTCTCCGTGAATTCCCTTTCTCTCCCCCGTCCACCTTGTCTCTGATCTCCCTGAAACTTCACTTTCTAATGCGACGTTCCACATATGTATTTTGTTTCTGTACATGCTTCTTTAGCAGATCAGTTCTGACTTCGATTCATTGTACTGGCCCCTTTTATGTATGACGCGATCTGGGTTTATATATCTATATATATATATATATCTATATATATATATATATATATATATATATATATATATATATATATATATATATATATATATATATATATATATATATATATATATATATATCTTATATATATATATATATATATATATATATATATATATATATATATATATATATATATATATATATATATCTTATATATATATATATATATATATATATATATATATATATATATATATATATATATATATATATATATATATATATAAGCCAAAGCACGCGTCGAAGCTGTTTGGATGGTCTGAATGTTTTCAAAGAAACACCGTTTTCACTTTAATTTCAACTTTGGGAACAAGGAGAAGTCACAAAAGGCTAAATCTGGTGAATACGGTGAGTGATTGATTACATAGGCTTAGTTTCGGGCCAAAAATTGAATATAATTAACAAGTATAATTAACAATCTGTGACATATCGCATTATCCTGCAACAAACTCCAGCTGTCTAGATAGCAATAGTCTAGCCGAATGCGATGAATTATATGCATCAATCATCTCAGGATTTCTAGGTAGTATTTTCCGGTGACAGTTTGACCAGTTGGAATTAATTCTTTGTGGATGATGCCTTTGCTATCGAAGAAAACAATGAAAATTGTCATGATTTTTGAAGTCGTTTTTCGTGTATTTTGCCTGTGGTGAGATTTTCGACTTCCATTCCGCACTTTAACGCTTAGTTTCTGAATCGTATTGAAAGTATCATATTTCATCCCCCATAACAATTGATTTCAGGAAGTTTTGATCATTTCTTGCGGCTGCGACAAACCCTCTGGAATTATTGACACGAAGTCAGTTCTACTCCTCCGTCAACATGTGTGGAAGAAACTTTGCACACCCCTTTGTTTTATCCAAATCCTTATGAAGAATTAGTCGAATCGTTTCTTTGCCGATATTCAAAGCTTTTTCATCATTTTTAGTCAAGCATTGCGGTCATTTGCTACAAAATCGCGAACTTTTTCGATCATTTCGAGAGTGCGAGTTAAAATTGATCTCCCGTCACGTTTATTATCCTCTAACGACACTCTACCACCCAAAAAATGTTTTTGCCACAGAAAAAGTGCTTTTGCTTGAGTATTTCGAACTGGCTTGAGGCCCATTTTCCCTTCAATACGAAGTTGACTCAGGTTCTGACCGGACATGATCAGTTCCTGAAGCATATGAAGAGAATTCGCTAGATCGGGGATGCGGTTTGTGCGTTTGTAAACAAGACGTCATAAAATCAATAAATGTCAACCGATGGTGGTAAAGTAGGTTTCGTTAGGTCCAGGAATGTTCAAGTTTTGAAACGATACCTCTCGTCAATAGATGACATGACCGGTTGCTGAGATTTATCTGAAGTACTGAATATATATATATATATATATATATATATATATATATATATATATATATATATATATATATATATGTAGTGGTAGATTTTCTTGGACTTCGTCTAATGAGACAGCAATAGCTGAGTGTCATCAGACACCCAACCGTTGGGTTCCACAACTCAACGGTCTGTCTCAACGGTTGGGTGTCTGATGACACTCAGCTACCGCTGTCTCATTGGACGGAGTCCAAGAAAATCTACCACTACATATATACGCCATCCGACGGGAGGTCGGCGAAAACATGGGTTGTTGGCTGTGGATAGGGGCTCCCTATTCTTGATGGTATGGTATATGTCGGCGCCCTGAAAACGGGTAATTTGGGTTTTGAAAAGAGGAATTTCGATGGTGTTTGTTGAGTATTCGGCCAGAAATTCGTTTACAATGATAGCCTTGTGAGATGGTGCATTGTCATGATGCAAAATCCAAGAGACTTCTTTCCACAAATCTGACCTTCGACGAATTTCCTCTCTCAAACGTCCCATAACGCTCAGATAATATTCTTTATTTACAGTCTGACCTTCTGGCGAGAATTAGGAGTGTACAACAGTCAACAACACCTTAACTTTTGATCGACTTTGACGTGATTTATTTGGTTTCGACTCAGTTGAAAGGCGCCATTCCGTAGTTTGCTGACTGGTTTGCATGTCAAACTCGTATACCCATGTCTCATCACCAGTTACAATGTGTTTTATGAATGTGGGGTCGAAATTGACTCGTTCTAACATGTCTTCAGCGACCGTTACGCTATTAAGTTTCTGAAGAAAATTCATGTCTTTCGGCACTAGTCGAGCGGCCACGCGTTTGATGTCCAAACAATCGCTTAAAATGGTACGAATTGATTCGTGAGACATATAAAGATCAGCAGCTATTTCTCTCAAACTTAAATGACGACTTTCAGTTACCATTTCCTTCACTTTAGCGATGTTAACTTCAGTTGAAGACATTGATGGCCGACCAGAGCGAAGCACCACATCTCGACCGCTTTTGAATGCACTGTGCCACTCATATGCGCGTGTTTTTGATAAAGTCTATTTACCGTAAGCCTCATTTTCAGCGGCTGAGCATTTAACATTTTGAATTTTTTTGATTTGTGTGTATATATATATATATATATATATATATATATATATATATATATATATATATATATATATATATATATATCTACACACACACAAGGTGTTAATGAAATACTCTGCCAGATTCTTTTGGCAAATTCTACATCACAAAATAACACAAAAATGTCATACGAACATAGGAACGGAAATCCTTCGTGTTTGAAATACAGGAGTTTAAAGTTCTCTTTTTTATTTTTTATTTACCGTATAATGAAAGCTATTCTAACCAAATTTAATACACATCATGAGCCTTCCGTTGCCATAATCTAATAGAATATCAAGTTCTTCAAGTAGCCAATGGGGGAGTTATAGGATTTTTATATGTTATCACTCAACCATTGTTCATATGTAGGAGAGGATTTCATTGGAGGAGATGCCGCCCGGGAGGTGGAATGGCGTGTTGCACATGCACACCACTCTGCCCGAAAAGAAAAGTCTTTCATCAGTGCGTCCCTCCCGTTATGACATACGGAAATGAAACGTGAACACTCATATCACAATCAGTTCAAAAACTTCGGATAACACAGAGGAGAATGGAAAGATGTATACTTGGCATCATAAAACGGGGCAGAAAGTTCTGCACATGATAATATGCACAAAATAAAATGGAGATGGGCAGACCATATAGCGAGGATATGGGATGGCAGGTGGACCAAGGCACCGCTTGATCGTAAATGTCCACAAGAAGACCGAAAGCACAATTGACTGATGAAATCATTAAGTATATTGGACCCGAATGGCAGAGGAAATTTGGGAAATTTTGCATCGTGTAATGAGTGATGAACGGTAGATAGTGGACGAGTGATTAAGAAGAGATCAACTTCTAGGTTCTAATGTTTTCAATATGTTATTTCAATTAATTTCTGAGTTTTTGAAGTCGCCTCCTTCTCTGTTGCACCCTGTATATTATAAGTGAGTTTATAAACAAGGCAATTCAGAAATCCTATATTACGAAAGAGTATTCAACTGGCACGAATTTTTTGGTTAGGTTTTACGATTTCAGCTGGTTCAATTCTGATAGTACTAGTGCTAAGAGCGGAGTAAGTAAATATGTAAATGCATGAGAAAAACGCCCCTTCGTTGTAAAACCAGCAGAAGACAATGCATGACTTATAAACGAGTTATGTAATGTAGTTGGGATGGAAAGAGTTATTCGTTTAAATCAGGTGTAAAATATTTAGACAACACTTTACCCATTTTAACAATTATTCTTAACAATGAGTTCTTCTATTCTTTTTTAGAATCGCGATATTATTTAGTTTAATCATTGTTGTTATGATATTACATAGACCATCTAGTTCTTTCACAATATATTTGATAATTTCCATGAATACACTCAGGGTAATGAAAGTTCCCTAACATTTATAACGGTAGACAACCTTCGAAAAAACCCAAACTACACATCAGTATTTAAAAAAAAAACATTTTTTTTTTAAAGCTAATGCTTTAGTTGAAACCATTCAAAGGCAAAGAACCTCATAAACCAAACCGTGTTGTTTGCTTTACATTTCTCCGATTTCCAAACAATGTTGTCAAACGTAGAAACTACCAATAGTCGCAGTCGTTAAAATTTCTTACTTCTCCGACGGGACTAATTTTATTTTTCTATTTTCGTATCAGAATGAGTTCATTATCCCGTCGATTTTCGAACAATTTTTGTTTCGTGACATTGGTACCACAAACCCCCGTCACCTGACTAAAAAATAATTACTGAAGGCATTGCTATTAATAGCAAGAAAGGGCTATATTTTCTTTTTATCATACCTCTATATGCGTTCAGTACGTAAGTTAGTAAATAATAATTCCAAATTCACCAATAAACTTTCAAGGGTTTCTAAAATAAATATATAAAATGTGAATTTATGTCAAAGATTCATTATATCCATTATTTCGTGCATAAAGTTAAAATGTATTCACGAAAAAATATGTATGTTCTAATTAAAATTTAAAATTAATATAATTGGAGAGGGAGCTGTAGTAATTTATCTCAACAGAAATATAGTAGAAGGGCAAAATCGAACTTAAAAAAAGCAAAACAAAACTAAACTAAATAACACCCTTTGATTCCCAACCAACACAAGAATTAGAAAATATTTTCAGTATACATAAGTGGACAAATAGGAGAAGTCGGATATTATGAAAACAGTTAGAGATATTACAGTCAAATCATTCTCCAACAAACAGTATATTTATCGTTTTGAATTATAAAAAGATTTAATTTTTTTTGACACATTTCAAACTTCACTTTGAGTTGTCAATAAATAGCTCAAAGCGAAGTTTGAAATGTGTCCTTCAACACAATGGGAACGAATGGGGTTCAATACTAATTGCTCATTCAACGAAAATGAAAGAAGAATATGACACCATAGTTTTGGTCTTGGAGAAGAACATCAATGGGTGATTTGTGTGGACTTAAAAATGGTAACCTTTCTCCTTGGACAGCAAAGTGGCCACGCCAAATATTCTTGTTTCTTGTGCCTCTGGTATAGCAGAGACAAAACACACCACTGGGATAGAAAAGAATGGCCAATAAGAGAAAACATGGATGCTCAGGAAAAGAATGACATTAACGGCCTGTTAGTTGGACGAGAGAAAATCATCTTTCCTTCATTGCATATCAAACTGGGGCTAATAAAGTTTTTAAAGACTCTGGATAAAAATAAATCATGCATATATAGAGGAAAAATACCTCAGTTGAGTACGGAAAAAATTAAATCAGCAATATTTGATGGCCCACAAATAAAACAACGAAAAGCCTGGATTTCATTTGTTGGAGTTGTCAGAAATTTTCTGGATAAACGCAAAGCTGAAAACTATATTGAAAGGCGTAGCTGACTGAAAGCAAAGCAAAGCGGAAAACTAGGAAACAAGATATTTAACAGTTTCAGATCCCTTGGGTGTAACATGAGCATTAAGGTGCACTCTTTACATAGGCACTTAGACCGTTTTCCTCAAAATTTAGGAGATACCATTGATGAATAAGGTGAAAGGATATCAAAACCAGGATATTAAAATAATGGACGAACTGCTACCAAGGAAGATAGGATACACACATGATGACAGATTGCATAAATAATAAATAAATGGAAAATAAACTTTTGAAGTGTTCATTGACTAGTTGATTTCATCTATAACTTTTTCCTTTATCTTTATATGTAATAATATTAGTATAATATACTAATAAAAATTCTTTATTTGGTTTTTTATTTGATCCATGGATTATGGAAAAAGTTATCTTAGTAATTTGAGCTCCTTGGCAAAAATGAATGCCATATTTGAATTCAGGGTATCAAATTTGTATGAAATCAGCTCCAAATACCCCGGCACCAAAACAATTGTTGGACTGTGTAATCGTAATTGTTTTTCTTTTATTTAGTTAACATTTAATTTTTAGATGTAATGTCTATCCGTTTGCTGCATTATTTGATGTAATGCGATATAAATAATTGAAATTATGTTTATTAATATACATACAGTAAGGGTATTTGCATCAATTAAGTTCCAAGAACAGAAAGCTTGAAATATTAATTTCTGTAATGTAATAGCTCACTAAAAAGATTATGATATTCATATATGCTGATATGATCATATTCTTATAGAAATGTGGGTTACGGTTCAAGCTACATTTCTAGATTCGCAAAATCGTGATGGGCAATCTTTTTAAACAACCTAATCGATTTTTCATCGATAAGCCGTGGACGTTTTACGAACGAGGCATAATGAAACTGATAAAAAGATGGCAAGAGGTCGTAGATAATATAGGTCAATATATAACTGGATGGAAAATATTATTCACATTTTCTATAAAGGGATGGCTTCGCTTAACACGTTTTCCGATTCGGTATGAAAAATCTCTCGGGATGGTACAGGTATTTTATTTCAGAATGACGTGGGTTCTAAAACTGTAATATTTTTTTCTGCTGAGAAATTACCCAATGAATTAATCAACTAATTAATTTGTCAAATTGTCAAATTAATTTGAAAGTTGAATATTTATATATTTCAAAAATATATCAATCAAATATCTACTTTTTCCCGTTATAAACACAATCATGGTTTTATTTCCACTTTTAATTAGGGTTTTTTATGATTGTGGTTTTATCTCATCAAAACTCATCTAAACACTAATATTTTGATGATGTAACGTCAACTCGACAATATCTCTTTGAAATTACAATGATGCCTAAAAATAACGTAGCTTTTAATATCCAGATAGATTTTCTTCAGTTCATTTCAGATTTTCAGATTTTCTTCAGTTCACAAAATTAGGATATTACAGAGACATGAATTTAATTTCTATGGCCGTTGAACTATTTATAACATTAAGGTTAAATCCTTACGTAAAATATTCCACGCAGTAGACTCGGTAGGACTAAAAGTGGGGATAAAAGTATTAAGACAAACTGATTTTTCTCAATTTTCGTTATTTTTACACGATTAATTACAAATTTAACTAAAATAGCCAATACTTGATGAATTCATTTTAAATAAATAAACAAAGATGAATATCTAAAATTTCCATTTTATTTGAAATTGTATGTATAACAATTGCTTCTACATACACTGCCTTTTTCAAATACGAACTATGTTAAACTAACAGTAAGAAAAGTAATTACAAGCTAAACTGTCCATCGACCTAATAGTACCAAAACAAATGATGGTTGGGAAATCCAAATTGGAAAAAATATCCAAATTTTTCTTTTTATTAATTTCTAAGCTCTCCAAAATATTTAATTTTTTAGATTTATTTTGCATATGTAAAATTTTTAAAATTTCAATATCATTGAAAGTGTGATGATTCTAGTTTCGCTAACCACTTAACTTGTGACAAAGCGCATACTGTCAATCCAATTTTTCCAACCACTTTTTCAAGAAATTCTTAGGTCCGCAATTATCTGAGTTATGTTAGCTGCCAATACATCAATAGATGTATTGGAAGTTGGATGGATGCTGGTTTATCGGCATAGATCAAGGATTTTACATAATCCCAAAGAAAATAATTGAAAGGTTTTAAATCACATTACATTGATGGACAATTAATAGGTCGTTCTTGGAAATAATTTTCTCAATTTTGAAATTCTAAATTAAATAATTATTGATCGCCGCTCTGTAATAATCCCCACTATCGAATTAATAAATTAAGATCTTCATCAACACTGCCAGCCACAGCGACAATATTTTCTTCGGAATGCATCCTTTTATGTCTTGTTTGTGTTTTAATATCGATAATTCGGCAAATCCATCATTACTTTGGGCGAATATGTGCACCGTAAAAGATTCTTTTTAGTTTAGTGCACAGAACATTGATTTTGATAGTAAATTTCGACAATTTGCAAGCGTTGCTCTGGTGTTAAACACTCCATGATGATTTGCCAAATATGTGATATGCCATTATGATTGCCATGATGACATTTGCCATGATGATAACAGGGACCCCTATCAGAAGTTCAGAGACACAAAAAAATCACCCTTTAGATTAATTGTCAAAAAAACACCTCATTACAAGACTCATTGTTTTCGCTTAGACTAACTGGAATCGATTGGGAATAGTTATTCCACCACCAAATTCGCTAGTGAATAGGTCACTGACATATTGATGTTATACATTTATTTCCATGAGAAGAGTCTCATTTTAATTAGTCATTTCGTAGGTGAATCGATGTTTGTTTATTCTTATTTTGTGGTCAGGGGTTTTCCCGTATGTTTACTTACAACAAATTAAGTCGGTAATAAAAATGTATGCAGGTAAATAAAATATCGGAATTTCATAATTAATC
This sequence comes from Cosmopolites sordidus, assembly GCA_031761425.1. Classification (NCBI taxonomy): domain Eukaryota; kingdom Metazoa; phylum Arthropoda; class Insecta; order Coleoptera; family Curculionidae; genus Cosmopolites; species Cosmopolites sordidus. The sequence goes on along the minus strand of JARFXV010000824.1, from coordinate 1,118,197 downwards.
GTACACCTTAACGTGGGCTCCAAACAACAGTCATAGGTTGGTTTTCGGTCGGTGTACGTCAAGCGCTATCAACCCAAGTTTTGGGTTTAATCTTTAATTGCGACGAGCGACGTCATGAACTGACGTGACTGAAGGGTATTTGCTTGTCGAAAGTTACACTATTACCTATAACAATGTATTACCCAAACCTGCTCTTTTGTCGGAGGCCTGCCTATTCAACCACCAACTTCAACAAGTAAGGCTGCATTTTAACCTCCTGGTTGCCGGATTAAAGTATTACAGGAGTACCAAATTACAGAATGCTACTGCACACAGAGTTCGTTAGAATTTAGTAGATGAAGAATGGAATATCTATGCTATTTCAAGATGATCAGTATTTGAATAGGTGAAAAACAAGCTAGGTGAAAAAATTATCGAAAATTTAGAAAAAAAGTTCTCTTCAGAATGGATTCCACAATTTAATCAACATACATAATATTCTACACAAAATTTAACTTGCATTTCTAAATATCTCACAAATTTCATTTATTATAGCTAATGTTTCATTGAAATGAAAAAGTTTTCTTATTGTTGTTGTCAGAATTGAAATGTAAATGTCACTCATAAAATGTTGTGTTCAGTACTTTGTGTACAATGCGTGTATAGGGTACATACCCGCTACACGAATTGATCCTGTATCGTGCACACGCGGAACGCTAGAACAGTTGTACGAACAGTTGCAGGCGGAACGGTAGGACAGTTGTACGACGGAATTGTAGGACAGTTTGAAGACGACCCCCATTTTGAGGAAAACATAATATTATCAGACGAAGCGCAGTTCTGACTTAATGGGTTTGTGAACAAACATATATGCAGGAATTGGGACGATAAAAGTTATCAAATGACTCAGGAGTTGCCTATTGATTCTCAGAAAGACACTGTATGGTACGGTTTTTGGGTTGAAGAAGTGATAACACATTATTTCTTTGAAGGCGATTAACGAGTTCGTTATTAACTCGCGGTTCAACAAAAATAGATGTGACAACAGCACATTTGTGTTTACATGTAAGTATATATATATATATATATATATATATATATATATATATATATATATATATATATATATATATATATATATATAGATAGATAGATAGATAGATAGATAAAGATTTATTTGTCTCAATTAAATGTACATTTGTAACTCCCATGTTGGCACGGAACATTGTGAACATAAAATAATAAATATAATAAACATAATAAATAATTCTTACAAAAAATAACAAAAGAGAAAATAAACTCAAACAATCAATAACATTTTTCCACTAATAATGAATACTATTCTACTATAAAATATACAAATGTTTTATTTAGCTATATTAAATCTGTCCATATCACTAAAATAATCATTGAATGAGTAATACGTTTTTTTAAACAAGTATTTCTTTAGACTTTTATTTGCTGCAATTTTGGGCTTTAACTGGAAATTTAGAGGAAAACTATTGTATATTTGTATAATCATAAAGTTAACATTTTTTGAATATAACTAAATTTATATCTTGATGGTAAAAGATCGGATTTATGTCGTGTCGCATACTCATGTTCATTTTGGAATGACACAAAAAGCTCTTTGTTGTTATATACAAACATAAAAGAATTATGAATATACATGCTTACCAAAGCGAAAATCCTTTTTTTAACAAAGATATCCCTACAACTATCATTATAACTCAATTTAAAAATTGCTCGAATACATCTTTTTTGAAGCTAAAATATTCTATGCATATCAGGTGAGTTTCCCCAAAAAATCATTCCGTATCCTAGACCGAACGAAAGCGTAATACGCCGAAATTGCTGCATCTATCCCTACATTTTTACATTTTTGGAAATAACTCTCAAGGCATACGAATATCTTCGTATATCTAAAGCGAGTTTTTCAATATGGGTCCTCCAATCCAATCTCCGGTCAATCACTAATCCAAGTACTGACACACATTCTCTCGTTTTAAATACACTGTTGCCGTAAACAAAATTGAAGTCATTACTTTTGCGATTTTCAAAAACAATGTACTGTGTTTTTGATGCATTCAATATATATATATATATATATATATATATATATATATATATATATATATATATATATATATATATATATATATATATATATATATATATATATATATATATATATATATATTATTTATTATTCACGTATGGGCCCTGGTGGACCACGCGAAGTACAATTAGAGGCGTTTGTTGTTGTTAGCCTCCCTTTGAGCCCATACTAATTTCATTCTTTCGCTATGAGCTTTTTTCCTTTCGTCAGACCAAGTTGTTCCAGTCTTCCTACATTTTTCTCTCTGGCCAACCTTCCAAACGTTAACCTTGTGTCTGAAACAACCTCTATCCTGAATTTCACTTTCTGTAATATTTGCTGATCTTAGGTCCTCTTTAATTGCCGCAATTCATTTAATTATTTCTACTTTAGCTCTACTCCTATTTTCATAAAATTCGACTATTTGTCTAGTTAGCCTATTCGGATTCATCCGTTTGATGTGTCCGTAAAACTTAAGTCTTCTTTTTCTCATATCGCTATGTATATCTGTGTATTGTTTGATTTCTTGGTTTTCTCGAAGTCGGTATGTTGTGCTATTTATTTGTTTGGGGCCTAGGATTTTTCTTATAATTTTTCTTTCCTTCTTTTCAATGTCCTCGATGTCCCTCTTTCTATTCAAAATGAGCGTTTCTGCAGCATATATACATTCTGGCTTAATAACCGTGTTGTAATGTCTTAGTTTTGTGTTTTTAGATAGGCATTTTTTGTTGTAAATATTTTGTGTAAGTCTCAATGCCGTTTCCATTTTTTGACATCTACCCTTATTGGCCGCTTTTTCCAACCCATTTTCCATGATTATTTCACCCAAATATTTGAATTGAGAGACTCGTCTGATGTTACCATATTTTGTTTTTAGAAATGGTGTTCTTAGTCTGTTAGATTCTTAGTCTGTCTTAGTAGGATATTTGAAGTCCTACCTTTTCTGCTGTTTCTTTTAGGATTTCAATCTGTTTTTGAGCCGTTAATACATCTTGAGCTAAAATTGCTAGATCATCAGCAAACGCCAGACAATCAATTTTGATGTTGGTTCTCCCCAGTTTAATGGGCTGGTCAATATTCAGTGCCGACTTTTTTTCACGCCACTCTTGTATTACTTTTCCTAGAACACAGTTAAATCAGAGTGGCGAGAGTCCATCCCCTTGTCTCACACCAGTTTTAATTTCGAAGGGTTCTGAGATGTCAACCATGAATTTAACTTTTGACCTCGTGTTAGTTAACGTTGCTTTAATAATTGCCAGCGTTTTCAGATCTAGTGCTTGTTCTTTCAAGATTCGGAATAAAGATTCGCGGTCAATAGAATCATATGCTTTTTTGAAATCCACAAATGTACAGACGAGATTTTTATTATACAGTTTTTGATGTTTTAGAATCAACTTTAGATTCAGGATCTGTTCAGGGCAGGATCTGCCCGGTCGAAAACCTGCCTGATATTCACCAATGTTCGGCTCTAACTGTCCCTGTGCTCTGTCTAGTAGACATTGAGATAGAATCTTGTAACAAACTGGGAGAAGAGATATTCCTCTATAGTTGTTTACATCCGTTCTATCTCCTTTCTTATGTAGTGGATGGATTAGAGCATCTTTCCAGTCTTCCTCTTCATTCGAAGTATGAAGTATTTCCTCTTCATTCGGTGGTAATGAATCTGGGTTTGTTTGTTTAGGGTTTAGTGTTGGTAATTTGTTTAAGGGCTCAGGACAGTTTAGTATTTGTTCAAAATATTTAGCAAGTTCTTTGCAATTGTCTTGGTTATTTAGAGCTAGTTGTCCGTTTTCCTTTTGAAAGCATAGGCTCTGCGGTTGATAGCCTGTTAATTTAGTTTTAAATGTTTTGTAAAAGTTTCGGGTGTTATTTTTTTGGAAATCTTTTTCTATTTCATTAAGTTGATTGTTTTCATATTTTCTTTTAGTTTGTCTAATTAGCTTCGATGTTTTTTTTCTTACTTCCAAAAAGATGTTATAGTTTATTGCTGTTTTTTAACTGTTCCAATCTTTGAATGCTTTACTTCGGCTTAATACTGCTTGCTCGCAAACTTCATCCCACCACGGATGTTTTCTACGTTTTTGTAAAGGGACCAACTTTAAGGCTGTTTTAATAATTTTTTGTTTTAATTTTTGCCAATTCTGTGCAGGTTGTTTATCAAGCTCTTCTGTTAAGGCTGGTTTTATTTTCGTTGGGTCAAACTTTGGTATTAGCAGCCCCTTTTGAATAAGTTTTCGAGGTTTTAAGCTAAGTTTGATTCTAGTCAAGTAGTGATCCGTGTCTATATTTGCTCCTTTCCTGACTTGAACATTCAAAATCTCTTTATAATTGGGGTACGAAATGGCAACATGGTCAATTTGAAATTCATCCATATACGTGTTTGGGCACCTCCAGGTCTTTTGTTTTGTTATTTTCTTCTTAAAATGGGTTGACATTATTTTTAGATTAAACTATATATATATATATATATATATATATATATATATATATATATATATATATATATATATATATATATATATTTATATGTACGTATGTATATATATATATATATATATATATATATATATATATATATATATATATATGTATATATATATATATATATATATATATATATATATATATATATATATATATATATATATATATACATATATATATATATATATATATATATATATATATATATATATATATATATATATATATATATATATATATATATATATATATATATTTATATGTATGTATGTATATATATATATATATATATATATATATATATATACATATATATATATATATATATATATATATATATATATATATATATATGTATATATATATATATATATATATATATATATATATATATATATATATATTATGTAGAAGTTGCTACACCAAAATCCGGTAAAATTTAGTTTGAATTTCCCGCCGTTCTATACCACTAGAAGAGGTATAGTGATAAGAGTCGCAATGGTGAAACCAAGTGCGGAAGAGCCGCGATTATAGAAAGTGTTCACACTGGGCGCTCTGCGACAGAAGTCATTCGATTCTTCGGGTATTCGAGATCTACTGTGTATGATGTCATCGCGAATATAATAAGGAATATATTAAAAAAGCCAGAAAAGTCCAACGAAGGTTTTGCAACACCGACAAGGAAAACTCACTCAAAGGATCACGTTTTTTCAGGAGCTGATTTTTGAGGATCCAGGGCAGTCGATTCGAAAGTTGTCATCGGTTATCGGTGGGAGTAAAAAAACTCTGCGTCGAATCGTCGAGGAAGACCTCCGCTACAAGTCTTACAATTAAAGTGAGACATATGCTTGCCGAAGCTTCCAGGACAAAACGTTTTGTACGCTGCAACCTGATTTTGTGTTCCTTAAGAAACAATGCTGCTGGACGCCTCGGGTTTTTTTCTGACGAAAATGTTTTTACTGTCGATGCATCGATGGAATGATCACTGGCTAGCACATGACCCTAATGATGTTCCCATTGTTTCCAAAACAAAATTTCCGACGAATGTTCACGTGCTAAGTGTTGTATCCAGTGAGAATGATGTGATGCCACCGCATTTCTTTAAGAAAGGGGAAAATGTCACAAAAGAAGTTTATTTGCGTATTTTGACAAATATAGTGAAGCCGTGGATGGAAACTGTTTCATCTGTGCGCCCGTCCACACAAGTCATTAGGTTCAAAATTGGTTGACGAACAAAGTCAACATGTTTTGATCCAAACAACTGTGGCCTCCCGACACCCCAGTTTTAAATTCTTTGGACTTCTATGCATGGATCTGTGGTTGAAAGAGTCACCAACAAGTCCAGACATCCAAACGTCGCATCATTAAGAGCCACTATTGAAGCAGCATACGCCGTCATTTTTTCGCCGGCATTCGCCATGGCATGGACCGTGATACATTAAAACAAACCTGCGAGCGCTTCAGACCGCGAATGGAGGCGGTCCTTCAAGCAGATGGAGGTTATATTTAGTAAATGTGTTCTTTATGACCTTATAAACAATTTAGTAAAAAAAAATGTAAACTTTTCCGTTTTTAGAATAAAAATTATGTTTGAAAATAATGTTTAATCTGTCCGGATTTTAGCGCCGCACCAAATATTTATGAGAATCAGTGTATATTGTGTATACGTATGAGAACTTTGACGCTACAAGATAGAAAATGTATATTAAAAAAATATGCATTCAATACAAAAATGAATCATTCATTCATTACAAAAAATCAATCATTCTATACAAAAAGGTAAATTCTATAAGAAAAATAACTTTTTTTTACCTCAGTCAGAAATGTCATACATTGTAATCTCTCTTTTTAACTATAACTTTCTCAGTTAGTTGCGCGGCGTTGCCAGGTTTTTGGTCAAGTGTTTGGTTATTAATAATGGAAAGTTGAAAAAAAGTTTAACTTCAGCATTTAAATAATTATATCTACCTGATATATAATACCTGATATATAATAACATTCTGCAAATATTAAACTTTATCATGTGTTCATTTTTTATTGTATAAAGTTGGAAGAATAAAGTGAAGTATAAAATGAAAAAATAGAAAAGTCTGTGGCGGAAATCGTTCTGTCATAAGAGACTGTGTATAAGAACGGTTGAAAATATCATTTTTCTAAAAAACTAGACCATGAATAATTTTCATATTTTGAACATTAGTTCAAGTTCAATTACATTTCATCTGTCACAATTACCGAATTTCAAGTCTTAGATTTGAAAACTCGTTTTTCCCACAGATTTATTCGTACTTCCCAAAATTTATAATGAATTTCCATTAAGTAGAAGCCAACACAATTCAAAAAACATATTTTTCTAATTTGATCTTCTCATTAATATTGACAGCACTATAAAAGTAATTTTAATTCAGTGCCTAGTGATTCCTTAAAGTTTCTCTTCATGGGAAATAATATTTTATTCATTAGACAAGCATACCCAATAAAAGATATAAATTATACAATAGCTAGTTTCCAACATTGTAATTTGCTGATCGAAAAATACATCCGTGATAATTTCTAATTTCATCTGCAACATAACAGACTGAAGCGATATTAGTAAAATTATATACGCTGATTTCATTAACTATGTTACATATAAAATATAGCGTTGGTTTCAGTAATTGATTGGTGTTTGCAGGCTTTATATAAATTATTTCGCCAGTTCCTGCTTTCAACCGTAGCACAACTGGCACAGAAGTGATGAACTGGTTGATTTTTTTGCGAAATATCAATCAGCAGATTATTAACGCTTGATTTAGAAAGTAGGCAGTAATCAATAATAAAAGCAGGTGATTGGAAGTGTAAAATAAAGTGAAATAAAAATAAAATCCTATCTTGTTATTTTTATCAACTGCTCAAACTTAGAAAAAATAACTTGTTTATGAGTCTTAGATAAGATATATTAAAATTGGCCAAAATATTTTATTAATAATATTGAAGATTGACATAAATTCAAATTGATTTAATGAATATGCCTTTATAATATATTATTATTATTATTATTAGATGCGTATAGATCCGGTTGGATCCGTGGATTCTTTTTCTCTCCTCCGTCCACTTTGTTCCTAATCTCCTCGAAACTTCGCTCTCTGATGCAATGTTCCACATATGTATTTTGTGTCTGTACGTTCTTCTATCGTCAATCTCTGTCGGACCCATTTGTGCCTTTCCCAGATCAACTCTGACTTGAGCGATCCATGGTACTGTTGATTTGAATCCTTGTATGTAATAATTCTGTTGGTGAGTCTTGTCGGTGGGAGTCTACTGATATGTCCATAGAATTTCAACCTTCTCTTTCTTATGTCCGCCACTACGTTGGACATTATCTCTGTGGTCTTTGTAGAATGTAGTATCCTTCCTCTGTCAGTTTTGGACCGAGAATTTTCCTAAAAATTTTGCGTTCTTCTTTTAGTATGTTTTCTATGCCGCTTTTTGTATGGAGTGTAAGTGTCTCGCTTGCGTATAGTACCTCTGGTTTGCATTTCTTATTGTAGATATTGTATGTCTTGCCGTATGCCCTTTTCATCTTCTACAATCGAATCTTCTGTGCTATCTTCTCTCCTCCTGTGGGTTCGAGGATCTCGCCCAGGTATTTGAAGTGAGTGATCCTATTTATTTTGCCGTATTTGGTTTTCAAATTTTGGACATTTAATTTTGAGTAGAAGAATTCGGTTTTTTGAAAGGATATTTGTAGATCAACTTTCTCTGCACATTCCTTGAGGACTTCGATCTGTTTGGTTGCCCTTTTTTCATTGTCTGCGAGTATGGCTAGGTCGTCCGCGAAGGCTAGGCATGAATTTCTATGTTGTTTTAAGGTTCGTCCGAGTAGTATTGGTTTCCAGTGTCCTTGATTTTTTAGTTCCTTTTCCCATTTCCTTATAACCTTGTCCTGGACCAGGTTGAAGAGGAGTGGGGATAACCCATCTCCTTGACGTACTCCGGTTTTAATCAGGAAGGGTTCGGAAATTTCTCCCATAAATTTCACTTTAGAGATTGTGTCGGTCAGTGTCTGCTTGATCAATCGTAGGGTTTTGGGGTCGTGTCCTTGTTCTTCTAGGATGTTGAACAGAGATTTTCAGTCAATGCCGTCGTATGCTTTCTTGAACTCAATGAACGTGCAGATGATTGGGACGTTCCTGATAGCTTTGTATTTCAGTATTGTTTTTAAGTTAAAGATTTGTTCAGTGCATAAGCGACCATGGCGAAAGCCTACCTGGTACTCGCCAATTTTGTGTTCTAGTTGTTCCTGTGTTCTCTGGAGAAGGCATGCTGAGAAGATTTTGTAAGTGACTTGTAGTAAGGAGATTCCTCTGCAGTTGTTCATATCTGTTCTGTCTCCTTTCTTGTGCAGCGGGTGTATAAGAACACATTTCCATTCATCTGGTAATTTTTCTGTTTGCCAGATGTTCGTGATAATTTGCGTGAGTTCTCGCAGTGAGTTTGGTCCGAGGTTTTTAAATAGTTCCGCGGTGATACCATCTTCGCCGGATGTCCTGTTATTCTTCAGTTTTTGTATGTGCCTGTGAATCTCTTCCTGTGTTGGTGGTGGTGATTCTGAGTGGGTATAGACACAATTTTCCTTGGGGAATCTTGTATCGCGTTCGGGGCAATTGAGGAGATCAGAGAAATAGTGTGCCAGCTCCTGACAATTCTCCTGATTGTTTGGCGCTAATCTCCCATTCCGCTTTCTAAAGCAAAGATTTTGTGGTGTGTATCCACGGATTTCTCTTGCGAAAGTCCTATAAAAATCTCTCATAGATATCTCTAGATAATTGCGGAAATTCTCCTCTATAGAGTCTACTTGTTCCTTCATGAACTTCCTCTTAGTTTGTCTAATAACTTTGGTGGTCTGTTTTCTAGTGTCGTTAAAAAGCTGTTGGCTTTCTGGGGAATTTTTACTCTTGTACACCTGAAATGTTTGTTTGCGTCGCTGCAATGCACTTTCGCATTCCGAGTCCCACCACGGGTGTTTTGAGTTCTTTTTCAATGGGATCAGTTCCTGTGCTTTTTGTGTAATTTTTTTGTGGAATTTTTCCCATGTATCTGCCTGTTCCTTTTCCCATTCCTCTGTTATGTTGGATTCCTTGATCCTTTTCGTGTCGTGTCTTCTGATGAATTCTCCTTGGGGTGAATTTTATTTTGACTCGTGTTAGGTAGTGGTCTGAGTCGATGTTTGCGCCCCTGCGGACTTGAACATCATGGATCTCTCTTTGTTGTGAGTATGAGATCGCAGCGTGGTCTATCTGGAATTCGCCAATCTGTTGTATAGGCGATCTCCATGTCTTCTGTTTTCGTGGAGATTTTCTGAGGGATTTTGACATGATCTTCAGGTTATTCTGTTGGCATAGTTCGATAAGTCTTATGCCGTTCTTGTTGGTGAATTGATGACCGGGGAATTTGCCTACGGTTTTCTGATGGATTTTTCCCTACCGATTTGTGCGTTAAAGTCGCCCAGTAAAATTTTTACGTCATCCTTTGGAACCTCTGCCATTATCTTTTCTAGTGTTCCCCAGAATTTTTCTGTAGACTTGGGGTCTTTCTTGTTGTCCCCGTTTGTGGGGGCATGTACGTTGATCATGGTGTATTTTTTATTGGCCCACTGTATGCGCATTGTCATCAGTCTATTGTTTATGGGGGTAATTTCCTTAATAGAGTTAACTATCCCTTTGTGTACCACAAAGGCCATGTCCAGAAGCGGAGCACCTCTGGCGACTCGTTTATCTGTCCTGCTTTTGAATATGCGATAGTTCCCGTAGTCTACCGTGTCCTCATCTGTGATGCGTGTTTCTTGTAGGGCAAGCAGAAGTATCTTTTGTCTGTTAAGTTCTGAGGTTAGGTTGTGAAGTTTTTCTGGTTGGATTAGCGTGTTGATGTTGAAGGTGCCAATGTTTGTAAGAGTTTTATGTGGAAATTTGGCGGAAAGCTCCGACTTTTTTTGAAATCGTGAAAGTCCAGGTTCCCCAGAATCCGAGCACCCGGTTGCCGTCTGTCGACGGGTGGATTGGTTACCACCTGGGGTATTATTGTTATTACTTGCACCAGTCATGATTGCTTATAAGCTATATTATATATTTATATATATATATATATATATATATATATATATATATATATATATATATATATATATATATATAAACTGTAAGTTCGGGAGACAGACGTATCGCCAAGGTCACACTTGAAATTTTCAATGCGTTCAGATATATATTTGACATTTTGTACACAAACATCAGGAAATGTTTGTTGCCACCCTTTAGGTATATTTTCATTTTTTTTCTTGTCGCATATTTGAAATCCAATACTAACTTGATTTGTTACCTGATAACAGTATTAGAATTTGGCATCGTTGGAAAGAGCATTTTTTTTGAATTCAACATTCAACAAAATGACCAAAAGATGTTTCGGTCTGTTTTAGGGTAAATACATTTTTCATTTAGTAGGCTATGAAACTATGGATGACAAATAAAATATTTGCTTACACTTGACAACTGTTAACGTCAATCTGCGAATTTCAAATTTATTTTAATTTTTATATGGAATTAATAGGTATTTAACTAAAAGAGAAATAATTAAATTACTAACAATTGTTGGATACGATGACAGAAAACGCCCTTATGCTGAAGTTTGTCGAGTATTTAATGAAGTACATCCGATTAAAAACTTCAATAAGTCAACAGTTTCAAAAATGGTGATAAAGATTCACTGATACAGGCAGCGTTAAAATGGTCTAAAATTAGGAAGGCATACAAAAATTAATAACGAAAATTCGTTGAATGTTTTAATTGATGTAATAACTAATGGTAAGGATTCCGTGCAACAATTGGCTTTAAATCATAATATATACTTTAAATCATTTAAAAATTAAGTGAAGATAATTTTGATCGAAGAGTTGAGTTTTGCAAAGTTGATATAGAGATATTTCGTGATAGGAAAAATAAATACCAATCCAAATTTTGTTTCAAATATATACTAATCTGTACTGGATGGAGCAGGTTTATACACAGTATCCTCAAAAGTTAAATGTTTGGATAGGATTTAGTGGCAAGAATACTATAGGACCTTATTTCATTGATGTCAACTTGGCAGCAGATAAATATTTAGATCTATTGAAAGAAAATATCATCTCTCAACTTTTACGTCTGTTTTCAAATTTAATTAACCAAAACCAGGAAATATGGTTACAACAAAATAGTGCGCCAGCACACTATGGCATTAACGTTAAAAAATATCTGGTGGGAAAATGCCATTCAAGGCTTCGTCATGACATATCCAGTACTGCCAAGAAGTTATGGTAGACATTTTGAACACCTTTCATAAATAGTTCTTTAATAAAAAAATCTAATTTTGATATTGTTGTTTTTTTTTTAATCTTATATTGACAAAAGAGACCGAAAATTTTTTAGCCGTTTTTTTTTAAATCCTTTTAGCCATTTAAAGATAAACCATACAATATTTACCTCTTTGAATTAAAAAAAAAAGATCTTTCCAGAAATGCCAAGTTCGCGTACTGTAGCTGGACTGTGGTTAAACAGTACAACTGATTACCACTACTTACTACGAGTTAGGGAGCAACAATCAGTAATGGATGGATCGACCTGCACTTTGTATATATTCTTGGAGGCGCCTAGGTATTGATCTAATTAGGTGGTCAATTTCCTCTTGAGATATAGTGTTTCATGCTTCTTGAATTTCACCCCGTAGTACCTCCAACGTCTGTGGATGGTATGACAATCTGAACAATCTTCAACCTATGATATGCCACACATGCTCTATTACGGAAAGGTCCAGTGTCCTCGGTGGCCAAAACAGTAATTTGATTTGGACTCCTTCAAAATGATGTAACACGAAGTAACACGTACAACGTATGGACGTGCATTATCTTTCTGGAAAAGTAGATTTGGAAGTGCTCGAACGTATGGTGACAAATTGGAGTCTACAATTTCTTCGACATGCCGCTGAGCCGTCACACTACCTCGGACAAAAACTAGAGGTGATCTACTACCATGTGCGATGCACACCAAACCAGAACACCACACCCACTGTGCGATGTACAAGCCTCTCCATGAAGAACTCCAGATTTCGTCGTTCTCCGCGATATCTTCTTACACGAGCACGGCCGTCATTACCACCTATACAGAAGCACGACTCGTCATTAAAAATAATACGATTCCATTCCGGATCCAACCAATGTCTTTCTATGCACCACTCCAGCCGTTGACGCCGATGTTCCGCCGTTAAACATAAAGCCAGATATGGTCTATAAGAAACAAGCCCAAAAGATTTGATTCTACGGTAGATTGCTCGCATTCTAATTAACCTTTCATGCACTTGGCATTACTGGTTTGCAATTAACCTTGAAGTTGAAAAACGTCTCTTATGGGTAAAAGCCTAAGACGGCGCTCCTGGAGTTCTGTCGTGGCTGAATTGCGTCCTGTGCCTCTAGCTCGTTGTTGTCGACCTTCTTATGTCCACGCTCGCCAAGTTCTTAATATTGTGCGAACAGTCCTATTCATTCTTCTTCCAATTTCCCGAAAAGATAATCCGACCTCTCTTAAACCTACAATGTGGCCCCTCTCAAATTGTGTCAACTGGCGAAAATTCTAGACATGATAACTTTTTTAAAGAAATTAAATTACAGTAAAACCAATCACTGTCAAATCGTAAAAGATACTCAAATGATGTATCTTTAAGGGAAAAAGTGACAGTGTCATAAACTTTTTTATTCGAATATGTACTTCTTTGCTATGGTTGAAATTTTGACCATTTATTTCTAAGGTCACTAGAAATAAGTATACAAAATTTAATTAAAATTCAAAAACTTTTACTGGGTGTCTCTTTTTCTATATCACTTAGTATATGTATATATAAATATTAAATGTAATATATATATATATATATATATATATATATATATATATATATATATATATATATATACACATATATATATATATATGTATTATATTTCGCCAAAATCTCATTGAGATTATATATATAATATATATATATATATATATATATATATATATATATATATATATATATATATATATATATATATATATATATATATATATATCTTGCCAATACCATTACGTTATTACTGATCAGTCGACAGAATGACGAAATATCTAAAATATTATAACGCTCCATCTTTAAAACGGTCTAATTTTCAATAGAGACGATAGTAAGTAATAATTATATCGGTTGAGTTATATGTGGGATATATATGGGGTATATATGTGGGAGTATATTGCGGAGTATTTGCAAACCACTGTCTTTAGGACAGTGCTGTTTTGCATCTACACATATACATGTGCCATTTATAAATACGTAAAATATTGTTCACCCTATATGTATGCTGATGATTCACAGTTCATCAGTCACAGTTTTGCTATTCCTTTCCATCTTCTGACTTTTATGAGCTATATCTTAATTAATAAGGATATTGCTGAACGAATGACATTCTCAAATAATCATCAATTAGAAATAACTTCAAAAAATATACTGTCATGGTATTTGGTACATATGTGTTTATAAAATTAGGTAATCAGAAGTATAAGATTTCTATGATTTTTGCAAAGGATTTTCGCAATACCGGTAAATTCTTAATACTGAAAATATTTTTTTCACTCCACTAAATGCATCTACAGCTTCTGATTATTTTTGAGCGTCTTGATTCCTTATATCACTATAGGAACATGTTATTAGTCAGTTAAATTCAATTTTATTTTAGAATATCCATTTCATTCCATTCTGCATTCCATTTTAGAATGTCCTGCATTAATATCTATCTTAAAAATAATATTTTTAGTTATATATTCAGAAAACGAATAAATTTATATAGTTATCAGATCTGTTTAAATTTTTCGAGCTTCTCTTCTCTTCGAGCTCACTTCTTTGAGCTATTTCTTTTCTTTCTTTTATGTTTTTTCTTTAAAATGCTAAATGCAATATGTTCTTCAAGGTTAGGGTCAGCATACTTTTTAAATCTCTTTCAAACCGAGGTAAATTCAGTATCGGATCTTTTATTGTTAAACCCTTTAGACTTTAGACCAAGATTCACGAACATATAAACAGCAATTACTTTATCATCCGTTCATAAATTTCCTACATGTGGATATTTAGGGCAGTGGGCCTTGGGGTATTATCCGATAATATATATATATATATATATATATATATATATATATATATATATATATATATATATATATATTCATTTCGGAATTTGGGAATTTACTTATTTCATTTCTCAAGTATCGTTCTACAGAATTTTATCGAATATAACATATTTCTGTTAAAAATGCTGAAATAATGAAAATAACGGAAGCAATTTTTTAATAATCCTAAAGAAGTTGATTAAAAAGTGCAAAGCTCTAAATCGTTTAAATTTTAAGACAGAAATAATCCTAACTAGAAATAACGTGAAAACTTTGCCATAAAAAGCCCATAACGTAGAAACGTGCCTTTGGCTGTTGAGAGGGGTGCTTTTTAGGGACGAAAGAATTTTTTAATTTGTTGAGTCAGAAGGAATGAACCATATCAATTATTTACAAGAGAAAAATGCTAGAAATTTTGGTCTATACTAAAAAAAGATTATTTTTTAGTTATATTTTATTTAAAAGGGTTTACTGGCATTAAAATGTTTTTGCTTTAAGTAGAGCTCTACTACTATTTGATTAATGCTTCACCACGTTTCGGCAAAATTTCGTTTGTTATTCTCAAGTGTTGTTCGAGTGAAGAGCCCAGCTGAGCCAGTTGAACTCCCCACTATTTAATATAAAAATAATACTGAACAATATACAAAACCACCTATCAATAATGGATAGAAACCGATGATGTTATATATCTGACCAAATTAGGCCACCAACCATTCGGTGTCGAGACTTGTTTTGCTTCGCAAAACTTTTTTCAATCATTTCGATTCTTTGTTCGGACTTCGTTGTAGTTGCAGTTTCGGATTTTAAGAATTTGGGCTACTTCGTGGTTTCAAGTTTTTGTTGGTCTACCTCGTCGTCTTTTCCTCTCCCATATTTCATTAACCGGATTATTAACATTCATCCGAATCACGTCACCAAGCCATCTTAGTTGTCGTTTTTCAATCAATGCTGTAATAGGAATCACTCCCAGTTTTCCGCTGATAACGTCATTCCTTATCCTGTCTCTTCTAGTAATCCTCTCTATATGTCTCAATATTCACAATAACTATCATTTTGGATTTATATATATTTTTGCTAGAATCCATGATGCACTCCAATTTAGAAGAGTAGGAAAAGAACTGTTTTATAGATTTTAATTTTGGTCATAATAGATACCCTGTGGTTCACGAAAACTAATTTTAAAGCATGAAATAATCTTGTTATTGATATTATTCTGTTGTTGACGATCGCCTCAGTATTCTCTTTGCTGGGCATAATTGCTTCCAAGTACTCTAGCTCGTTCGCTGTGTTTAACCTCTGCCCATCGACATTCAGTGTTATAACTTCTTCATTACAAACTAATCAAATTTCCGTTTTTTGCTGGTTTATTTCCATCCCGAATTATCTTAAAGATTCACATCAACTGACCTTATTAGTTCAGTTCCGTTTGGAGGCCGTAAAATTATCTGCATACACAACATCTCCTGTTTGAGAGATGTCTAAGACCTGTTTATGCATTTCGTTAATTTACTGGCTCTCCTAGCAATATCATTCATGATTCACTGACTACTATAAAGAAAGTAGTGCTCAAAATGTCCCCTTTCTCTAACCCCTTTAAATACGATGTAGGAGGGTAATCTAGCACTACCCGACCTGACGTATAGATGGTGGTTCCTGTTTGAAAGGAATAACTGTGGTAGAAAGTACCAACTTTATAAAGCTTAAGTTTGAAGTTTGACGACACTACGTTATTTAATATTTGTTTGGGAGCGATTAATTATGAACGCTCTCAGTGACTTTCATTTGAAAGGTCTCACTCGAACCGATATCACAACGGAACTAAATTCTACTCTGGGGGAGTCGGCTCCTTCGTTTACAACAGTTAAATATTGGACGGCACAGTTTAAACAAGGCCGTATGGACTGCCAAGGCGAACATCGCAGCGGTCGACCAAATGAGGTGACCACACCAGAAATGGTGAAGAAAATCCACAAAATGGATTGGATGATCATCGACTGAAAGTGCGCGAGCCAGCAGACCTGGTGGGCATTTTAAAAAGTGCTGTACATCGCATATTAACTGCAAATTTGGACATGAAAAAACTGTGCGCAAGATGGAAGTCGTGATTACTCACAATAAAACAAAAACAGTCCTGAGGATATTATTATTAGTTCACCTATTAGTTCATACCTAAGACGAAAGGGTAATCAAAATAATGGACTAAAAAGGGAGAATAAATCAGCTTCAAAGAAAATGAAGACGATTCCGTTTGCAGGCAAGGTCATGGCGTCAGTTTTTTGGGATGCGCGAGGGATAATTTTCATTAATTATCTTTAGAAAAGAAAAACAATCAACGGCAAGTACTATGTGAACTTATTGCAGCGTTTGAGTGATGAAATCAAGAAAAAACGCTTGCATTTGGCGAAAAAGAAAGTTTTGTTTCATCAATACAATGCACCAGTTTACACATCCGTTATCGCGATGGCCAAAATCAATGACTTAAAGTTCGAATTGTTTCCTCACGCACCCTTTTCGCCAGATTTAGCCACTTTGGATTATTTTCTGTTTTCAAACTTGAAAAAATGGCTCGGCGGTAAAAGATTTGCCAACAATGAATAGATGAAATCTGCGATTGATGGCTATTTTGAAGAGCTCGACGATTCTCACTATATACAGGGAATCGAAGCTATTGAACATCGCTGGGAAAAGCGCACGGAGCTAAAAGAAGACTGTGTAGAGAAATAAAGTTATTTTTTCCCAAATTTATTGTGTTTTCTTTGTTAGGTCGGGTACTTCTGGGACTACCCTCGTATATTGCAACATATATATATTTTTAATTTGTGTTATAGGATATTATAAGATATTTTATTACGTTCAATAAAAAAATGGCATCCCTCAATAAAAACATAACATTGGTGATGTTTACTAATACAACACCCTTAACAGGCCTTGAATATTAATTACTCATTTAAATGAAGTATCATGGTTTGTAAAATATAATTGGAAATGATCGCTTTTTTGATGTTTTGTGTTCGTATTACGATATTGAAATTGAACAATGAATCAGCAAGACAACTGCTGGTAAAAATTGGCTTAAATTGTTGGTAAAAGCTTAATTCGAAGAATGACAACGGTTTTGTTAGTAAACAATCTGTGCAATTTAGTACTTTAAAAAATCCTTTAACCTTATGTTTTGAGTATGTTTTAGGAAATTTCTTACCTGTTTCTAGAAATGTATATTCTAATGATATTCAAAGTTGTCTTAATTAACAAAATGAAGAATTATTGATTCGAAATATGATATAAACAAGTGGGCTGATCTTTTATACAGCTTATTCAAGAACAGACAAATTATTGATTTTGTAGCTTATTTTGATTCTATGGCAATATTTGGCCACCGGGATCGGGTGATAACTCTTGTTTTCTTCATGTCAGAAATTTTAAATATAAGATGTATATTAAAAAAAGAAATATGACTTGACAAGTTACATGTGAACCAATTTGGAAAATTATTATCGAAAGTTTTTATTTTTGTGATATTCCCAATAATGCGGTTCAATGGGGTTCCCCAATAAACGAATTCCTTCATATTTCAAGCATAATTTCACTTGTTCAATAAAGTTCTGATATAAATATATTTAAGTATTTTTTTATTCTAAGCGCTGTTTTGAAGCAGTCTAAATAAATGACAATCCGAGGGCACAAGGTCAGATGGACTAAAACATCCCAGTCAAGTTGTAAAAGTGGTAGTCAAAAACACGTACAGTCTTAAGTTTTCGCGATGGAACGTAATACCCTCTGTTGGCTAATTCAACCCGCTTCTGGTGTTAAACTTGCTTTAATTCATTTGATTAAGAACAGTACATCTTCGAATTAATGGTATGGTGTTCAGACCACAACAGCTCATAATAAATAATTTTCTGCCAGTCCCACCAAATCCATTTTGAAACCTACCTTCGAGCGTACCATACCTTCGAGCGTAAACAGGCTTTTGCGCTAAATGAAGCAGTATATCCGTGCTCACAGTCTTATCTCTTACACTTAACATTATTATACACAATTAGTTTTGCACCATCTATTCGTTTTAAAAAATGAATCAATTTTGTTGGGCTAAATTTAATTATCGTGCGAAGAGAGTTAATGAATTTTAATTTGTAATAATGAATGAAACAAGTTTATTTTTCAGTATAACCTCCTCAAAGATGATTACATTTATTAAAGGTTTTGATGCTTCTAGAAAAATAACTTTTCCTGTGAGAAAAATGAATTTACCATAAATACTTTTTTGTAATAGGGACAAAAAATATTCTGTGAAAATTAGGTCTGGAAAATTCAAAACGGTTCAAAAATTAAAAAATCAAAACAGAAGGGGAATATAAGCGATTGAGCTATTTTTTAAATATTTATCTTCGAAGAAAAAGAAAAAAAATTGAACATAAACAATATTTTATGTTAATAAAATAAATATTGAATTGAAAACATCACTTGCCAACAGGCCATCTTTTATAGTACGTCGAAAAATGTCAGTGGGATACTCTATAAAGTGAAACGAGTTCTATAATTTAACTTCATTTTGATTATATCATTTTAGAATCTAGTCAATGAATTGTGAGATTCATATATGGTAAAGGGGTTTGAGTAGGGCAATGAAGTATTGAGCTATGCCGTCTGGAGCCTATGCTCCTGGGAGGGGTCACCCCTGGCGGACAGGTCAAGGTAGAGGCCTCAGACTAACAAGATCCAAAATCTGCCAACCCGCATTGGACCAGCGTGGCAGATTACGGTCCATACCTTCAACATGGTATTTCAATATGACAGTACAACCTCAAACACGGCCCTCATTCCCCGGAGGCCAAGAGGCAGCGCAAAGACCTGCCCTAGGGCAGAGGGTGGTAAAAATCACCGGGTTAGATTAGGCTACCATGGGACTTTTGACATTGCTACGCTTAATATACAGATTATGAAAACGGAGGCCCAATTGCAAGAACTGTTAATCGAACTTGACAACATACATTGGGCTATTATTGGGCTCTGTGAAACACAAAGAAAGGGCGAAGAGTTAATCAAACTGGAACCAACTGGACACGTACTCTACACCCGAGATTCGGAAAATGGACGATGTGGTGGAATTGCTTTTCTTATCAATCGAAAGCTGAAGGACATTGTAGTAAAATTTGAAAGTACATCTGACCGACTAGCCTTCCCGACGGCTTCAAATCGTCCAAGCTTATGCACCATATATTATAAGCCATAAGGATGAGGAAATGGAGAAATTTTATGATAATGTCGCCCAGCTTTTATACAAGGAGGACTGTAGGTACAAAATCCTGATTGGTGATTTTAATGTCAGAATTGAAATAACCAGAACTGGTGAAAATGCAGCTGGTCCATATGGAACTGGTGAGCGAGACAATAGAGCTGACAGATTGGTTGGTTTTGCTGAAGGACAATAAATTTATATTATGAATTCGTTCTATAAGAAAAATATCAGCAGAAAATGGACATGGAAAAACCCATCTGGACTCACAAGTTAAATTGATTACATTATGACCAACGATAAAACAATATTTTGCAATTGTACTGTCCTTAACAATTTTAATGTTGGAAGTAACCATCGAATAATACGAACAAAAGTTAGGATTAACTGTCGAAGAAAACGCGAAAGAAGAGTAAGGTCTAAGAAGGGCAAAGTGGATTCTGGGAAACTGGTGGTGAGAGGCCGCGATTTTGAGATTGCTTTGTCAAACCTCTTTGCTGTGTTGCAAGACCCAGAGGAGATGGAAATATCAGTTCAATATGAAGAAATAACCAATAATGTGCTTCAAACCGCTACTTCAATAGCACCAGAAGAAAAATGTCTTAAACAGATACAAATTTCCAGTAAAACCATTGATTTAATGAAGAAACGGCGAGCAATGAGAAATGCAGGTAGTCCTTTTGGCAGGGTCGAGTACACTGAGCTCTGCAAAACTATAAGAAAACGTATCAGAGAGGACACGCGCCGATTCAATATGCAGCTAGTGCAAACAACCCTGGAAGAAAACAAAGGAATTAACAAGGCTAAACAGAAGCTGAGAAACAAAAGAACGCAAATATATGCCTTAAGGCGTGATGATGGCTCAGTGTGCCGTGCGCGTACGCAAATATTAGAGGTTGTCAGAAAATTTTATTTCCAATTATATGAAGGTCAGAACCAAGGTCAAAGACAACAATTCCCACGGAAGAACAAATGCCAGATATCCTAGTGGAGGAAGTAACGAATGCTATAGAATCGATGGAAAACAGCAAAACTGCATCATGAAAGGACAGTGTAACTGTCGAAATGCGACAAGCTGATGGACGTTACATAAAACACTGACAAAGTTATACTCAAAATGCCTCAAAGAACAAAAAGTACCTGACTTATGGAAAAATGCAAGTATGTAAAAAATGTAAGCATGTACATCAGTAATGTACAAAGTTTTCACTAAGATAATTTCTAAAAGAATATAGAAAAAAACTGAATGGCGCAGAACCAAGAGAATAAGAAGGATTCAGAAGTGAATACAGTACAATGGATCACATCCAGGTTGTACAGCAGGCCATAGAAAGCCACAAGAAATACACCTCGCTTGGCTTTTATCGACTACGAAAAAGCATTTGACCTTGCTTGGCTTTTATCGACTACGAAAAAGCATTTGACTCCATCTCAAAGCATGCGATCATGAATGCATCGCTTAGCCAAGGGGTAGATAAAGCATATGTAAACCTATTAGGATCGATATATAATGAAGCTACAGCCACAATTTACCTTGATAATCTTGAACTGGGAATTAATATAGAACGAGGTGTACGGCAGGGTGACGCAATATCACCTATTCTTTTCTCGGCTGGCCTTGAAGAAGTATTCCGTAAACTGGATTGGGGATAGGATGGTGTAAAGATCAAAGACACATACAATAACTTCACTCAGGACAGAAGAATTTCAGTTTTAGGAAGGGATTTTGGGATTGTAGACAGCTTTATATATCTTGGACAGAGGATTTCAATGGAGGGGAATATCGCCCGGGAGGTGGAATGGCGCGTTAAGTGCATTCGGTAGGCTCAACATACTGTTGCTTGAAAAGAAAAGTCTTCGATCAGTGCGTTCTACCCGTTATGACATACGGAAGTGAAACTTGGACACTCACTCACTCAAAAACTTCGGGTGGCACAGAGGGGAATGGAAAGATGTATGCTTGGCATTACAAGACGAGACAGAAAGTCCTGCGCATGGATCAGGGAACAAACAAAAGAATGTGACATCATTGGAAGAGTAAAGCAATTGAAATGGAGATGGGCAGGCCATATAGCGAGGCGATGGGACGACAGATGGACCAAGGCAATCCTGGAATGGCCATCCTGCTACCAATCCAGTTTACAGAATACTTGTTCAAGGCCAGCCGAGAAAAGAATAGGCGATGTTGCGTCACCCTGCCGTACACCTCGTTCTACATTAATTCCCACTTCAAGATCATCAAGGTGAATAGTGGCTGTAGCTTCATCATATATCGATTCTAATAGGTTTACATAGGCTCTCTTTACACCTTGGTTAAGAAGTGCATCCATTATCGCATGCTT
This sequence comes from Cosmopolites sordidus, assembly GCA_031761425.1. Lineage (NCBI taxonomy): Eukaryota > Metazoa > Arthropoda > Insecta > Coleoptera > Curculionidae > Cosmopolites > Cosmopolites sordidus. The sequence continues at coordinate 1,095,862 of JARFXV010000824.1, read as the reverse complement.
TGAGATGGAACCAATGCTTTTTCGTAGTCGATAAAAGCCAAGCACAGTGGCATGGTGTATTCGTTGTGCCTTTCTATGACCTGCTGTACAACCTGGATGTGATCCATTGTACTGAATCTACTTCTGAATCCTTGTTCTCTTGGTTGTGCGTTATACCGTTTTTTAAATATTCTTTTAGAAATTATCTTAGTGAAAACTTTGTACATTACTGATAGGAGGCTTATTGGATGGTAGTTCTTTAAATCTTCCGGTGCTCCTTTTTTATGTAAAAGGATCACTTTTGCATTTTTCCATAAGTCAGGTACTTTTTGTTCTTTGAGGCATTTTGAGTATAATTTTACCAGTGTTTTATGTAACGTCCGACCACCAGCTTTTAGCATTTCGACAGTTACACTGTCCTTTCCTGGAGCCTTGCCGTATATATATATATATATATATATATATATATATATATATATATATATATATATATATATATATATATATATATATATATATATATATATATTCCACAGTTGGACTCTTCAGTCGAAGCGGAACACTTCGGAGAATGCCAAATGAGATTTTGGCGAAACGTCGTGACTTTTCACAGAATCAACGGATCGACACCCGGAATGATTTAGAAACATTATCTACCATCCGCGAACATATTGGATGTAACATTTATCATTTCGGAGAGATCTATCTTAAAATTTTGCAGATCTTATTGGCAAAATCAAGTTTATATTTGGAAAAAGATTCTAGTTAACATTGACGGTTAACTTAGTGTTGGTTATCTTAATGGAAGGTTATCTTAAGTTATGATGATGATTGCTTATACGTGTGTTTGAGTAGTATAACTTAAAGAATTTTTAAAAAATGGGGATAGGCCCCGAATCAGAGGTCGAAGAACAGTGCGAAGTGCTGAAAATATTGCACATGCGAAGAAACAATTGAGAATTCTATACGCAGTTTATATTCAACCGTAAATACTGGAAACACATGATTCAAAACTTTTTGATCCATCAAAGATTGGAGAATATGTGGTTTTAGCAATATAGTGTCTCAGTGCACATCTTTTGGGAAACAATCAACATTTTGAAGAACATTTTCTTAGTCTTTTAATTTCTTGATATCGAGATTTATTGTCGCCGTCTAATTGTCTTGATTTAATTATTGATTATTTATATATTTATTAATTTATTTCATATATAAAATAAAAAAAATAAAATGAAAATAAAATTAAAGATTGCTTTAAAAATAAAGTAAACTGAATATTAAATATTTTTTATTTAGCGAAAATTAAATGTTCCAGATGGCTACTAAAAACGGGAATAAAACTTGTTTCTGGCATTTGTATAAACTTAAAATGTATACTGCGGATTGCATACTATTCTGCTGATAAACAAACATAAAAGGACACTCAGAACTTTTATAGTGCCTATAAAAATTATACAGTTCACAAAAAGTCCATCATCAACATATATGGTATAAGATTGTTTTTATTATTTGCTTTATTCTTGTTGTTCATGTAGAATAAATCTGTACCTATACTGATTTTTTCAATATGAATAATAATGAATAACAATGAATAATATGAATATTTTAAAATATTAAATTATTTAAGATGTGTCTTAATATGCAATTATAGAAGTTTAGAATATATGAATAAATTTAATAATTAAATTAGATTAGGAATAGAAATTAAATTAGGAAATTAAAAATAGCAGAGATGATATAGTAGAAATATTGTAAGAAGTGGAATCTGCATAGAGGATATGTGTAACAAAGTAAACAGAGGTGGATTAAAGGAATGGTAGAGTATAAGAATACGCGAAAGTTATTTCACTGTAAATAACACCGACCTACAAGAAAAAAAGGATTTAAGGATTTATTAAAAAAAGGATTTAAGGATTAAGGATTTAGGATTTAAGAACTGATTTTAGCTATATTTGGGGTGTTAAATCTAACTATAAAATCAGCTTTTCTCTATAGCTCTACTTTTTTAGATATATCCACTTATCTATCAATATTTCATTTTTCGATTCAATACATTCAAGTATGGGTGAACACCCACCAAATATCTTTGCTTCTTGTGCATCTGAAATAACAGAGACAAAACACACCAATAGGTTAGAAAAGAGTGGTCTAACAAGGAAAACATGGACATTGGGGAAAAGAATCTTGTTAACGACTACTTAGTTGGACGAGAGAAAATCTTCTTTCTTCCATAAATAAAACAACTCATTAAGGATCCGGCCTTCGTAAATTCCATGAATCAGGCTGAGCGAAAAGTCTGGAAGAAGCTTCATTTCAGAAGCTTCTGAAGTGTTCAGGGACTAGTTGATTTCATCGATGATTTTTCCTCTATCTTTGTATATAATAATATTTGTACAATATAGTAATAAAAACTCCGTGTTTAGTTTTTTTATTTGGTCCATGGACTTGACTTAAAATAATGTAACGTATATTTCACTAATATGTTATATCTTAGGAATTTCAGCTCGTAGGCAAAAATTAATGCCATATTTGAATTCAGGGCATTAAATTCGTATGAAATCAGTTCCAAATATCCCCACACCAAAACAACTGTTGGCCTGTGTAATTTATGTTATAAATTTATGTTATATTAAGACTGTTTTCATGGTATACCTCACATTTTCATAATGGAGTCAATCACATACTACCAAAATCAAAAACTTTAGAATCTAATTAATTTAAATATATGTTCTTGTCAAACTACCTCCAGTATATAATGATAATGGCCATGTCAATATTTTGGCCCGGCAAGAGCTTTGAAATGTACTTCCTCTTTGCTCTGCTCTGCTAAGTCCTTCGCTTAAGTCCCGTTTGGTCCTGAGAAGGGCCATGTTCAGGGGACCTTGAAGAACGTGAATCCATGTAGTAGCCAGGAGATCCGAAGATTGACGAAGATCGAACTAGGACATTTAGTGTTACCCAGGGTGCACGTGTTATACGACTTGTAACTGTGGAGAACTCTGCCAAAGCTTTCATGATACAGACTGTATGTTGAACTGGATCAATGGCTTCGATTTTAAAACTTGATGTACTTATTGCGATGTATCTTCGGTTCTGTATATATATATATATATATATATATATATATATATATATATATATATATATATATATATATATTATTGTCTTTTACAATTTAATCTGTCTATGTATTACATTTTAATGTACATACATGTACAAAAATTTGGAATATTTACAAATAGGATATTTATGCCTATGTTACCCTAAAAATTATGATGGATATTTATTTTAGACTGTTTTAAATGAAATTAACAAAAACACTGTTTTGCTGATAACACAGGTTTTTCGATTTTGACACATTAGGGATGATACTGGTATTAATACATTATTTCAGTTCTTTTTCAATTTTCAATCAATCCATTTAAAAATGCCTAGAAACGTGATATCTCATATTTTAACAGGTCAAGAATAATTGCTATAACATAGCTTCAATCAAAGTGACATCGTGGAAATTGAAGTTGTTTCCCAAAGTGCTGTATTGAAAATTCATAAACAATTTCAATAAACAAATGACGTAAAGGATCGCCCCAAAAGTGATAGAAAATAATGTACAATAGCTGTACAAGATCGGCAGATATCAATGATAGCTCGAAGAAATCGTCTGGAATCTACAAGTGGTATATCAAGGGAGCTTGTTTGGCTTGAAGGAGTAAATATTTTACGACAAACGATAAGACGCAGACTTAAAGCGGTAAATTGGATTCGCAGAAGACCTTTACGTGTTTCCAAATTAACCCTTTAACAAAAAAATTTGGGATTGTAATGGGCTCGAGAAAAGGTGGATAATAATCCTAACTGGAATAATGTGATGTTCTCCGATGACACGAGAATCGGCTGGGTTTCTGATTTATAAATAACATTAATTTGGTGAGCCCCAGGTAGACCAGCCCGACTAGAAACACTTCAACTACGAATCCCATTTGAAGGTGGGAGCGTAATATTTTGGGGTGTTATTATAAGGTGTACATGGACACCCTACTGGTTCTGGAGATAAGAGTGACTAGTGCTGTGTACATCGTTGAAGTTTTAAATCCGGTGGTGCGTCTGTTCCGAGGCGCAGTGGGCGACGTATTTGCTTTCATGGATGACAGCGCACCTCTTCATCAAACAGCAGAAGTACAAAATTTTGTCGAAGAGGAGAGACTAACCAAGTTAGAGTGAGTGGCCAGCAAATTCCCCTGATATGAATGTCATTGACCATACTTGGGACATTCTAAAAACACGCATCAATGCATCACGCAACACGTAACAATGCGGTTTAAAATTTCCTGCTCTATATACAAAATGGCCAAGTTATTTAATCTTTCTTCTACCATTGTATTCCCTAAATAATTTTTTGCTCTCTTTCTCACAGACAATAATTTTTCTCCGGACACATTGGATAAGGGAATTGCTAGAAAAATCTTTAATTATTTCAATATTCGGAAATGTACAAGATATTTTTCAGGCGGCTCGATAGATGTCATAACTATTAACGCTCTATTATCTATTAACGTTTTCTTTCTTTCTTCTGTTGTCAATTTCCAATTAAAAAATATACGAAACGGCTCTAGAACAATTTCATATTTCTAAGCTCTTTACACTTACACTTTATACACTGATTTCTATTCTCTATATTCCCGATATGGTTTGTGTTTAAGAATATGGTCAATAATAGCATCTGAAAAAATTGTTGGCCATGAACCTATATCATTTATTACTTCGCTGTCTATATTCAACAGTTTGTCTGGACTATCTCATCTACGTCTTCACTCTACTTTTTATCAAGTTTTTTTTTAAATAGTTTAATCTTTTTCAGTTTATTGTTTTTTAGACTGCTTATTCATTTTTTAGACAAAAAAGAATTTTTAAATGTTATTTTATATTGGGTTTATACATTAAAAAGTATTAATTTTAATTATTATTCATTTTTAATTAAAATTGCATTCGTTTTTTAAAAAATGATGAAAATAGCAAATAAAACATAAAAATAAAACAAATAAAACTCGAAGAGATTTATCACTAAACACTAAGTCACTTATTTAAACTTCTCGACGCACGTTTCGCTAACAATGTTAGCATCATCATCAGGTGATGATTTAATCTAACACAATACTCTGTTTTATTAATATGACAACCTATTGTTCTATTTATATGAAAAATAATGAACCGTGAAATTAACTAAGGCGTACATTAACAATTGAAAAAGTTGACCGAATTGAATAGGTCATTCATTCAGCCAATTCATGGTTTTCTTACATTATTCTATTTGAATGCTTTCCTACGCATCCAAAGCCCTATTATTATTTGCACTTTTCTTATTATTATTTGCACATGTCTTAAATTATTAATATCTGTATTATGGTCATGTTCGAGTGCGTGTTGGATTACATACGATTTTTCATTTCTTCATTTCATTCATTTCTTGTTCAGCCCTCGTGTTAATTGGGCATCGAACCGTATTACCATGAATTTAGTTTTGTTCCATTCCTTTTGAAAAGTCGAAGATTCTTTCAATAATTGTCTAAATTTATATTTTCTAATTAATCTATATATAATATTCATATTATAAGCATTCACTTCGGACACCTCCCGAATTAATTTTAATCCTTTGTTATAATTATCTTTATTTAAAGAAAAGTTAATTTATCTATTTGCCGTAAAATTTAAACTAGCTGTCTTGTTATCGAAGCTATGATTCCAATCATTATATGTATGTCGAACTGGCGGTGTTCCTTCTAAAAATATCAAAATCCAACCTATTTTTACCTACACCTTACATACTAAATCATCCAAAAAATGATAATATATCATTATTCTTAAGTTCATACGTGAATACTATGGCTTCGGATTTGCCATTTAAGTTCTTGACAAACTCTTCCAACTTTCCATTTTTTGAATTAAATATTGCAAAAAAAATCATTTACATATCTTAGCCATATCTATTTTTTTATGAATTTTGTTAAGATTATCATAGAACAGAAAAGTAGTTGGTTTAGTAGATTTTCAAATTCCTTTGCTAACCATTTTGCCATGCTGTATGTTGGAAAATCAGTGGCTGATATAAGTGGCCTTATTGATTTGGTTATTTTCCAATTCTCCCAAGATTTGGCTATTCACAATTGTATTAATTTATTTTTCAACTTCAGTCTTAAAAAATGATTTGAAAGATAGATAATTGCCACGTTGGCACGGAACATTGTGAACATAAAATAATAAATATAATAAACATAATTAATAGTTCTTACAAAAGTAACAAAAAATAACAAAAAAGAAAATAAACCCAATCAATCAATTAATCAATAACATTGTTCCACTAGTAATGAAAACTATTCTAATATAAAATATTCAAATGTTTTATTTAGCTATATTAAATCTCTCCATCACTAAAAATCATTTATTTAATGAGTAATATGCTTTTTTAAACAAGTATTCCTTTAAGCTTTTATTTGCTGCAATTTTGGACTTTAACCGGAAATTTAGAGGAAAACTGTTGTATATTTTTAAAATCATAAAGCTAACATTCTTTTGAATATAACTAAAATTATATCTTGATGGTAAAAGATCGGATTTATGTCGTGTCGCATACTCATGTTCATTTTGGAATGACTCAAAAAGTTCTTTGTTGTTAGATACAAACATAAAAGAATCATGAATCTACATGCGTACCAAAGTGAAAATCATTTTTTTAACAAAGATATGCTTACAACTATCATTATAACTCAATTTAAAAATTACTCGAATATATCTTTTTTGAAACTGAAATATTCTATACATTTCAGGCGAGTTTCCTCAAAAAATCAATCTGTATCCTCTCCTAGACCGAACGAATGCGTGATATGCCGAAATTGCTGCATCTATCACTACATTTTTGGAAATAACTCTCAAGGCATACCAATATCTTGATATATGCAACGTAAGTTTTTCAATATGGGCCCTCCAATCCAATCTCCGGTCGATCACTAATCCAAATATTGAGGTATATTCTGTCGTTTTAAATACACTGTTGTTGTAAACAAAATTGATGTCATTACTTTTGCAATTTTCAAAAATAATACATTGTGTTTTTGATATATTCAAAAGGAGATTGTGGGCAGAAAAATGCTAATCAAGAGCCTCGCACACCCTATATACTCTTGCCTGTACATCCCCAATGCTCCCGTCTCTAAACATACGGTTCAGATCATCTGACATAACTGTTTGTTCACTCAACACATTAGTAATATCATTAATATATAGTACAAACAACAAGGGACCCAAAACCTTGCGGAATACCCTTGTAACATATACTCTTTCTGAGAGAAAGGCCCTGCCATCAGTATCCCTTATTAATAGCTGTTGCGTACGATTTTTCAAATACAATTTAATCAGTTTTAAAGCATTGCTTCTTATGCCATAGTTACTCAATTTGGTATACAGTACTTCATGGTTAACACTATCAAAAGCTTTAGACAAATCAATACACATTTTCTTCGTGGTTCTTTTAGCATTTCATGAATTGGATATATACGTGATTGCCTGAAAAACCCTAGTTGTTGATTTTCCTTTTCTGAAGCTATTTTGGTTATCACTAATTATATAGTATTTTTCTAAAAATCCTATCAATCTTTTATAAAATACCTTTTCTAATATAATATTAACGTTGTTTAGTTACGCTATAGGTCTGTTGTTTTTTTCTTCATCTGATTTTCCCGTTTTGTATATTGGTTTTGTAAGCGCATTTTTCAATAAATCAGTATATGCACCACTGGAAAAACAGAGGTTCACAATAAAAGACAATCGCCTAGATATATAGTTTGCAATCTCTTTAATTATTTGTGTTGGAAGATTATCATCCCCGGCTTAACTCCTTATTTATTTTCGAAACGTCAAAATACGGCTGTAATCGGACTCATATCCAAACATGGATAGCATACACAAAGATACGATGCACGATAAAATTCGAATAAAATCAGATTGAATAACGAATAAATTTTTGCTTCATTTCGAATAACAGATCGCAAATAGCAAATAAATTTAATTTATTCAAAATTTGTATTCGTTATTCGATAATTTTTCACAACACACACACACACACACACACATAATAATCTTACAGTAAATTAAGCCCTTGATTGTCAAGCTTAAGTTCCCATTCACATATTTTCAAAAATTTGTATTCATAACGAAAGGGATACAATAAGTCACCAAACATAAATTCACGTCCAATACATACAATACAGCGCCATCCAAAAATTAAAAGACAATTCAATCTCGCCCACATTCCGAGGGTGGCAAACAAACAAACAGAAAATAAAGCAAAACGTCAGAACGCTCTCGCATCATCCCCCCAGGAAAAACCCCATTACCATATCGATCAGAAATAATGGCCCTTTCCCTAAAACTGAGGAATATCGTTGAGGAAATGGCAACAGCGCATCCATTTACGGCAGGTAGCCGCTGTACTAGGCCCCCCTTGCTTCGGATTCTCGATCGCTTCAGTCTACAAAAGATTGTGGTAGTGTGTGTGTCGGTGATGCTACTTTATTGACGCGCGTCCCGACGCTATCGGAAACATTCGCGAAATTGTCTCGACACTGTGATATGGTGCGTAGTGCTAGTGTGCTCATGCAGTGAGGATTTTTTTTTGTTTTGTTTTTCTAAACGGATATGAACACAATGGGTTGCTGGACAAGCTTGTTGCTGCTTGGGTATTGGTGGTCCAACGTACTTGCTGGTGGAGGTTCTTCTGGGAATTTTTACGGTAAGGAGCGCGCGTCTTAATTTTCGACGGTAATGCATTGCTGAGGCTCCGAAAAAGCCGCTATTCTTTATCATATAGGTCTTTCATGAGATTTTAAATTAGAAAAAGTTTACGCGCTTGTGAAAGTGAAAAGTATTGTTTTGCGACTAGGGTTTTTATGGTTCTTGGACTAGAAAATAAATTTACTGCAATGTCCCCTACAGTAATAAAACCGTATAAATAGCATGAACGCAAAATAATCTCAAATTCATTAAATTTACATGTTAGGCTTACGAATTGGACAACACAAAACTATATGCATCTGCTCCATCAAATTCAATAATTTAAAATTGGTTTTACAGTCCGAGCCTGAGATAAATAAAAAACGTATAAACGACTACCTTTTTGGTTTGTGAGTGCATTTTTTGTAACTAATATTCTCGCCAAATACTATTTACTAAAAATAATTCAAGATTTTATACGAACCTTTTATTAAGCTTAACTCGAGGAGCTTTTCATTAACCATGTTCGAATCATCACTCGGTTTCTGAATATCATTAATTCTCATTGAATTAATTTGATTGTATTTAATTATCTGCTGATGCTAACTTTGTTAGAGATACGTGAGTTGGAATCTGCAAATGAGTAATTTGGGGCTTGGCTTAATTGAGAAGTTAAGAAAATAATTGAACTTTTGTTCAACAATTACTTGATATCTTAAGTGTTACGAATTTAATGAACGGTAATATCAGGTTCATTATTTATATTTTTGGTTGGTAATTGATCGATAATTTATTTTTATGTATTAAAGAATAATTTCGCCAATTTTGTAAAAGTTAATTCAAGGATAGTTTTCATAATGTACATGTTGCAATTTCTCAACGTCTGGTACGCTATCCATGTTAGCATCATCAGGAGATGTTATAATTTGATATGTCCATTATGTTACCTCAAAAAGAAATATGTGATTATTTAAGGTCTAAAATAAGTAAAGCGTATTTTATCATGAATGTTTGAAATTTAGAAATCTGAAAAAAATCTGTTTGCTAAAATGGCGTCACAATGGAAAAAGCTAGTTGGATTTTCAAAGTGCCTTTTAGTGTTGAAGTGCATTTGCAATTAAACGTGTACATATACAAAATTGCTCTATATGGAATGATGGAAACTAAATAGTAAATAATATCGAACTGCCACTATATCCACACACCAAAAATCACTGTTTAGTGTATTTTATCATCGGGATATGTCATTGGATCGTATTTTTTAAATAGAATTAATTTCGAAAATAAAGTACAGGGCGTGATTACCGGCGAAGATCTATGATATCGTGAAATAACTTGTGAATATATATGAAATGAACTATGATCTCATAATTATACCCGTTTTTGTGACCCAAATTGAAGCATATGGGTCTGAACATTAAATCTCGTAACACCTCAAAGAGGTACTGGAATAACTATTTTGTTGCATACCAAATTTCTTGAATTTGTTCTCGAGTAATGAATATTAGCCACCCAGATCTCTTACAGTATGACACCGCTAATCTATTATTTTACTGTTTTGTTTAATTAGATTTTTATAGGAATAAACCACAAATAATCCAGGAACTAATCACTGTTATTGGTGACGTAAAATCGCAATTATGTCACGTTATAGTGTAATAATTTATAAAACGCCAATTCATTAAAATATAAGAAGTAATTATTCAACATGCTAAAAAAATAAATTGAAGTATTACGACTAATAAGCTATATCAAGATCTCAAGTTACTATGAAAAATTAGTTACATTTTCTAACAAAAGGCTTTGTAATTTTGAACTGCATTTTCATTTAACAGTATATAGTGATCGAATAAATATTTTAATACGCCGATTTTTCTTTATTTTAGCACTTTTAAATAAAACTGGAACTTTTGGTATAAACAACAAAATTGTACCATAATTAAAACAGAATATAAAGTTCAATAAATAATAGTTAGTACGGGTACAATAGTAGCACGTGTACGGAGTACTCATATTTTCATTCTGCTCTCTAAAGTAATGTTAAAAGTACATTTTCAAAATGAAATTAACAGAAGATGACGTGCTTGGTGCTAAATTAAAATTTTCAAAAGTCCAAGACCATATTGTCCACTATCTAAAACGAAGTTTAGCATGCCGTAATTTGCCTATTTCCGGTAATAAAAACGTTTTAGTCGAGAGGATAGCCGTTGATCATTTTTTTGTTTACAGAACGGTATACTGTCACGATTATTTCAATAATTTAGAAAATTTTTGTTATGTTTTTTTTTTAAGAATTGAAGATTATATATTGAATGGTAATGATAAAAAAAAATGTTGGAATTGATAGTGGTAATTGTTTAGTGAGAAACAACAACGCGTCAAAACGCTCTATCTATCTATACAGAGTCCAGTATCTTGCACGTTTCCTTCTAAAAATTGACCCGTTTTTCCATCCCTAGCTATTCCGTATTGCAATTGTAAACGATTCTCAATCTGATGATTACTTTCTAACTGGAAATTCAAAAGCACTCAAAGGACGAGGCAATATTGTTTGAGTGATTTTGTGTTAAACATGGAAGACATTATTAATGATGTGTTATGTTATTTAAAAGCAAACGTCAAATCTTCTTTCCGAGCAATTGTTACCTGTTAAATTAATATAGCTTTCAATTATAGTACCAGTTTACCAGATTCATTCAAATAATTCAATCTGAAAAGAAAAATAATTTCATGTAGGATACCTTGTTAGCTATTACATACGATAATTATGATTTAAGTATTGATAAAAAGTTAGTTACAGATGAAAAAATTAATCAGTTTATAAATAATTGAACTCCGGCACAGTATGGAGCGTAAACATTCTTCTAAACATTTATCATTATCAATTCCAATTTTTTTTTATTATTATTACTATTCATGATACATTTACAACACTTAAAAATAAAAAAAAACGTAAATAACAAAATTCATGCAAAATATTGAAATAATCCTGACAGTACAACGTTTTGTCAACAAAAACAATTATCAACAACTAACCTCTTGACTAAAACGCTTTTATTAGCGGAAACAGGTAAATTGCGACATGCTAACCATCGTTTTAGATCGCGCACAATTTGGTGTTGGACTTTTGACAATTTTAATTTAGCACCAAGCACATCATCTTCTGTTAATTCCATTTTGAAAATGTACTTTTAACATTGCTTTAGACAGCAGAATGCAAATATTTGTACCGCCTACCCGTGTTGCCACTAGCGGTATTTTTTCATACCTTCCGAGGAAAAAGGCTAATTGAAGTGGTGCTCCTCTGAAAATCTTGAAAGAAGAGAAATTTGCGCCATATTTCCGCCGCATTTCTCCTATGTTTACAGGAATAATCCTGAAGGTCACTATCCTATATCACTAAAACTTTTTGGTTAAGCCATTTTGGTTTTATTCATTACTGAAAAACAGATCTTTTTATTATTAAGAAGAAAAGGCATAATTGTGTATACAAACAAATGTTCATGAATGTTTTAAATTGAATAATACTAATACTAAAAGGGATATTATTGACTAACAGTGTATCAAAAACAAAATTCAAAACATAAATCAACATGCATAAATCGATTTTGTGAAATATTATTCAAGTAGGATCTTATCGGCTTCTTGTTAAGTCGGGCGGGCAACTTATCGCCTTCTCAGTGTTCAGTCGAGATCGTGGGCATCAAATTTAACAGAAATGATTTAATTATTAAATTAATTAGGGTTTAATGAACTGAACTAACAAATTTATCAATTAAGAAAATACTTTGGAAAAAAGTGGTCGCTTAATAATTAAAAATTTAAACTGTAAAATTAAAAAAGTGTTGGTTTTTTGATTGATACCGCTGGGTGTCAGATTGATTTTTATCTATTTAATTTGATTTGACGTGGTATAACCATCTCGTGCTAATATCGTTAATATTCGAGTCAGGATATTCTAAATAAGTGATCTAGTTAATAAGCTTTTGAATTTATTTATTCCTCTAATAATTTTTTCGGTCTGGAAATATTTATGAATATTATGATGTTTTTTAAATTTATTTATTCGTATAATTTTTTCTGCGTGGAAATATTTATGATTATTATGATGTAGTATTAGAAAAAGCCAAGAAAAACAGAATAATTCTTCTTCGCAGTCCTTATGCTCGTTAAGGAGTCCGATTGTGTATAACTAATCCTGATTCGTTTATCCGTTTTCTCAATTTGTTCCGATCTTATATCATTATTGTCATTTCCATCATTGTTTTCCCGCTCCTTAATCTCATTCTCTACATCCACTCTCTTTTCTTGGCCACCCGTTCTTTTTCTACTCTTTCGTGTTTCGAATACCTTTCAGACTAGTGTTTCTGGGTTCATTGGAATATGTTATTAGTTATCTCTTTTCTAGTTTTAATGTGACTGGTTCTGATTTTGTTATGCTCCTATATTCTTAATTCCTTATTTTAACTAGTTTTATCTTACCTACCATTCTCTTTAAATATTTCAATTCGGTTGTGTCTATTTTACTTTCATGTATCTCTAATGGCATCCAAAATTCAGTTGCATATTGGTGTTATTACTGTAATATAAACTTCTAACTTTGCATATCTATTTTCCAGAGTGTAGTGGAAGCGATGATATGCATTTATAGTTTTTTGTCTGTGTTTTGCAATTTTCAGGTATAAACTTGCCTTCTTTGATATTACACAGCCTAGATATGCAAATTTATTTATTATTTCTAGAATTTGTTTTATCTTTGTTTGCATTGGTGTATGATTATTCGTTATAAGCATAATGTCGTCTACATATATAAGGCTGTGAATTTTCATGGGTGTAAGATTTCTGTATCACATTATTAATTGCTCTGTTTTTTTACTACTTTTATTTAGAATAATGAACAATAATGTACCCTTGTTTTACTTCCATTTTCAATTCGAATTTTCCTGACTTGTTTCTACCCCTTATTTCCCCTTTTTTTATTATATGGTTTTTATCAGTTTTATTAGTTTGTGTTTACTTTGTCCTCTCTTAGACAATTCAAGGTGATTTATCTGTTGATTGTATCGAATGTATTATTGTAACAAGATATATTAAACAGAATACATATTTTAAAATCTTAGTTTGTTCCTATTTTATAAGTAGTGTCAAATATTACCAAAAGTGCTTTAAAAAGACGCTTTTCAGTCGAAAAAGTGTTTTAAAATAATTTAATATTTCACTATTGTTTATTTTAAACTTTCAATATGTAGACTTGTCAGTACTTTTGTGTTTGGTTCTCACACAATAATCATTATGGATAAAACATTAAAAAACATTTCTTTTAAGCTTAGAAAAAGTTTCTGATTGGTTATTTATTTAAAATTCTGAAAAAAAAACAAAAGTGGGATAGAAATTAAATATTTTTTTCATGATTAAGAGCCTATTCGTCAATGGAGATGGAAATTTAATTCTTCTTAAAAGAGTCTTATATTTCTCTTTAGGGCTGGTTCTACAATGCAAGAATATACCAGGTATAAGTTGTACTTGGAATAAACCACCGTTACGGCCGTTCTAGAGAACGAGCTTTTCAAATGTTATTCCGAGTATAGTTTATACGTGGTATATTATTGCATTGCAGAACCGATCCTTAATCGGTTGTTCATATCGTTAACTTCCCTGCATTTCTATATTAAATAAATATGAATTATATCAAATATGAATTGATAATTTTATTTCAATTATATGACATGTAGTAAACTAAATATACCAAATATCTATGATAAATTTTCTTCTTTTCTCTTACAGGCAACATTTTGCTTGTTTTTCTTCAATATTAGATTTCCCAATTCCATTCAAATTGGAAAATGATCTCTCGTTATCCTAATGACCCTATTGGTCTCAATTCTTTTAATGCCTTAATTTCACTCTGATGTCCTTCTTTTGGTCCATTCATTGATTCTCATTACTTTTCATCTGTTTGATATCTGATTCTCTTCCTTAGTGCTTTCCTTGTATTTATTCAAAGATTTTCATTTCTGCTGTTTCCAGCATTCTTTTTATCAATTTTTACTGAATTCTTAGTTTGGGGTGTTCCCAAGTTTTTCATTCCTTATGACATCTAGTTTTATCTTGCCTACCATTCTCCTTAGATGCTTCATTTCGGTTGCATTTATTTTATTTTCATGTCTCAGTTCATACTCTAATTCAGTTGCATATAAAAGTGTGTGTATATAATATTGGTGTTACTACTGTGCTATAAACTTCTAACGTTATTGTCGAATTTATATATTTTCCTGAATATAATGAGGTTGATGCGATGGTATGAATTTATAGTTTTTTGTCATGTATGATTATTGACCTAATAACAGTTTTATTATGCGATATTTTGATTCCATTTACAAATGTTTGTTTCTCCATATAGTATCATTAAACCTTTTTATTTGGTTTAATATTCTGCTCTTATATTTCCTTTTCCTCTTTCTAATAATTAAATATAAGAAAAACTATACAGAAGAAATTAAATATAAAAGAAACGGAATTTAATTTAAACAAATAGACATTTTTATGAACTTTGCTCATAAACATATGATCTAACCCCATTCGATTTATTCCTGTGGGACTTTCTCAAGGACAAAGTCGATCCCCAACAATCTACAGACGTCCAGTTATTGGTGAAATTGAACTGCAACTGTGCCATTGTTATTGACAATTTTACGCAAAGAATGACCATCTATAGAAAATATCATTGCCATATATCTACTTTCTGATAAAATAACAAGTTTTTCTTCTTGTTCTTTTTTTTATAAAATCATTGCTTTAATTTAATAAGGAAATCTTAAAGTACCTATTATAACACCTTCTAGTTGGATAAGCAGATCCTCGCATAGAGTTTCTTTTTATTAATATTCGATTTGTTGCTCCCATTTGAAACTATTTTAGCGAACGTCAAAATTTTAGCAATGCTCTCAGTTTTCCACATCATAAAAACTGAACAAAATACACAAAAGATGTTATGAGAAACGCTTCGGTTTGTAACGTGATAATAATCGAAAATAAGCTTTGATTAAAGTGGATCATATTTAATTTTCGGAAATGCATTTAGAAGTGGTTGGCAAAAATCATTCAAAATGTTTACTTTGATTATTTTAAAATTAAATTCGAGGTGAAGTAGTTGAATGTTTTGAAAATAGTATCACTCGAATGCCCGTCTCTTAGTGCATATCAAGTGTCCACCTGTTCTTCAGTATTTACGTTTTGACATAATTGCAACTGTATCTAACCAATGGTACGTCAATGGCCATATTGGAGTATATCGGACAACAAAAACTTGGTTATCATTTCTACACGTCTTTTCCGAAATGTATGTATAGTGCAATGACTCCTCTGTACAAAATAATTACGTTTTTGGTTCTGAACATTTTTCAGCAATAAGCTATGGATGATTTTATTTTATCTATATGTTGTTGTATGGTTGTGTTCCAAATGATGCGAATGTAAGTGTCATTGTTCTAAAAATTGAAATTCTATTACTACCAGAAGATTATTGTCCAATCAACCTTTTGCGGATTGTTAACAAAATGCTGGAGACAGTGGTGTGTAGATTTGCGTAAATACTTTCAAAAGCAAAAATACATTTATATGCGAAAATGTTTATTTCGTGATAAACGTTCATGCTAATCTGCACTGAAACATATTTGTATGAAATAGCACCAAAATAACCGTTACGACAATGTTATTATTGGTGTTTTTGTACACCTAAAATATGCCTTTGAAATCATTAACAGACAAGATCTGATTATGATCTTGTCTGTTGGTCTCAATTCTTTTAATACCTTAATTCAACTCTGATGTTCTTCTTTTCATACGTTCATTGATTCATACATTACTTTTCATCTGTCGTCTGTTTTGATATCTGATTCTGTCCGTTAGTGTTTTCCATGTATTTATTTAAATAATTTTATTTCTGCTGTTTCCAACATTCTTTTATCAGTTTCTGCTGAATATTCTTATTTTGTCATGCTCCTAAATTTTTCACTTCTGATTTTTTCTAGTTTTATTTTGCCTACCATTCTCCTTAGACATTTCATGTCGATTGTGTTTATTTTACTTTCATGTCTCTTTAATGCCATGCAAAATTCACTTGCATACTAGAGTGTGTATATACAATATTGGTGTTATTACTGTGCTATAAACTTCTAACGATGTTTTCGGATCTATCAATTTTTCGGACTATAATGCGGTTGATGAGATGGTATGCATTTATATTTTTTTGTCATGTGTGATTCTTGTTCTAATAATAGTTTCATATATACAATCTTTTTTATATATACTAATATTTTAATTTATAAATGATTGTTTCTCCATATGGTATCATTAAAGCTTTTTATTTGCTTTAGTATTCTGCTCTTATATTTTTCTTTCATGTTTCTAATAACTAAAAAAAAGAAAAACTGTATATAGAAGATATTACATATAGAAGACAGGGAATTTAGTGTAAACAAGTAGACACTTTTATGAAGTTTGATGCTATATCGTCACCAAAAGGCATACCAATAGGTACTTGGGGAATTAAATTTAGCGCCGTTTTTCATCGACTTAACCTAAGAATTTTATATCTAGCATGTGTCGTCGTCTAAAGCCCCGCAATTTAAAACCACCAGACCTAGAGCATCTCCGTGCGATAGTTAATATAATCATTAATAGAGCTAGAAATGCAGAATTTTGCAATAATTTTTTTTTCCGATGAAGCTTATGTCCACCACACAGGTTATGTGAAAAAGCAAATTGTAGGATTTGGGAAAGTAAAAATCCTCGAGTGATAGCAGAACCTTTACATCCTCTTCGAGTAAGAGTGTGGTGTGCATTGTGGACTGGGGGGTTGGTTATAAGTTCATTTTTCATGAACATGACGATGGTGAATTTGTTACGGATACGTTTTCCTGGTTGCGTTATTTAATTTCTCGAAATGGTGATATATCCTAACCCCCTCGATTTTTTCCCGTGGGGCTTTCTCAAGGGCAAAGTCCATTCTAACAATCCACAGACAATTAATGATTAGAAGCCAAACATGTTTTAATTTATTGGTGAAATTGAACCCCAATTGTGCCAAATTGTTACTGACAATTTTAAGCAAAGAATGGTCATCTATAGAAACAACCGAGGGGAACATTTGAGAATATTATTTTTAATACATAACTGCCATCCCTCTACTTTTTGATAAAATAACAAGCTTTTATTGTTCTTCTCTCTCTAAAATTATTGTTTTTACTACGGCGAATCAAATATAAACTGGCATTGTTTTATACATATTTATTATTTATAAAATAATACAAAAAAAAACTATTGATTATTTTTCGACATAGTCTCCTCCACGCTCTACACATTTTCCCCAGCGGTTTGTATGCTTGGGAATTCCTTGCTCATAGAAATTTTGAGTTTGGGTAATCAGTCAGTTACGCACGAAGTCCTCAACATATTGATCGTTGTCGAATCGTATCCCTCCTAGTGCATCTTTCAAGGGCGCAAACAAAAATTAATCACAAAGTGACAAATCTGGGCTGGATGGGGGGTGTTCAAGGATTTGATTTTTTATAGTGAAACTTGACCTGGGACATCGATTATGACTTACATTTACTTGGTACTTACTTACTTGGTAAAAAACCTTTTTATAACCCGTTGCGCAACGGAGGGTGGAATCTGTTGCTTACTCATGGCTGTACCGACAAAGAACTAAGTGACACAACTCACCGAGCATTTCCCCCACACCTAATAAATTCACTGCCACAACCTACACTTACTGCTCGTGATTGGCGTGGTTTATATTTGATTCACCCTCGTATTTAAAAAGGAAATCACGAAGTATTCGAGTTGGATTAGCAGATTCCTCGGATAGAGTTTCATTTTATTAATATTCGACCTCTTACTCCCATTTGCAACTATTTTAACGAATGTCAAAATTTTGACAATGAAGTTCTCATCTTTCGCCATCATAAAAACGGAACAAAAAGCACAAAAGATGTGATGCGAAACGTTTCGGTTTGTAATGTGATAATAATCGAAAATAAGCTTTAATCAATGTGGATCATATTTAATTTTTGGAAATGCATTTAGAAGTGGTCGACACTTTTAAGATAATCTCATATAAATGGTTTTTTAATAATTTATATATTATTTAATAATATATATATATATATATATATATATATATATATATATATATATATATATATATAGTATAGTTTTTTTTGTTGTAAATTATACAAAATGTTGACTTGGATTATTTTATTTCAAGTGCATTTCAAGTGGCCATCTTTTCTTCAGTCTTTACGTTTTGACATAATTGCAACTGTATCTAACCAATGATACGTCTATGCCCGTATTGGAGTATATCGGACAACAAAAACTTGGTTATCATTTCTACACATCTTTTCCGAAACGAAACGGTCATTTCGGACGTGGTTACCGTAACAACGCGAGCCTCATTTTCAAAAATGTTTAGTGCATTGATTCATTTGTACAAAATAATTGTATTTTTGCTTCTGAGCATTTCTCAGCAATAAACTATCCATGATTTTATTTTATCTATATGTTGCTGCCGAATGGTTGTGTTCGAAATGTTGCGAATATAAGTGTTATTGTTAACAAACTACTGGAGAGAGTGATGTGTAGATTTGCGTACATACTTTGAAAAGCAAATGTCCATTTATATGGGAAAATAGGGATGTCTTATACAAATAAAATAAATAATTTCTAACTCTTACAAAATAAGGTATCGCGAGATATTTTGCAGTGTAACATTTATACGTCTGTGGATCTAATGTTGCGTTGTTTCGGTTGGTTTTCTATAAAATAAAGTATTGAGATGGTCAGTATTATATTTTTAAAATAAAAAAATATCTTTACGACTCCATCTCTTGAAACTTACTATCGCGAAAAAAAAAAGACCTATGTATCATTAGTTGAAGGGACAACTTCCATATTAACTCTTAATAATAAATAACTCCAAATTATTATGTTACAATTGAATATTGAAGTGCAAATTAAGATAATTGTATATTATTATATATTCGTTCACATAAAACTATGCCTCATTACTAACCTGAATTTTCTAAAAGAAGAAAAAAATAAGGATTTTTTTTGGAATTATGAATTTTCACACTAAATATATTTTTTTTTTTTTAAACCATACTGTTTTATAAAAGGCAGTATTTGGATTATTAAATTCTAAGACAATAATACGTATAGTTCTCAAATATGTATGTACTAAATAATCTGTAAAAAAATGTTTTTGAAAATAATGTTATTTTTTATATTGTAGATACAGTTTAATTGAGAAATTAGAATAATCACTATTAAACTCAACTATTATGTTTTGTTTTCGTAGGTATTCAGTTTATGCACAGTATGTCGGAAAAATAACTTTTTACATTAAAAAAACAATTAATTATTTTGCCAAAATTATTTCTTTTTATTCAAAGTGCACCCCTTTTACAGTAATACACTGCTAGGCACGTTCAGCCAATACTAGCATAGATTTTTTTGTGTCGTTTTTTCAAATCGCTTGTCACGGCTTCCTCGACTTCCAACACTGTCATAAAACGCTCCCTTCATGGCCAGTTTGAGTTTCGGGAACAGGAAATAGTCACATGAAGATAAATCAGGCGAATATGGAGGATGTTGAAGCACACATACACTTTTTTTCACCAAAAAGTCACAACAGCGACGGTCCAATAAGATGATGCATTATCTTGCAACAAAAACCGACTAGGCACTCGAGATTCGGTCCTTACTGGAACGATTTTTGTAACCAGATGACAAAAGGTACTGTCACTTTAAGCGCTATAACTTGACGATTCGTTAATCGATTTTAATGGTGGTGATCTGCTTTTATAGAGAACATATTCAGATCATATATTGCTTCAATATAAGACGATAGTAGTTTTCTTTAAATTAAAAAAGTTCCGATATTTTTCGGACGTACTGTGTATGTTAAAAGAAATCAGCTGTTTTAATGCCGTTTTAGTTTTTTTTTCTCGTTATTGTTCGATCTATGACTATTGTCCCTATTTTTCCGGGATAAGACCCCGGACATACATGAATGCTAAAAGTTCTTTTACTAACAGAAACAGAAATATAAAATTAGAATTAAAAGAATTTAAATATAAATGACTTCCTTATATTTTAACATCCCTAGAATCAATGCAATAATATTTGTTTTAATCATATAGACAGTTTTCTTTTAAGAGCGTCAGAACTTTGAATCATAATAGAGGCAATACTGTTTGAAATGTAAATGACACGTATAGACTGCTGTATTCAGTACATTGTCAATTCACTGTCATTCAGTTAATTCATCATAGAAATATATCATAAATGATTCAACAGCAAGTAAAAATTATTCGTATCCTCCATCATAATGCGTGTTCATATCACCAGACTTTTCGATCGTTGCGTGAACGATGAGTTTGTGAATAAACACAATGGCAAGGGTTACCTCTTCATCCTCATCATCTTGCGATCTTACGCCCTTAAATTATTTTTGTAAAGTTATGTCAAATTTCACAAAAGTAAATGTACAATTTAAAAAAGATTTTCAGATATTCATAACATTTCACGAGGTATATTTTTAGGAATTGTATTTTTATCTCATATTTATTTATGAGTAATGTATTGCAAACAATGTATATACATTTGATTATTGGTTTTGCATTCATCATACAATTTTGATGGCGCGTCAACGATTTTGAGCGGATTATTGTTATATAAGATATTTATTTTAAAAAAATTTAATCGATTGAAATTTTTACAATTTTTCATTTGTAATTTCGTAATATTGTAATGAATTTGTTCTGATTTACACTACTCATTTTGATAAATAATATTTTCACTAAATATTAAGGTGTATACAAATATATTGTATATAATTTTATGTGGCAAACTATTCCTCGTAGTTCCTTTGATTTATAAGTTTCATATTTCTGTTATTCTAACATGCAAGAGTTTGGAAGAAGAAACATTAAAATGGTTATGGTATAAGAAAGTATAATGAAACTAAAAATAATAAAGCTCCCGGCATAGATAACATACCTTCAGAACTACTGAAGCTTTGAGGCAAATAATTATCTCAAGCCATTCATCAATTAATAATTAACATCTGGAATAATGAGCAGATGCTTGCAGAGCGGCAGTAGGCAATAATATTCCTGATTCATAAGAAAGAAGATAAAAAGGTTTAGAAGGGGACGCTCAATAATAGATCAATTGTTCATAGCCCGTCAAATAATGAAGAAATTAACCGAATTTGATACTCCTGTATTTTAGATGTTCATAGATTTCATGGAAAAAAACAACCGACCCAAGAAGGGAATGGAACTGGAGAATCGGTAATGACAATATTGAAGTTGGGAAGGAATTTAGGTATTTGGGAACCAAACTAGACGAAAACAACATCACATGAGATATTCCCAACATGCTATGCTAAGATCTAAACATATTGGAAGGAACACAAACACGCGAGACGTGGACCCTCACAAAAAAAACAGAAGAGATGCTTACATTATTTGAAAGACGAGTACTCAGAAGAATTTTTGGTGATGTGAATGACAATGGAATTTGGTATAACTTCGGTACTGGGAGGATCAGGTATAATTTCGAACTCAAGCAATTGTGCAAGGATATTATAGACTATATGAAGGTTCAGCGACTGGAATGGGTGGGGCACGTGGCCAGAATGCCAGAAAACCGAGTACCAAGGAAAGTCATGGAGGAGCAAATAGGGGCTAACAGAAAAATAAGTAGACTAAAAATACGATGGCACGATGAAAGAAAATATGCTGGAGAACTACTCTACATTAAAAACTGGCAAGGGGCGAGACCTATCACCAAAACTGCTGATCGGTCGGATTGGAGGTGAAGTTTGAAGGAGGTCAAGGCTAGCTAACGGAAGCACCACAGGAAGAAGAATAAATGGAAAAAAATCATGCATCTTCCAAATTATGTTTTGTTAGTATTTAACGGTTCGTAATGTGTTTGTTAAATAGAAGTATATTCTAGAATATAATTTTAAATTTTAAAATAAGATGATAATGAGTTCTTTATCTACTCGCTCTTTTCATATGTCGTAAACTGTTTCACATATGTAAATTGATCAGTTTTTTGAAACGCGAAAAAAAAGGAGTAATTACTTTTAATCAAAACGGTTATCTATTATTTTTAATAACGTTAGATTATATTTGACCAGGTTTACAAAGAGTAATAGATGTTTAATAAATGTTTTCTGAATAAGTAAAGTAATACCACATTATATTTTTGGAAAATTAGAACTGTACATCAGATATTTATTTATGTCAAATGTAACAAGATCGTGAACACACCTTTAGTTCCCAACTGTGTGTTCATCGCGCAATAATTAAATATTTCCTCAACGTTTAATTTTAACTGTGCATATGTAGTTACAAAGCTAATACGTTTCGGTTTAATCCTGTCTAACAACGATTATTATTAATTAGATTAGAAAATAAGATTTTTATTAAGCTTGTAAAAGTACATTCTGTCAAAAATATACCGGAAATTGGTCAATAAAACACAAAATGTTTATTATTTATCCAAATTTAGTGTATCGCATTCAAAGTAGGCCCCTTCCGAACTAATACACTTATGCCAATGAATAATCTAATTGTCTAAACATTTTTTAAACGCATTTTCCGGAATCGGCTTCATTGGTCACCGCGAATTCTCTTTTATGTCTTCTATCGGGTGAAAACGGGTGCATCGAAGTGGTAGTTTGAGTTTTGGAAAGAGAAAGAAGTCGGTCGGAGCTATATCAGGTGAATACGGTTGTTCGATGGTGTTTGTTGAGTTTTTGGCCAGAAATTCTCTCACAATGATAGCTTTGTGAGATGGTGCGTTATCGTGATGCAAAATTTAAGAGTTTCCGGTCGAAAAACCTGACATTTTTCGACGAATTTGCTCTCTCAAACGCTCATAATGCTCGGATAATATTCTTTATTTATCGTCTGATCTTTTGGCAAGAATTCCGAGTGCACAACACCGCGATAATCAAAAACAACAGGCAATATCACCTTAACTCTAGATCGATTTTGACGTGGTTTTTTCGGTTTCGGCTCAGTTGGAAGGCGTCATTTCGAAGCTTGTTGACTGGTTTGCATGTCAAACACGCATACCCATGTCTCATCACCAGTTACTATGCGTTTTATCAATGTGGGGTCGGAATTGACTCGTCCTAGCATCTCTTCAGCGATCTTTACGCGATTGAGTTTCGAAGAAAATTCAGATCTTTCGGCACTAGTCGAGCGGCAACGCGTTTTATGCCCAAACAATCACTTAAAATGGTACAGAAAGATCAGCGGCTATCTCTCTCAAACTTAGATGACGATCTTTAGTCACCATTTCCTTCACTTTAGCGATGTTAACTTGAGTTGACGTTGAGACGTTGATGGCCGACCCGAGCGAGGCAAATTTTCCACCACATCTCAACCGCTTTTGAATTTGACGTGTTTTCGATAAAATCAATTGATCGTAAGCCTACTGCAACATTTTCAGCGACTCGACACACGAAATTCCATTTGCAATGCAAAATTTAAGACATTTTGATGTTTTATCCATTCTAAAAATCGCAAAACACACTTGAGATGAACTGACAAAATCCAGCACAGTAAACAAACTAAATGACGGATGGCGTTCAAAACTCCGCATCAATATAGGGGACAGTTCTGCCAACTTAGCGATAAAAGGAATTTTGACAATCCCTTTAAACGGGCTTTTCAATTTCCGGTACTTTTTTAACAAAATGTATATTATTGCTTATTTCTTTAAAATTCCCAGAATTTCAATTTTAATAAGCAATTTAATATATTTTGGATGTTGAACAGAATTATTATTGAGTTGAGAATTAAATGTTTCTTAAGGTTTTCAATAGAAATTCATGAATAAAATAAAAAGTAGCGTTTTAGAAAATTAAACTTTATCTATTGAATTATTTAAAACTAATTTATAGTTTTTGAATAAATGTCTAGTTGGGTTTTGGGTTTGCATAAATCTTAGGATAGTGACAGCATATCAACTATATGGAATGTTTTTTTTCATAAGGGGGTGATCATTATAATGAAAATTATAATGCAAATTAATTGCAGATCATAAATTCCATAATTGGTTACTTTTGTGGAAGGGAGGTTCATCAGGTCAAGGGTATAAAAGTATGACATTTTTATCCATGTTATGCAAGCGTTTTTTTGCTTGCAATTACTTAAAAAAATTGCAATATTCTATTTTTTACTTTAATTTCAATTTAATTTATTTGCATTGAATTTTGATAATTCGCCATAAATAGAGTGTGAGGAAATTGACAGTTTACCCAACTTAGTGAGTTTGGAAGAGACGGGTATATATATATGGGGGTTAAAAGGGAAGTATTTGGGCGTATCATTCAGTGAAATTGCCACTAAATCAACAAGTACCCTCATACAATATTAAGTTTCCTGAAGCCAGAGAAAGAAATGCTAGGGTTACAGAATGGCGAAAAACAAATATCGATTGTAGTCTTAAATCTCTTGTTTTGATAGACCATTTTGCCACCACAAGGGATATGGTTTGTTGCATACAATGCAAATTGCATACGAATGATTTACATAACACAAAAACTAATTGGAATGTAGCTGGAGTTGGACGAAAGTATGAACCTGAAGTAATCTATTTTGATCAAGAATTATAAAAATGTAGAGTAATGGTGTAGGGAAATATTATATTCAATGATTTTGTATCGCTGAATTTAAACGTACAGCTGAACAGCTGCATTGCTGCTTCATGTCGGCATGTGAAATATAAATCATTAAACCTTAATTATTATTTCTTATTTAATCGGATCTATGCATTATACCTCTAATTGTCAGGAGATTTCTTGGGCTGTCTCTTAGGATCACCCATCCATACTTTTTGTTGTATTATGTTAAACCCATGTTTTACAGAAATAAAATCCGGACCAATCTTAAATGAAACATTCAGGCCACCATTGAAAATATACCACCCAATATATATATATATATATATATATATATATATATATATATATATATATATATATATATATATATATATATATATATATATATATATATATATATTATTATTATTATTCACGTATGGGCCCTAGTGGACCACGCGAAGTACAATTAGAGGCGTTTGTTGTTGTTAGCTTTCCTTTGTGCCCATACTAACTTCATTCTTTCGCTATGAGCTTTTTTCCTTTCGTCAGACCAAGTTGTTCCAGTCTTCCTACATTTTTCACTCTGGCCAACCTTCCACACATTAACCTTGTGTCTGAAACAGCCTCTATCCTTAATTTCACTTTGTGTAATATTTGCTGATCTTAGGTCCTCTTTAATTGCAGCAATCCATTTAATTATTTCTACTTTAGCTCTACTCCTGTTTTCATAAAATTCGACTATTTGTCTAGTTAACCTACTCGGATTCATCCGTTTTATGTGTCCGTAAAACTTAAGTCTTCTTTTTCTCATATCGGTATGTATATCTGTGTATTGTTTGATTTCGTTGCTTTCTCGAAGTCGGTATGTTGTGCTATTTATTTGTTTGGGGCCTAGGATTTTTCTTACGATTTTTCTTTCCTTCTTTTCAATTTCCTCGATGTCCTTCTTTCTATTCAAAATGAGCGTTTTTGCAGCATATAGACATTCTGGCTTAATAACTGTGTTGTAATGTCTCAGTTTTGTGTTTTTAGATAGGCATTTTTTGTTGTAAATATTTTGTGTAAGTCTCAATGCCGTTTCCATTTTTTGACATCTACCCTTGTTGGCCGCTTTTTCTAACCCATTTTCCATGATTATTTCACCCAAATATTTGAATTGAGAGACTCGTCTGATGTTACCATATTTTGTTTTTAGAAATGGCGTTCTTAGTCTGTTGCAGGTCATGCATTGTGTATTTTCAAAGGAAATTTGAAGTCCTACATTTTCTGCTGTTTCTTTTAGAATTTCAATCTGTTTCTGTGCCTATAATACATCTAGAACTAAAATTGCTAGATCATCAGCAAATGCCAGACAATCAATTTTGATGTTGGTTCTCCCCAGTTTAATGGGCTGGTCAATATTCAGGGCCGACTTTTTTTCACGCCACTCCTGTATTACTTTTTCTAGAACACAGTTAAATAAGAGTGGCGAGAGTCCATCCCCTTGTCTCACTCCAGTTTTAATTTCGAAGGGCTCTGAGATCTCACCCATGAATTTAACTTTTGACCTTGTGTTAGTTAACGTTGCTTTAATAATTGCCAGCGTTTTCAGATCTAGTCCTTGTTCTTTCAAGATTCGGAATAAAGATTCGCGGTCAATAGAATCATATGCTTTTTTGAAATCCACAAATGTACAGACGAGATTTTTATTGTACAGTTTTTGATGTCTTAGAATCAACTTCAGATTCAGGATCTGTTCAGGGCAGGATCTGCCCGGTCGAAAACCTGCTTGATATTCACCAATTTTAGGTTCTAACTGTCCCTGTGCTCTGTCTAGTAGACATTGAGATAGAATCTTGTAACAAACTGGGAGAAGAGATATTCCTCTATAGTTGTTTACATCCGTTCTATCTCCTTTCTTATGTAGTGGATGGATTAGAGCATCTTTCCAATCTTCCGGAATCCGTTCGGTTCGCCAAACTTCTTGTAGAATTTTGGTTATTTCCTTGATTGTACCTGGACCAGCGGACTTCAAAAATTCAGCAGTGATTCCATCTTCACCAGAAGCCTTATCATTTTTAAGCCGCTTGATTTGCCTAATTATTTCATCTTCATTCGGTGGTAATGAATCTGGGTTTGTTTGTTTAGGTTTTAGTGTTGCTAATTTGTTTAAGGGCTCAGGACAGTTTAGTATTTGTTCAAAATATTTCGCAAGTTCTTTGCAATTGTCTTGGTTATTTAGAGCTAATTGTCCGTTATCCTTTTGGAAGCAAAAACTTTGCGGTTGATAGCCTGTTAATTTAGTTTTAAATGTTTTGTAAAAGTTTCGGGTGTTATTTTTTTGGAAATCTTTTTCTATTTCATTAAGTTGATTGTTTTCATATTTTCTTTTAGTTTGTCTAATTAGCTTCGATGTTTCTTTTCTTACTTCCAAAAAGATGTTATAGTTTATTGCTGTTTTTTGACTGTTCCAATCTTTGAATGCTTTACTTCGGCTTAATACTGCTTGCTCGCAAACTTCATCCCACCACGGATGTTTTCTACGTTTTTGTAAAGGAACCAACTTTAAGGCCGTTTTAATAATTTTTTGTTTCAATTCTTGCCAGTTCTGTTCTGGTTGTTTATCAAGCTCTTCTGTTAGGGCTGGTTTTATTTTCGTTGGGTCAAACTTTGGTATTAGCAGCCTCTTTTGAATAAGTTTTCGAGGTTTTAAACTAAGTTTGATTCTAGTCAAGTAGTGATCCGTGTCTATATTTGCTCCTTTCCTGACTTGAACATTCAAAATCTCTTTATAATTAGGGTACGAAATGGCAACATGGTCAATTTGAAATTCACCCATGTACGTGTTTGGGCACCTCCAGGTCTTTTGTTTTGATATTTTCTTCTTAAAATGGGTTGACATTATTTTTAGATTAAACTGCGAACATAGTTCAACCAATCTTCTACCATTATGGTTAGTCCATTTATGAGCGGGAAAATTGCCGACTGTTTTCCTGTACTTTTTTTCTTTCCCTAGCTGGGCGTTGAAATCACCCAATAGGATTTTTACATGGTTAGAGGGAATTTTAGAGATAGTCTTTTCTAGAATTTCCCAGGACTTATTTACTTTTTCAGGATTAGATTTATTTTCTTCATTAACTGGGAGGTGTGCATTGATTAATGTATAGTTTTTGTTAGCATACTTGAGGGATAGTGTCATAAGTCGATTATTTACCGGCTGGACATTTGTTATAGAACCAAGAATGTTTCTTGAGACAGCGAAAGCAACACCGAGATGTGGTGTATTTTTGAGTATTCGTTTGTCCGTTTTACTTTTAAAAAGCCTGTAGTTGCCGAATTCCAAGGTGTTATCATCTGTCAATCTGGTTTCTTGCAAAGCTAAAATTTGGATTTTTTGCTGATTTAATGTTCGCCCCAATTCGTGTAGTTTTCCTGGACGCAGGAGAGAATTGATATTTACCGTTCCAAAAAAAGTTCTTGTTTTCGGTTTCAGACGTTGGCCAGAGGTCTCCGACTCCCTCTGAAAGATTTTGCGTTTAAGCCCGGACGCCCCAGAATCCGAAAGTCCGGTTGTACCAGCAAAGCTGGCAGAGGATTGTCTACCTCCTGGGGTAATTTTGTAATTAGTAGAACGCTTCATCTTGTACTTTGAATTAAAGGTTTGAACCATGATGGTTCAGAGGTTAAGACTGGAGGGGTTAGTTCCAGAATTTAAATATCAGCCGCACCACTGGTGAACAGACGCTGACCACTCAACCGCTTGATACATTTTGTTGATTACTTGACTGGGGCCGGGCCCCACCCATCCCTTCCATTGTAGGGCACATGTTTCGTCTCTTGATGTTTAGACTCTTCAGGGCACCGACATGTGGTCTCTCGTGAAGAATAGGAAGACAAAACAAAATGTTCATTTAGGCGGAGACGCAGGTTGTTGTGTCCACATGGGAGTGTGGAACCCAGCAGTTGGGTGTCTGATAGATATATGTAAATGTATATGTAAATACAGGATAGATATATATGTAAATGTAATGATAGTTTCTCGGGTATCCCGTGGTAGCTGAATGTCCACTGATGGACGGTTTCGCTGACGTTTCGATGGAATCTCATCCATCATTTTCAAAGCGTTTACTCGACTGTAAACAAGGAGAAATTTAGGTACAGAATCCTGATAGGTGATTTTAATGCTAGAATTGGAACAACAACAACTGACGAACATGCAACTGGCCCATATAGAACTGGCGAGCGAGACAATAGAGGTGACAGATTGGTTGATTTTGCTGAAGGACAAAAACTATATATTATGAATTCGTTCTATAAGAAAAATATCAGCAGAAAATGGACATGGAAAAGTCCATCTGGACTCACAAGTGAAATTGATTACGTCATGACCAACGATAAAACAACATTTTGCAATTGTACTGTCCTTTACAATTTTAATGTTGTAAGTGACCACCGAACGGTATGAGCAAAAGTTAGGATTAACTGTCGAAGAGAACGCGGAAGAATTGTAAGGCCACTTAAGGAAACCGCTGCACAGAGGAAGCGATTTTGAGATTACTTTGTCAAACCGATTTGCTGTGTTACAAGATCCGGAGGAGGTGGAAATATCAGTTCAATATGAAGAAATCGCCAGCAATGTGCTTCAAACGGCTGCTTCAATAGCACCAGAAGAAAAATGTCTCAAACAGAAAAAAATCTCCAGTGAGACCATTGATATAATGAAGAAGCGGTGGGCAATGAAAAATGCAGGTAGTCCTTTTGGCAGGGTCAACTACACTGAGCTCTGCAAAACCATAAGAAAACATATCAAAGTCCGGTGAATATATATGAGGAGGTAAACACATCTCAGTTTACGGTTAATTTTTCGGCTGGCCTATCTTTGTTAAAATGACTTCATTTATCAATTCTTTTCCGATTTAGCAATTTCCTTAACTGCATACATCGAACTGAATACGACTATTACGAAAGGTACAAAAAAGTATAAACATTCTAATTGCTTATTTATGTGATATATAATTGTTAAGACATTATAAACACTATGTTAACGCCTGACGAAATTGCCTGATTTGTATTCTTCAATATTGATTGATATTTCATTGATTGATATTTCATTCAGTAAAAATCTATGAGACTTATCGCTGAACAGTCAATCGATTTAAAATATCATAGGGTCTCCTGATTAGTAGACTTTTTTATTCAGAAATATCAGCAATGACAGGAATGAGTCATCATTGGAGGTTGTCAGATTCAATGAATAACGAAGATGAGGCAGACTTCTTCGAAGTTGGTGAGGATGGTTAATTGTTGTGTCCCTCGTGATTTTTAATGTATTTTATTATCGTAGATGATACTTTTTGATCACCTGTATGTATACACTTCAAATATTAATCTTTTTGGCATTTTTTCATTGAATACAACAAAATATGGTGATAAAGCAAGACGCACAATATTGATGTTAGTTAAACGCACGTATACTTACTGGAAGGTTTTGTGATATCTAATCTTTCATAGCTGCAACAATCCTGCATTTTTTTATATTAAGTTTAATTTCTATGGTTAAATACGATATGTAGGTCAATACAAAAGTTTCTGCAAATACAAAGAAACATGAATGTATGGTATAAATGGTTTGGTACACTTTTATGTTCGCTTGAATCAATATTCCAAACATTTGTACCACTGGAACGTGGCGATTTGAATTCCCATTTACATAAGTTTTAATAGCTTGATTCGAGCATTAAAAATTGAAGACCACGATCAATATATACACGGAAACAAAAATCACCACAAGGTGATAAATGGCGAGTTAGACATTAAATTTTCTTAAAAAATTCAGAGGCAGTCCATAAAATATCATGAAACAAGTTTGATGAATCACGTCAAGCAACATTTATTAAAAGACGGTTGTGTTATTAATTTAGTGGGATTTGTAATAAATAGATAGTTTTTATAATGATTAAATTTCAAAACAAACAACCTGAATAAAAAAAACTGCAGTTTTTTGGTAGAGAAAATATAAATAAATATATTTTTTTTTGGAATTGAAATTTTGTGTCTCATTTATATTTATAAGCAATCTTTGCAAGTATTGAATAGACATTTAGTTATTGGCTTTGAATAAATCATGGAATACTGACAGCACAACGACTCCAGGGAATGGATTTTTTACGTAAAACAGATACATTTCAATGAAAATTGAAATCGGTTGAAACAGAACAGTTTTTCATCGCGGACATAAATGGCATGTCAATAATATCCTCAAAAATAATGTACTGCTCAGTGAACCATTGATAACGTAGTTAGATATTTATATAAACCAAGTGTGTATATGTTTGCGTATTATTTATATATAGGATGTCCCGAAACTCAATGTCAAGCGAGTGCTGGGCGAAAGGCCAGGTTATACCTGGTTGAAGGAATTGGAGGTGAGTGGCAGAAAGTCCGACGTGTTTGAGGATATTGTTTTCCGAAGAAGTGTTGGAACCTTAGAAGAAAATTTTAACAATTTTTTTGCTGAAAGTATTCGGGAGATAGCTCGAACCATTCCAAATCAGATTCAAACATTTGACAGTACCGTTGACATCCATTCAAGTGAAGAAAGTTTGGATCGATCTGATTTATTAACATTATCTCAATTGAGAGATATTGTAATGAATTTAAAAAATATAAAATTTTTAAAGAACGTATTTCAGCAGGTGGGTTATCCTTACTGCATTTAATCAATACGTCGTTGTCCAGTGGTCGAGTTCGAAGGAATGCGAAAGTGGATATTTAGTCAAGATTTCAAAATGGTACAACAATTGGCACTTTTCTTTCCACATAAAATATTATTGCTTATTTTTTTTGCAAAAGAACGATATTTCAAAAAACTTATACCATGATAAAAAAATACTTTTATAGGCTCAAAAATGGACGTCTCCAGTGTAAGTGAGATGGACAGATGGAATAAAGTACGATAGCTAGTGACGCTGTTTGCTCGTGACTACACTCCCAGAATCGTTTTTTGCAGAACAGTGTTGACGAGAAAACGTGAAGATGCGCAATTTATAAACATTTTATGGACTGACGAATCGACGTTTAAAAAGGACGGTTATTTAAACTTGCATAACTTACATAGCTCCATAGTCTCAGTATCAATTTAAAGTTAACATGTAGACCGGAATTTTAAAGGATAAAAGTAATTAGACCATTTTAGCTAAATGAAACTTTTAATTTCGCCAACTACGTGGATTTTCTCCAAAACGATTTGCGCACTTTGTTAGAAGATGCCTCACTCAATATCTACAGAAACATATGGTTTCAACAAGATGGTTGCCCAACGCATTATGCTCGTCCTGTACAGAATTATGTGAACAGAGAGTATCCCGAAAGGTGGATTGAGCGCCGTGGTTCATTTGAGTGGCCTTCTCCGCACCTAAACCCCCTTGATTTCTTTTGCTGGGGTTGCATAAAAGAAAAAGTGTATTCAAAACCAATACAAAATCTAGCCGAACTGCATCACAGAATTGTTGAAACAGCAGAATAAATATATGCAAGGAGATTCGCACGACTGGTGAACTATCTTTTCTGAGGCTATGCAGAGCATGTATTCGTGCCGAAGGCATACAATTTGAGCATTTGCTTTAGTTTTAAAGAAAAATATTGTGATAAATAAAAGTATTACAATAATTCCTTTCATTTCATCTTAATAAGTTTTATCTTAATAAAATAATAGACCAATTATTAATTAGACTCACATACATTACCTTTGGGTTGAGTTTTTTTGAAATAAGGTTCTATTAAAAAAAAAGGCAATATTATGTTTTGTGGAAAGAAAAATGCCAATTGTATCATTTTGAAATCTTCACTAGATGGGCCATCTGAAAGTTGAATGTCAATTTGTCTGTCTCTAATTCGTCGTCGAACAGCGTCACTATCTAGCTCACTCTATCACATCTGTCCCATTCGATTTTTGTCCCAGTCGATTTTTGAGCACACAAAAATACTTTTTTTTATCATGGTATGACTTTTTAGAAAAGTGCCAATTGTTGTACCATTTTGGAATCTTGACTAAATGGGCCATCTTCTGAAATAACTTGCCCAGGGTAGTGTAATACAAACATTTTTTAAGATGAAGTGTCACAGCTAGCTGACATAATTTTTTTAACCACGACTCAATGAAACTAGTTTTTCTAAATTAAATGAATTTTTTCTAAACGTTCATTATTTGATTTATGACTGCAATTAATAGCATGGTTATTTAGGATCACTTTTTAAAAAAAACACTGAAAAATTGGGAAATTTGTGATCACGGATTTAAAGATATAGCCTAGTGTCGAATTTCAAGATTTTCAAAAATATACCTATTATCACTCAACACGGTGACATTGATTTTTTTTTCTTATTTTTGCCGCAACTTGTATAACCTGGCCTTTTACCCGAACCCGCTTGACGTTGAATTTCGCGACACCCTGTATATACAGTATTGGACGTAAGTGGAGCGATAAATGATATTCGTTGATTTGTAGAACTCTGTATTAGCAGTAAATATATATAAACATACCTTAGTCAATCCCATAATTGTAAATAACTTTTTTATACTTTTATATAATACTTAATATTCTTATATATACTTAATAATAGCTAAAATTTGTTATACTTTTATTAATTTTACCTTATCTCTGAATAATGTGACAAAAAAGGGGCGACAAAAAATTATTTTTAAGAAACTATCCATTAATTTTTATCGAAGCATTCTTAAATCTCTTATTAGTTGCAATTACAAGCAGCAAGATGGTTCATGGCATTAATATATCCGTGGATCTCATAAATCGAGTGCTACAAGCTTATAAAAGTGGTGAAAAGAAATGTTTCATTTCCAAACGCCTCTCTAAGTCGGCCATTAATGCTCTCCAAGTCCGTAATTTCGCGAACTATTCAATTTTTTTTTCATTGTGGGATCGTACTGCACTAACGAAACCGGGAAGACCGAGAAAACTACTTCATGAATAAATAAAAGTAATCATTACTATAAGTTACGGGGGTCCCTTTAAGAAGAGCTGCCTGTGCAAAAGCAGCTTTGGATGACGCGAATGTTTCTACAAAAACTATTCGACGAAGATTGTGTGAATGATGGTTGTTTAGACGAAGAACAGCTAAAAAACCACTATTATCTAAAAAGTATAAAATATCCCGATTACAGTTCGCCATGGAATATGTGCATTGGATATCAAGAAGCACTGGAGGAACATTAAATAATTGGGGTTACTTTTCATATGAAGGTATTGATCTAATCCATAGAATCATCGACTTTATGGATAGATTGATTTATGCTGATATTTTAGAAAATGTTATGATACCCTTTGCCAAGTGGAATACCAGGTATGAAACCGGAATATTTGTATAGAAAATATACGTTTACTGTGTGAAAAATGATAAAAAATATTTCATTCGAACAATTGCCCATCACTAGCTATACATTTTTCCCACCTGTTTGGCACTTTGTGGATACCACGCCAAAAAAACTGTTGCTCTTTTGAGGCAGACCAGTCATCGAACCATTTTCGTACATTTTGTAAGAAGTGAAGCGCTGCTCAGCAAGTGCGTGTCACATCGATGCAAATAAGCTATCTAAAGCCTAGTCTGGTGAGTAAGCCACATGCGAAAGTATTTCCCAACTAAATGCCTCAATCGTTTTCTTGGCCAGTTTTGCTGTGTGTGATGGTGCATTATCATGAAGCAAAATCACTTTGTGATACCTTTTTTTGATATTCTGGTTGTTTTTTATGCAAAGCTTGATTCAAATGAATCATTTGTTGTCGGTAGCGTTCAATATTGTACCTGGCGAGCAGCATATCGCAAGTGATTTTCGGTTTTCCTGCTGTTTTTCATTTAGTTTGTATGGAACCCATTTTCCCATCTTCTGGATCTTTCCAATGCCTTTCAAACATATAGATACGGCTTTTCGTGCCACATTTAATTGACCCGCAAGTTGTTGTTGCGTTTGAACGTCATTCTCAATAGGAGCAATAATGCTTGCAATTCGCTGTCTTCAAACTTGTTTGGTGGTCTTCCACGTTCTTCGTTTCGCACGTCAAAATTGCCACTTTTGAATTTTTTAAACCACTCAAATCACTGTGATTTACCAAGAGCATGCTCACCGTAAGCTTCGACAAGCATTCGATGCGATAAGCATCAGTTTTCTTTAAATGGTAACAGAAAATCAATGCTGTCCACAAATCGAAGTTTCCAAGCACAAAATTCGACATGTTCACGCTATTAGAAACTATGCTTTTGTAAGAAACTTGTATTGTTGTGAGTTAAACATTTTTGTCAGATATTAACAAGGAAATGGAGCTAATGACGAGGTTTGACTGTAACTACATTGACAGCTAGAGCGCTCTATGGGCAAATTTCGATTTCATATTTACAGACCTGGTATACCTCTAAAGTGGGTTTCCCACCACGATAATGATCCGATACATATTTCAAAACATATGAAACGTTGGTTGAAATAGCACAACATTGAACTATTGAAGTGGCCAGGTCAATTCCCGGATTTATATCCGATAGGAAATTGATAAAAAATCATGGACGACAAATTTAGGACCTAGCGTTACACAAATTACACCAATTTAGCATAAATATTTAACAAATCATATTTTTTTACAAAAACATAATAAAGACAACTTTTAAAAGCATACTACTCTTTGGGATTATATCACTGGTCAAAAGTGTTAATACAAACGGATAATTTATTAAGAGTGCTCTTTATAAATATACAGAATTAATTCGTAATAAATATTACAACGGGATACGTGACATAACCGAATAGCCCTGTAATTACCAATACAGGACGCTTCGGGTAGTGCCGTTACGGGCATCCAGAATTTTCTGAACTTCTATGGAAATATAATAAGTATTACGATCGTGGACTAGGAATCAATTTTTCCGAAGCAACTTATAGGAATATAGTGGATATAATTTATTATAATTATAGAATGTAACATTCTGTTATTTTATTAGTAAAATAAATCAATTTTCATTGGTTTTTGGTGACTATTATACAATATTATAAATGTAAGAACATTACAATATCATACTAACTAAAATATATGTTTATTGAAAATTGCAGCTGATAAACTAACTGTGTGTGTGGCAATCAATTTTTGTAACACCGTTGATTTATCTGTTTCAGGTCTTTTTATCCTAGTCTAAGATCTAAAACTTTCTTTTGTATTCATTGCGCTAATACAGGATTTTGCAAAATCTTTAATCTCATAAATATTCAATTCTTATAGAGGATTATTTTAAAACTTAAATGAAAAGAAAAGAGTATTTATTTAATGATCATAAATCTTATTTATAATCTTATAGTTAGAATGTACGTACGATTAAACTATTAACGATAAATTTGAGGTACTGAATGTGGATTATAAATAACCGTCATTGACAACTAATTTTGAATATTAACAAAAAACGATGGTAATGCACAAATATAGCACACATTTTACCAATTATATTTTGTTAATATCTAATAGCCGTTGTTCAGATAAACTAATTCATTGCTTGAATTAAGCGAAAGTATAAAATGTCGTTGCATTCAACTTTAGCAGCTGATAAGACTGTTATTTAGATGAATTTTAGCGTAAATCAAAATGTTTACAATAGAATTCTCGGTTTTGCCTTTTTCACAAGAGACAACAAGATATACAAAAAAATGCAATTTAAAACTTTGAGTTTTTGCGAGGTATATAATAATAGTCGATAATTATATTTTATTTAAAAAAGTTGTATTTCACTTTTAGATACAATACTGTTCATTTGCTCAACTCGAAAAATACGCAAACTACTGAAATATATGGAATATTGGATAATTGTAGTTTTGTTTACTATAATAAAATATTTAATAATATTCAATACATTTAGACCAAGAACATTCCAACTTAATACCCTCAATATAGTGCCATTTATCCAACTCATAAAAGTAAACGGTTGTCTCTGTTTTTAGTTCAAATAAATCTTCATCGCTTAGTCAGCTATTTTTTTAGGTTTGAGATGAGAAAGTAATCACTGGGAGTCAAAATCGACAAATATGGTGCATGTGGAAACATTTCGAAGTGTAGGTCATAGAATTTAACAGCAATAACTCGAGACGTGCATATAGGTATATTATCATGGTTAAAGTGCAGTTTCCTTTTCATTAGATATGGAGGTTTAACCTCAATAGTAATCTTCAATAATAATTAGTGCAGTAACGAAGCGCAATCTTCCCTAGTGCTGATTTCCGCCTTTTGCCAAGTAGTTAACGAATCACAGAAAATTACATCCATTACTTTTCCTTACCATTTTGGCTTTTTTTATCGCACTTTCACCTACCAGGTGTGGCGATTAATAGTTCTTATTTTTTGTTAAAAAAACACGTTTAATTTGGGAAAAAGGTAAAAAATCGTTGATTCAAAGTAAGCGTCATCACTAGCTACACATTTTTCCCGCGAGTGAAAGCCGTCATATACTTGTAGAAACTTACGCAGGACGCCTATCGGCGATAATTCAAAAGTGCTGATTTCGATTTGAAAAACAAAGAAGAATTCAAGAATTTCAAGCATTGTTGAAAGAAGACGATATGCGAAGATGCCGAACCATTTGCGATCGTCTGCATGCCATGGGAAAGATTAAGAAGCCAATAGAATGCGTACCACATCGGCTGAACGACTGACAAATGGAAAAGCGAACAACGGTGTGCGAAGTTTTGCTTTATGGGCATGAATGAAATACTTTTTTGCATCGGATTGTGAAGGGAGACGAAAAATTGATATATTTTGAAAACCCAAAACAGGAAATAATGAGTTGACCGAAGACAACCATCAACATCGACTGCAAGACCGAATCGCTTTGGTAAGAAGGCTAAGCTTGCATTTGCAATTTGAACCATGCATTTATTTAAAAGCGACCAGAATGGGCTATAAGATACGGGAAAACGATTTTACAGTACGACAATGCCCCATCACACAGCGAAAGAGGTCAGAGGCACCATTTTTGCACTAGGTTGGGAACTCCTGCCCCATTTTTCCCATCTCTCTGAGAATTTGTGGTTACCCTCCCAGAAAAACCGTACATCTTTTGAGGTAGTCCAGTCATCAAGCCGTTTTCCGACATCTCCAAAATATTCGTAAAAACAAGTGGTGGCGGAATGGGCCAAGTCTGGTGAGTACGGCGGATGGGGCAAGAGTTCACAGCCAAATGCAAAAATTGTGTCTCTTTCGCTGTGTGTGGTGGAGCAAAATAACTTTTCCGTGTCTTGGTTAGAGCCAGAGCGGGTTACATTCTGGTCGCTTTTCGATCAATGCTAAGTTCAAATTGATCATTTGTTAAAAGTAGTGTACGGTATTAACTGTTTCACCTGGTTTCAAAAACTCTCCATTTTTCATCTCCAGCCACGATCCGATGCAAGAAAGAAAGTCTTTCTTTCATGCCAAAAAAGCAATACTTTGCACACCGCTTTTCGCTTATTGATATATGGTACCCATTTTCCTGCCTTTTGGATCTTTCCCATGACGCGAGTGAAAGCCGTCATATACTTGTGGAAACTTACGCAGGACGCCTATCGGCGATGATTCAAAAGTGCTGATTTCGATTTGAAAGACAAAGAAGACTGAACTGAACAGGGCAACTGAAAAAAATTGAAGATGCCGAATTTCAAGCATTGTTGAAAGAAGACGATATGCGAAGATGCCGAACCATTTGCGATCGTCTGCATGCCATGGGAAAGATTAAGAAGCCAATAGAATGCGTACCACATCGGCTGAACGACTGACAAATGGAAAAGCGAACAACGGTGTGTGAAGTTTTGCTTTATGGGCATGAAAGAAATACTTTTTTGCATCGGATTGTGAGGGGAGACGAAAAATTGATATATTTCGAAAACCCAAAACAGGAAATAATGAGTTGACCGAAGACAACCATCAACATCGACTGCAAGACCGAATCGCTTTGGTAAGAAGGCTAAGCTTGCATTTGCAATTTGAACCATGCATTTATTTAAAAGCGACCAGAATGGGCTATAAGACACGGGAAAACGATTTTACAGTACGACAATGCCCCATCACACAGCGAAACAGGTCAGAGGCACCATTTTTGCTCTAGGTTGGAAACTCCTGCCCCACCCGCGGTACTCACCAGACTGGGCCCCTTCTGACTATCGCTTGTTTTCATCGATGTCTTACGCACTTTCCATGAAATTTCAACAATTATGGAGATGTTGAAAAATGGCTTGATGACTGGGCCTCCTCAAAAGATGTACGGTTTTTCTGGGATGGCGTCCACAAATTGCCAGAGAGATGGGAAAAACGTAGAGCTAGCGATGGCGCATACTTTGAATAAACCATTTTTACTTTTCTCCAACATTAAACGTGTTTCAAGAAAAAATTAAAAACTATTAATCGCCACACCTGGTAAATAAACATTTAGTTAATTATATAAATAAATTTAATTAATATATATATATATATATATATATATATATATATATATATATATATATATATATATATATATATATATATATATATATATAAGAATTACTAGGTTCTCGGGTAGAACCGCGTTTTAGATTTATAAAATCTCGACGTTTCGGCTTCCACTTGAATATATATATATATATATATATATATATATATATATATATATATATATATATATATATATATATATATATATATATATTAGAATTACTAGGTTCTCGGGTAGAACCGCGTTTTAGATTTATAAAATCTCGACGTTTCGGCTTCCACTTTGAAGCCATTTTTAAGAGAATCTAGTTAATATACTCCGAGGCCTCAATCTGCCTACTCCTCAGAGTTCACAACTAGAAAAGAACATGGACGGCGCGAGCTCTGTATTAATAGGTAAGGTTGTAGGTGTCGTCTGTGAGGTGTGTATAGTACGTCTATTAGTTTGACCGATATATGATTAGGAGCAGCCAGAACAAGGAATCTCATAGACACCATGTGACTCTTGTGGAATATTATCCTTCAGTGGTCTGAGAAAACTGGATATATTCCTTTCTGTTGTAAATATCTTTTCGATATTCCGAGATCTGAATACGTGACAAATTTTATCAGTAACTCCCTTGATGTATGGCAGAAGAACTTTGGGATTTTGGGATAATTCTCTAGTAGATTGGTTGGTATGGCCAATTGCCTAAACTGAGAGATTGCCTGAGTTTAGTTTCGATTGCCTGAGATTAGAATTATTGATGAAAACGCGTTCTGTCATCAATAATTCTAATCTTCCTTCAGATGATGAAAATGTTATAATACCTCGCGAAAAATCTTCTCGTATCCCAAAAATATACGGTCTCCCAAAAATCCATAAAGCTGACATTCCTCTTCGTCCCATCGTCAGCGCATGTCGTTCACCAACTCACAAATTAGCAACTCACAAGATATTTAGCGAAATATATATTACTACTATCACATAGATGAGTAGAGTGCATGGATTTTTTTCGAATATTTAAAATTCTACCAATGTATTAATTGAAGTAGTTATATTTGTACAACATTTACTAAATAAATAGTTATAATTATCAATAAATGGAATGGATTGTGA
Organism: Cosmopolites sordidus; assembly: GCA_031761425.1. Taxonomy (NCBI): domain Eukaryota; kingdom Metazoa; phylum Arthropoda; class Insecta; order Coleoptera; family Curculionidae; genus Cosmopolites; species Cosmopolites sordidus. Next base: position 1,054,854 of record JARFXV010000824.1, on the reverse strand, counting down.
GTTAATCCTTAGATATATTGCTTCAAATTTATGAAACTTTGTATTTATCGATATCTCGAATTTGTATTATAGTTTGGCAAAATCTAAGCATTTGTTTCCGATTCTGTTCTTATTCAACTCGACTCTAGTTGCTCATAAAGTTTCGTTCGACGTTGGTAGAAATTGTCGGTGGATGTGTCAAGATTAGTTGATGTCGGTATGGGTTGAGGTTAGGTAATTAATATGGCTATTCATTAATCATTGCTCTAAAATTTCGAATTTTGTTTCACCTTTTCCACACTTTGCACCTCTAATGTTTATGCTTTCTTGCCTAAGCTAATCATTCAATATTTTGTTTTCGTAACAAACAATGCTGCTTTTAAACCAGCTTCGTGTAAGCGCATTCTTACTGATTTATAATTATCATAAGTATTAGGTGTGCCCATAAATAATGTCGATTTTTGATATTGAAGGTGTTATTATCTTTCAGAGTTAATACAGTTTTAATCTAGAATATACTCTCCATCATCATTGACAGTCGTCGCCATTCTCTTTGACAAACTTTATATTTTCTTTTTTTTTAAATGAGGGTAATTTTAAACTAAAATATTCTTCGACAGTAGTTCTGATAGCTGTGGCAGTAGGTATTTTTTTCTACGAACAAAATATTCTATAGATCTAAATAGATGATAATCTGATGGTGCAGCAGCAGGAGAATACGGTGGTTGAGGAACTTTCTCCCACTATTTTTACTTGGGTGATTCTGACACGAGGTCTTGAGGTCTATGAGGTCTTGCATTGACATGCTGCAGAATAACATCTTTTCGATCAATCAGTCTTGGACGTTTTTGAATCAGAGCCATATTTGGTCTATCAAGCTGATCACAGTAATATTCAGCATTTATAGTTTCATTAAGATTCAGAACCTCATAGTGAATAATCGCTGCAAAATTCCATCTTACTGACATTTTTTGAGGAGAAAACTAGTTTTGAACTGGGCAAATATGTATTATGTGGATTTATGTATAGATTCCACTTGCAGATGGCAGCACTGCAGATGGTGTACTTTATGGCAAATTTCATAAATATTTTTAAACCATTAAACCAACGCTGGCATATTTTGCTATCCAAGGTACCAAGTTAAACAGCATTAATAACCTTTGTTAATAGCCTTGCCCTTCCATTCTTATAGAGTTTACGATTTTTTTTATAATTTCACAATAAGCACACTAATTATTAATCTATTTAACTAGAATATAGGTTATATTATATAAAGTTAAATTATTGTCAGCAGATGGCAATATTTTTAAAATTTGAAAAAAAAATTATAGGTACACCTAATATAGATAGTTCTTATAATCCCGTAAAAAATTATAGGCATTTTTTGAATTAATTTCTCGAGATATGTGACTTTTAATTGAGATTATGATTCTGAGACAATTAAGACAATTTTGATGATGATGAATTATTTTTAATTATTTTTCATTTGAATTATATTCAGATGATTGGTACAGCCATTTCATAATTCTTAATGTATAATTTTTTTTTATTTGTTTTTTTAATTGGCGCCTGTAAAATTAAAAGGAAATTTCGAATTATTTATTACGTTCTTCTTTTATTTTGGCTAAACTGCCAATTTTACTGCTACAAAAATACCCAATATGCGATAGTTGATTGAATTATTGAAATGAGTGAAGCGGTAACACACTAGTTGATACTTAGCGACTGGATATACTGCCTAACGTGAGTTCCCCACCACAGTCATCGACTACGAAAACTCTGGTCAGCACATCCGTCGGACTATCAATTCTTAGTTTTGTAGTTAACCATAAATATCTCTCAAGAAGCCTACCGACTGGCAGTAACCAACGTAGAATACCTCTCAAAAAGCATCCAGGCTTACCAGTGTCGAATTGGTATGATTAAGAGGTCATTCTTTATTTCCATTCCATCCAATTTGAAATGTAGTACTGTGCTACTTACATTTTGTCATTTTAAAATAAAATTTCTAGATTTAACGATTTTGTAAATAATTTGAAGCTACACCAGGGGTTTTGATTGCGAATTTAATTACTTTAACTAATAGCATTTTAATCATAAATAAATAACGGATAAATAGCATGAAAGTAATGGTTGAAGTAATCGATTTTGGATGAATTGGATGATTGTTTTACTGAATGAACATTAAGATGATAAAAAAATACGCCATTATTAACGTGCAGTAACGAATATTTATCGCAAGTAAAGTATTTTTTTGCTAGCGGTAGTTATAGTGGCAAATATAAATTTTTTTTCATATAAATGAAACCGCCTTATCGCTCATCGTCATTCCACGTGCAAGTAAAATGATTCTTCAATTATCAACGAACGCTTAAAATCATATTATTTATGACAGATTTCCCAGACCATACTGTATTCGTCCTGGGCAGAAATATACGTGAACAGATAATCATCATTCGACAAATAATCGAAAAAGCCAGAGAAGTCAACCATCCTGTATACCTCTATTGCTTTGATCATCGCTATATATTCAAGTACCAGATATTTTAGCATTACAATGCTGATTTCATCCGATTTGGCTGATTAATATGGCCAGGACCACTGGCGGCTCGTGAGGAAGGGCGTTGGGGTGTTTACTGTGATAAATGCGATCCAGCATTTATCACAGTAAATATTTTTTCAGAGCAAAACACCATATTTTATTTCCGTTCAGTTTATTTCCTTTAACTCATTTTCCTGGTTCAACTCCTGTACAGGGTTTCATGAGCACGAAAAGTAAAAAGGAGGAAGGGGAAAGCAAAAAAATTCTTCAGCAGCACTATTTTCTTCTACGCTCTCCCACTTTAAAATCCCACGAGCCGCCACTAGTCAGGACCCAGGTCAATGCATCAGTTGTCGAACGTTCTGCTCGAGCCCGACTGATGACGGCTTCAGGTCAAAAATCGGTCTCGGGAGATGCTTGTTGACGTTTGTTGGCAACTGGAGGATTGATAGTTTTACGTGGAGCACGGAGAAGATTTTACTTATTTTTTGAATATTCTTAATATTCTCCAGTAGCCCACTGTGTTTTTTCAGTATTATATTACTTGGTTGACTTAATTTATCATCTGTATGAAAAAAAAGAGCAGTTGAATTTAATTAAAGTCGAATATCTGATAAGACTTGTGCAATAAAGGAACCAGACACGGATACATCATATTGTCAATTATATTCAACATGTATGGTAAATATTTCTTTTTGATGTGTGGTGTCAGTATTGGTGGCATTGAAATAACTAACTTAAGATATGCCGATGACACTACACTTCTTCCGAGATCGGCCGACGATCTCACCTTAATTATTGAAAAAATTCAAGATGAAAGCCATCATTACGGGCTAGATCTAAATGAGCAGAAAACAAATATAATGATTATAGACCATCAAAACAACAACATGCCTAACATCAGTCAAATAGGAAGGGCATTTTAAGGTAGTATTTCGTTTATCTTGGGGCTTTAATATCGAATGAATGTAGTAACACTTGAACATGAAATCATGTAACACTGAGGATATGAAATCAGAAGATGTGAAATGCTTTTTCCTTTATTTTCCTGTTTTTTCGCCACGATCTGAAAATCAAAAAATATCAAAATATCTGTTCTTATGTAAATAAATAATCACTGGGTTAAAACAAAAAACCAAACGCATACAAATTTCTCAGTGATTGTTTTTTGTAATAAATTTTCCTAACGAACTAAATTTTCAAAATATAACAATGTTATTAGTATTCTCCTCCGGTTTTTAAAATGAATCTAAAAAATAAATTATGTTAATTTCTATATAATGTAAAGATAGGAAGTAAATATTTTTTTTGTGTATGTCAATGATACTTTATTTTTTCTTTATTTGGGTTTTTTCGCCACGATCTAAAACTCAAAAAATATCTTATTTACATAAGAACAGATATTTTTGATAGTTTTTAAGTTTTAGATTGTGGCGAAAAACCCAAATAAAGAAAAAAACTCACACCATAATCATTCAGACATTTCAATGATACTTACATAGACAATTAGTTTTTAATGACAGTGACATACTACCAAAACATATATAGATGAGGTTTATTGTGTGATTGTTTACTGTATTGATTGTGTATTGAAATACTTAAATGTTTTTAATTGTATTCTTTAGAATCGGGAACCATCTGGAAAGCGTAGCAATAGTTATTTTTATTTAAATTAATTATAGCGGTTTCCTTTAATTTTCTGTATTTTCTTACTGATTCTTTTAATACCGTTTTGGAATTATTGCAATTGATTTTATGACCCGATTCCCATGCATGTTGACAAATTCTAGATTTATTAAAATCGGTCTTTCTTAGAAGGTTTTTATCTAACGCTCTAGATGTCACATTCACATTTGTTTACATCTGCGGTATTTATGACAATTAAAAGAGTAGGAAATAAATACAACTTACAATGCTCAAGGGCATTAATTCTTTCATACTTTGATGCTGGAGACGAGTTGTTCATTTTCCATTTACGGCCAGACGAACTAACGCATCCGTTATTCAAAAAATTAATAAATACACAAGGTTATCCCAAATTATTCATGAACGAATACTAAGTTTCTTCGTACCCATTGAATACAGGAATGGCAGTAACCTAGAAAAACTGTTGCTGCAGGGACGGATGGGGGATTCTAAATTACGCCCTCCAAAAGTTGGACAGACTAAATTAAAATCCTATCTGGTTCATCTCTCCAATATCCAGTTAAAGAAACAAGAAATAGAGAACGCTGGCGAAAAGTAGTCCAAAAAGACCACAAATGAAATGAGTTTCCATAGGTCACGACTCTTCTGTAAAGAAGAAGAAGAGTCCTACTGATCAGTGGGGTGTTGCTTGTATTGTTTTTGTTTATCATTTTTAAAACTTTATTGCGTTCTGGAAAAAAATCCGCTTCCAAATGTTTAGATGGTATCTATCATAGTACATGATACATATCATATGTATTATTAATATCACAAACATGATTCATCGATCATCTAAGTCTAGGCTGATCGGGTTTACAATGCCAAGATGAGAAAGCAGTTCTACTTTTTGCTAATTAGAACAATATCCGGCCTATTACGGTGAACCGTCCGATCTGTTGTTATTGGTCTATCCCAGTAACGAATGGTATCGGCTGACTCAAGTACGGGGGAAGGCGTGTACTTGTAATATGGTGGTATTATCAAATAGCGAGTGCTTTAAAGCGATTTGCTGGTGTATAATTTTCGCGAGCTGATTATGCCTGCCTAGGTAAGCATTAGTGGCAAGGACCGGACACCCTCCAATAAGGTGTTCAATTGCTTCTCCCACACAACCGCACTTCCTGCAGTTGTCGACAACATCCATGTGTAGTATATGTTTTTCATAATTTTTTGTCCTTACAACCTTATCTTGAATAGATGTCGTGAATTTTTCTGTTTCTGGATATAATAGTCCAGCGGTAAGCCAGTTAGAGACAAATGTTTGTCAATGGAGTCATCCTCAAGTGATTTAGGATATCTCCCATGTAATATCTGTTGTTTCCATTCTTGAACGATATCCTTCAGTGCTGTTCTACTATCAACACGAATTTGTCTATTTAGATTCAGCGGGGTGAAATCCTGGTCCTTCTTAACAACCAGATTCCTTAGTATGCTATGTGAACTAATGAATTGCTCTCTCATCCTATTCTCCTGGTTGAGACAAAGATTCTTAACATGCACAAGCTTTCTGCCTCCCAACTTTCTTGGAATATATAACCTTTTTATAGACGAATTGGAATGTAAACATCGGAACTTTGTCAATGTTCTTCCTGTCAATCTATCCAGTTCATCAAGATCTGCTTCAGACCATTTAACAATACCAAAAGAATATGTCAGAGTTGGAACCGCCCAACCATTGATCGTTTTAATGAGGTTTTCACCGTTCGGTTTGGTGTTTAGTGTTTGGTGTTTGGTGTTTGATGTGTGTTATTATTATTATTCTCATCGACTTGGTATCACTCTCTCAGCTCAAAAAGCTGGATACCATAAACCGATTCCTCCCTTGCGATGTTGGATTTCAGCTCGGAGCCTGGTGATAAATTTCATTATAACCCAGTATTCCGTTGGCATTAAGACAAAAATTTTCGAACTATGTGGCAGGTTTGCAACAATATAGCCCGTTGTCCCACTTTTATGATATTTCTATTTAATCCGCTATTAGTTAAACTTTTGGAGAACCTGTGGCTCACCAATCCCTCTGCGGAAATTATAAAAGGTTCGATGTTCACTTTTTCAAGTTGCCAGATGTTCTTCAATTCATAAGAAAGATTCTCATACTTAGAAACCTTTTCCACCTCCATTTTATGTATATTATGAGACAGTGGTATGTCAATATCAATAATTGTTCCCCACTTTTCTTTTTTATTTATTAAGACTATGTCTGGTCTATTGTAGTCGACAGCCCTATCAGTTATTATCGGCCTATCCCAGTAGAGCAGCACATCGTCAGACTCCAGAACAGCTTGAGGATTGTATTTATAATACGGCGAAGTAGATGTTGGTAAAAGACCATAATTAAGTGCCAGTTTTTGGTGGATTATTTTAGCAAGCTTATTATACCTTCCTAAATATGCGTTTTCTGCTAAAGTAGGACATCCACCAATTATGTGCTTAACAGTCTCCCCTATTTTACCACACTTTCGACATACATCTTCAGTGTTTTTTTTAAGGATATATTTCTTGTAATTATTAGTTTTGATGACCTTATCCTGGATAGCAATAACAAAACCCTCAGTTTCCGGATATAGTTGATTCTCGTCTAACCAGAGCACAGAAGCTTTCTTATCAATATTATTGCCATTTAATAATTCTACATATCTACCATGGATTGATTTATGTTTCCAGAGATTTATGTTGTTTTATATTGTCCCTGTTTCGATAGTGTAGTTTGCACGGCTCAGTTTTAGTGGTGTATAATTGTGATCAAGCTGAGTTGCGAGTCTCATAAGTTGATCTTTCGAACTTAAAAAATGTTGGCGAAGCTTCTTTATCTGCATATTTCTCCATATATTTCCATATTTTCGAGAAATGTATAATCTCAACACAAGAATTGGTATGCAAACAACGGAATTTTGTTAAAAGTCGTCTAGTCATGCGGTCTAGTTCTTCCAGTTCTGTGTTTGACCACTCCAAATGAATATGTTAACACCGGTACTGCCCATGTGTTGATTGCCTTACATATATTCCCCCTGAGAGTTTTGTATTAAGAAGCTTCGTTATTCCTTTCTTATATTTATCTTGGAACTCATGTTTGAGTGTCGTATGATTTAACATTTGATTTGGTGCTATTCCCAGATACCGGTAGGTATCATCCGGTTTCAATGAGTGAATCTGACATAATGATTCCTGATTTTGTTTAACTTGTCCTTTTTGTATATTGACGATAGAACATTTATCTTGACCAAAGGACATCTTAATATCATCGCTGAATATTTTTACGGTTTTAATAAGCGATTGGAGTTTGCTCTGGGACTCTAAGTAGAGTTTTAGGTCATCCATATATAACAGATGTGATAATCTTCTGCTGTTTGTTAACTGAAACCTAAATCCTCTTGCAGACTGATTGAGAATCGTGGACATAATATTAAGAGCCAGACAAAACCACATTGGCGACAAAGAGTCTCCCTGGAAAATTCCCTTCTCAACATTGACTCTTCCAGCATTTTCTCCCGATATCCATATATTTCTCTCCTAAGACATCATTAAGTGAGTAAGCATTGCTCTGATTTTAGGGCAGATTTTGTAAATTTCCAAAACTTTAACTAGCCAATCATGAGGGACAGAGTCGAAGGCCTTACTGTAGTCAATGTAACATAAGTTAAGGTTACGCTTTTTTCTCTGGACGTGCTTCAGGGCAATTGCATCTATAGTAAGTTGATGTTTACATCCCACAGATTGTCTTACACATCATTTTTGTTTTTCTTCTAGGATATTATTATCTAAACAGTGATGATATATTTTTTCGTTTACTAATGATGTAAGTAACTTATAAAGTGCTGAAAGACAAGTTATAGGTCGATAGTTATTTGGCTGCATGTTGTCATTTTTCTTATATAGTAAATATGTATTACCCTCAGATAAAAATTGCGGAATAGATTCGGGGTTACTTAGTGCTTTACTGAAGCAACGTGATAAATTGTCATGTATGGCATCTAAATATTTGATCCAGAAATTCTGGATTCTATCTGGCCCCGGTGCTTTACAGTTTTGGGTTTTTCTTATGGCGTTACGGACCTCTTCTGTTGTAAATTCAGCCACATTCATTTCCCGTAAGCCTTCTTGCAGGCTTTCGATATCTGAGATCCCGGCTGCTGATGTGTTGGGTCGATGTTTTGGGTAATTCGTAGCATGTTGTTGGGTCGATGTTTTGGGTATTAGATTTACTAGGTTCATTCGTTTCAAGATCTCGAAAAAACTGTTTCTGAGTTTTATAAAAGTGTGCGTTTTGCTCCTTCCTTTTTTTATTCTCATTATATCTACGCAACCTTGCTCCTTTGGCTTTTGCTTTTTGTCTACGTTGGTCTATATATGAAATTACTTGTTCCTTAATAAGTATATCTATCCTTGCCTTTTTGGCTATGGCTTTGGCTTTTCCGGTCACTTTTCTAGATGGTTGGCCTTTCAAGTATTCTTTTATTATATCATTCTTTCATTATTATTATCCTCGTACTGAACTCAGCATCTCAGCCTAAGCTGGTCTATATTACAATGCCAAAATGAGAAAGCAATTCAACTCCTCTCACTTAGCATAAAATTTTACGAACAATGTGGCATGTCTGCAAGAGTACTGCACGTTGTCCCACTATGGCAATCGATTTTGAGATACCAAGGTTCTTCAAATTTTTTGAAAAGTTCTTACTTATTAGGCCTTCGGTGGATATAACGAAAGGCACTATCTCTACCTTATACAGTTTCCACTGGTTTTTCAAATCGTACGCAAGGTTTTCATACTTAGTGGTTTTCTCCAACTCGGTTTTCCTGATATTATGAGAGAGTGGCACTGCGATGTCAATTATAAAAGCCCTTTTCTCCTTTTTACTAATTAGAACAATGTCTGGTCTATTATAATCGACCGTTCGATCTGTTGTGATTGGTCTGTCTCAGTATAGTATTGAATCAGATGATTCCAATACGGGAGAAGATGAGTACTTATAATATGGAGCAGGTGGGTTATCTAATCTAATAGCGAATACTTTAATGCAATTTGCTGATGTATAATTTTCGCCAGCTGATTATGTCTTCCTAAATAAGCATTAGGGGCTAGAACTGCACACCCACCGATAAGGTGTTCAATCGTTTCCCCCACTATACCGCACTTCCTACATCGGTCGACAACATCCATGTGTAGTATATGCTTTTCATAGTTCCGTGTTCTTACTACCTTATCTTGAATAGATGTCGCAAAACCTTCTGTTTCTAAGTACAACAGCCCATCGGTCAGCCATTTTAGAGACAATGGTTCATCAATGGTATCATCCTCGAGTGACTTTGGATACCGTCCATGCAGTGTATGTTGTTTCCTTTCACGTACACAATCCGTAAGTGTTGTTCTACCATCAACACGATTCAATTTATCTAGGTTCAACGGGGTGAAACCCCGATCCTCCTTAGCAACCAACTTCATTAGCGTGCTGCTTGAATTAATGAAGCGTTCTCCCATCTTACTATCCTGGTTCAGGCAAAGGTTCTTAATGTTCACGAGGCCTCTGCCTCCCAACTTTCCTTGGAATGTACAGTCGCTTTATAGATGAATTTGGATGCAGACATCGGAATTTTGTCAATGTTCGACGTGTTAATCTATCCAGTCCATCAAGGTCTGTTTCTGACCATTTAACAATACCAAAGGAATAGGTCAGAGTTGGCACTGCCCATCCATTGATCGCTCTAATCAGGTTTCCACTGTTCAGTTTGGTATTTAAAAGTTTTGTAAGCCTCTTTTCGTACATTTCGTAGAAAAGTCTTTCTTTAACTGGCTATGGTTAAATTTCTCGTTTTGAGGTATACCTAAATATTTATAGGATTCTTCTGGTGCCAGTTGTTATATGTTACAGTGTGTTGAATGTTGATTGTTGACTATTCCTTTCTGAATGCTAATGGTAGAGCATTTATCAAGTCCACATGACATCTTGATATCCCTACTAAATTCTTCGACCATTTTTATTAAGGAGTTTGGTTTTTCTCTAGTTTCTCCATAGAGTTTAAGGTCATCCATATATAGTTGGTGCGAGAGCTTTCGTGGATTTCTCATGTTTAGTTTATATCCTATATTACTGTTGTTCAGTAATGTAGACATAGGGTATAGGGCCAGACAAAACCAAACTGGAGAAAGGGAATCTCCCTGAAAAACTCCTCTCTCGATATTCGCAGTTGTAATGCATTGTTGATCGATAAAGAGATTTGTTTTCCATTTCCCCATCAGGCACCTTAAGGAGTTAATGATGGGAGGGCTTATTTTATAAATCTTCAGGACTTCTAGTAACCAATCGTGTGGAACACTATCGAAGGCTTTCCTGTAGTCTATATAGCAGATGTTTAGGTTGCGTTTTCTTTTCCGCGCTTGTTCGAGAACTACAGCATCAATCGTTAGCTGTTCCTTGCATCCCATACTTGCTCTTATACATCCTTTCTACTCTTCTTCAAAAATATTGTTTACGTCACAATGTTTGTAAATTTTTTCATGGATTAGGGCTGTCAACAATTTATAAAATACTGACAGACATGTGATGGGTCTGTAGTTATTGGGTTGCTTAGCATCACCCTTTTTGTACAGAAGATATGTATTGCCTTCCATTAAAAAATTCGGGAAAGTATCAGGATTTATCATTACCTCTTTAAATGCACTAGCAAGTGGGCGGTGGGCGTAAAGTTTTTAATCCAGAAGTTATGTAGTCCATCTGGTCCAGGAGCTTTCCAGTTATGAGTTTTCTTGACGGCGGTGCAAATGTCAGTCGCTTTGAAATCGTTAAACTCCATTTCTGGGAGAGCAGTTGTGTGCTGTTCAATTGTTTTAATCCAAGGTGCCGTTTTTTCATAGTCGTCTGATCTTTTCCAAACCGATTGCCAATATTCTGCAAAGGAAGACATCCCCACATTCTCAAGTTCTGACCTGCTACTGCCTTGTTCGAGCTTTCTATAAAATTTCTTTTGGCTATTTATGAATACTGAATTTTGGTGCTTTCATTTTTTTAGCTCGTTATATCTTGCTAGCCCAGCCCCTTTAGATTTAGCTTTCTGTCTAAACCGATCTTTAAGATCCAATAATGTTTCGGAGAAGTTTGGATCGTCGAAGCCAATGCCAGATTTATTGGCAATTGTTTTTGTTTTTTTCGTTACTTTACTTGATCGATTACCAGAAAGGTATTCTGAGATGACGTCGACTTTCCTTCGAAAATCATCGATATTGTTTTCAAGGCGTGTTTTCCAGGCAGGCGTATTTTTCTGGAAATTCACCCCCCCTGCTCGCACTGGGGGTGTATGTTTTTTGGCCTGAAATTTCGATCGCAGTCACTGCTGCACAGTACAATGCAAGATGTATATCACACAGATCTAGTATCCCAGCCAGATGTGATTCCAGAACTTTATTGATCTGCATTAGAGTAATGCGAGCTTTTGTAATATTTCGCAGTATTGGAATTTTTGGTCTATTTAGTGGATTTGACCCAATAAAATGAGCCAAATTACTGTAAAACTTCTCTCGTACATTAGACAAGTTCTGTTGTAAGGTCACTTCCTCATTGCTAGACGGTGAGACCTCCGGTGGAAAATTAGGAGTTTGTTCTATAGGCTGGGCCTCTGTGGTTAAGGTGAGGACGCCTATATTATCTTCTTCATGTTGCTGATATGTAACGTTCTGGTGTAATTCATTACCAACTTCTCTCTTGACATTCATTAGTTCTGTTTCGGTGAGATACTTTTTATTTAAAATTATATTTTTACGGTCGGCTAAGTTTTGCTCAGAAAGCCGAGTTCCAGGGAACCTCTTCTTATATTCTTGATAGAGTGCATTTCTCCATCCAGGAAGCGGTTTATCTCCGCACTGGTTCACGTAATAGTAGGTACGCATTACCTCAATATTCATTTCGCGTGTCCATCTGATACGTGGAGTGCGTTCAGTTCTAGTGGCAGCCCTCCTGTTGGGGGGCGAGCCAGCAAGAACCGGGACATTTCCGTCTTCCATTTCATTATTAATCTGCATTCTGCACTGATCTTGTGATGAGGTGCTCGGTGGTGCGAGTCTTTGATTTTCAAATTGTTGCTCGGGTACCTTTTTCGTTGCCATTCTTGTGGTGCCATAGAGTTGAGAACTGCCACTCTCTCCAGATTCACCAACCCCGGACAAATTCTGCCGACAGTTCCGAAGGGTTCTTGTCCGCAAAACCCTACCGCCTTGTATAATACCATTATCTGTTTCAGTCTCCATAAAAAAAATTTTTAGGAGGGAAAATGTTTAGGAATTTAGTTCCTCGGGAGCATACTGTGCATTGTGTATGCGTTGTGTATGCTAAAATCGAAAGTTCGTTGGTACAGTTAAAATAAATTATCCAACACGAAATGGCAGCCATTCCAGAGATTATGTGCCGAGCTGCCCTGGGGAATTTTGCTGTTTATTTAGATAAGTGCTGTAAGTGTGAATGTTTATATTTTCTATGACACTGTTTTTAAAAGTAATTTCCTAAAATATGTATTTCAATAATTAATAAAGGTTTTTTTTTATTGGACGCCTCTCTTTTATTTTTATCGCTATATGAAAAAGAAACTTTTTTTGGGACACCTTGTACTTCACAAAAATTATATATTCAAAGGACCAACTATGAATAAATATTACTTTGTAATAGGTTCCAGATCAGTTTTGTGATTGACAAAATATAATACTGATCAATGCTGTTAAGATTTTACACTCCTAATGCAACTCTTCTCAAATATGTATAAGAATGGATATTAAGCATGATTTTAATCCAACAAATCAAGGAAAGTTTCTGTTCAAAAGATTTGTGGTGAATAATAATAAGCTTGTTGGCGTGGCTAAATGATAAAATCAACAGCCGAAATAAAATGTTTTAGTTGTGACATTGATGAGAGACATATTTTTCGGAAATTGAAACGTTCTCATATTTATTCATGAGCAATGTATACATCTATTGAACAAGCGTTATACTTATTGATTTTGAAATAGTAATAGATGCTGCACATCATCCTTTGAAAATAAATTAGTTCATAAAAGAGATTATATTTCTATGAATACTGAATTTATTGAAAAAGGGAAATTATTTTCGGGATATATAAATGGTATGTACTAAAAAATATTACTAAAAATAATGGATTATTTCTTGAAGCGTTAAAAAAATTATTATTTGTATTGAATACGAACGAAGTATATAGTTAAGTATGTTTGGCAGTCCTTTTCAAATGTTCGTTACGCCACTCTTGATTTATACGTTTCAGGTTTCTTTCATCCTACCCTAACATCTGGAGTTTTTATTCGGATTCAACGTACCAAAACAAGAGCTATAGAGTCTTAAATTTGAAGTACTCAGTTCCTATAACGAACTGTTTTATAGCCTGGGCGAAGCAGCCGAAAAACAATATGTTTTAGCGATAAGAAATCTTTTTTGTATTTTATAACATGAAAGTGCAGTTGAATTGTCGATTAATATTTGTATGTGTGAAGTATTATTAAATGTGAATGTTTGTAGGTTAAGATAGATTGGTTGAGGCAACTTAATTACTGTATATTCATCTGTAGTTCGTAATAATTATGCAAGGTTATTGAATAAATTATTAAGTTTATGCTGAGCTGTTTTTCTTCATCCTCCATATTCACCAAACTTGACACTCTTCAATTTTGATGTAATAAGCGCCGTGAAATGTTTGGTGATTAGCTTTAACTGAATAAAAGTAATAATCCTGGTATTATTGGCCATTATTAATATTATTGGATATACAATTAAAAATGCATTACAATTAACAGAAATAAATTGGGTGTAGGCACCGTAAATTAATTTGTTACAAGTTTCTTTCATCCTAACACTTGGATCATTTATTCATAAGTGTTGTGCAAAAACAATACAGCCTTGAATTAAACATATTTAGTTATTTGGAAATGAGGTCAATTGAAGCGAACACGAACAATACATTTCAATCTATTCAACAATCCCTTCTAGGTGGTAATATATAAGAGGTGAATCTGTAATCAATATCAGTAATATGAGGTATAGGGTGATTATAACCGACTTATTACAAACGGCGCAAAAAATGTGCAAAAAAGTGTAACTTCGTGTGTAAATCTTTATGTAAATCTTAAGTGTAAATCTTTATTTTTATATTTTTTTCTTTTGTTGGGTTTTTCGCCACGATCTAAAACTCAAAAAAATATCAAAAATATCTGTTCTTATGTAAGTAAAGAAACACTGGGTAGAAAACAAATAATCAAACGGAGACAAGTTTCTCAGTGATTCTTTTTCTGTAATAAATTTGTCTAACGAACAAAATTTTATAAAATTCATATTTTTTTTTAAACAAATAGAAACTTTTGATACAACTTTTGTCAATTATCATTGACATACACAAAATATATTTACATCCTATATTTTCATTATATATAGAAATTAATATAATTTATTTTTTAGATTCGTTTTGAAAACGGGAGAAGACCTCTCGAAACATTAACGTTCAAAAGTTTGTATTTATTTAAAAAAAAAATTGAAATTTATAAAATTTTGTTCGTTAGGCAAATTTATTACAAAAAAAAATCACTGCGGAACTTGTCTGCGTTTGGTTTTTTGTTTTTTACCCAGTGATTTTTTATTTATATAAAAACAAATATTTTTTGATATTTTTTTGAGTTTTAGATCGTTTAGATCGCGAAAAACCCAAAAAAAGAAATAAATATATGAACACGCCACAATCATTCAAACATTATCTTTATTTTTATTCAAAATAGTCTCCTTGCTCGTCAATACAACGTTTTGCTCGGTCAATCAAGATGACGAATGAATTTTTGAGCTGGGGCCAAAGGTATCGCTGTGCTTTCATTGGCAAAGGTAGAAGTGGCAGGGAGCCAAATCAAGCGAGTACGGTGAATGATTGATGGTTAAAATGGAATTTTTGGTAAAAAAATCAGTGATGAGCGTCGAGTAATGGAAGGGTGCATTATCTTGCAACAAGCGCCAGTATTTGGCTCGCTCGGGTGTTTCAATTCGGCAATTTGACTCTTGGTTTCTGAATCATATTGAAACCACTACGTCTCATCACCAGTAACAATGATGTACTCGAAGTTCTCCTCCTTTTTCGACTCTTCAATCAAGTCCTTGCAATGTTGGTTTCGGAGCAATTTTTGGCAAATTTCCGTTAATTTGTGTGGAAAAAAGCGTGCATAAACCTTCTGAAGTCCCAAATGATCGATCAAAATGCCAAGAATTGAATAATTTTTATGTATCGCAACGAAGATTTTGGCTGATTTTTTTTTAATAAATTCTCGCACAGTTTCAATAAATAACCACAGAATCATTCAAATCAATTAAGCAATTCATTTCAGTAACCACGGAATTTTCAGACCAGGATGTTCGTCGTCCTTGATGTCCTCACGATCTTCTATGAATTGTTTAAACCACTCATGGACTCTGTCTCGGGATAAATAATCCTCACCGTATACTTGTTTCATTAATTGAAACGTGTTCAGTTTTTGACCGATGGTATAAAAAGACTGATACTTTAAGCACGATAGCTTGGCTTCTAATGATCCAAATGTCGTGAAATTTTCTCCAAACGTCAGTGAAGGTTGCACCTCTCTAACGCTTACCACGCTTACCCTGTCAAAAGAAGGCGCCACTAGAAATAGCTCTTTTTAAAAAGTCTTGTTTTCTGTGAGACGCACCTTGTATGTGATTATATTTATAAATGTATTTATATTTCTAATAATTCCTATATAATAGAAATATAAATAACATATGTTTCTTCAACTGTGTAAAAACGATTTTAGTATTGAAATAAAATAATGCGCTGTTTGCATTTTGTTTGCATCAAATAATATTTATTTTTTTTATGCTGTTTGCATCAAATAATATTTAAAGATTTAATGACTGTGTAAATACTTTGAAGCTTACTAAACTCAATAATTTCGAGCATCACTTTTTAACTGATAACAGCATAATATTAAAGAAATAACCGGAAAATAATGATTAAGTATTGATTTTGGGTAAGCTAAATTAATTTGGATGAATGAAGATTAAGATAATAAAACTAGTGTGCTGCGATTAAACTGTAAACCCAAATATTTATAAGAGATAGACAAGGGAGGTTTTGTTTTCACTAGAGGTGGTCTTAGTGGTCATTGTAAAATGTTTTTAATTCTGTTAAAACGATTTTGATATTGTTGTTTTACCTTTTAGTCTAAGGTTTTTTACTTCAACTGGTGCCCTAATAGGTAATATATTTTTTTCTTCCTCCCTTTCTACCCTGTGTCATCCAATTAATTTCTTCCCACTCTATTCTCTTCTTTTTGCTCCTTCTTCAATTCCTTCAATCTACCTTTGTCTCAGCCTTATACATACGAGGGGTATTTTTAAATAAGGTCTGTTTGTGAATGAGTGTGAGAATGACGCGCAATCACCGAGTGCGCTTGCGCGTCTGCTCCCAGCATGATCTGCGGGCGATGAGGCGCCATTTGCAGCCGTAGTTTGTGTGCTGAGCTGTAGAAGTTTATAATGTTTAAGAAAATTGAGTCGTCCGCCGATTGTCTGCAATCCATAATGTTAATGCTTCTTCCATTTTTTCAGTTGGTGGATCATGAACAATTTTTGCTGATAGTGAGGTTGAAGCTATAAAATTCCTTATTTTATCTGATTTCTTGATGGATCGTACTGTTGATTTATTGACATTAAAAAACATGATATGGATGCAAATGACTCGCCAAGTTTAAAACGGTCAAGTATTTCTATTGTTACCTTAAGGGTCAACATGTTTCCTTTGCTTTTACTCCACATTATAAATCATGAATAAATCAGAAGAGACACGTGAGATTCACTCGAAATTATTGGGACGAATGAGAAGTTGAAGCAATAAAAGAAAAGATTCGGCACCGATCGTACGAAGGCGGCTTTCAGCAAAAACCATAGTGTCATGCGTAACCCGGCGGCGACTTATTTGTCAATGAACTTTCGGGCAACCGACAATAAGATTTGTTTATTTATAAATACTTTGATACTTGTTTGTTTTGAAAGCTAACTGGTAAATAAAAACATATTATTCTAAAAATACAATATATATAATTAGTTTTTGATCCGCGAATAAAGAAATTTTCAGCGGCGAATACAAGAAGGGGTCACAACTTTTTAACCTGCGAATACTGAAAACTCGAATAACGGAATGGTGAATAAGGAGCTTTGACTGTACTTAAATTAATTTCATTATGCTGCACTGTAATTTTTCGATCTTAAATGTGCACCAAGTTCGATGCGACCTGCTAAATCTGTTGGATATACTTAAATTTAAGAGCACAAAGTGTTACACAACAGCTCCAGATGTTCAAAAGGATAACAATTTAATTTATCGTATATCAATGTAAATAATAACTGTGGATTGACAAAATAGATGATTATTCATTGCGTAGCCGGAATCAGCCGATCATGAAATTGAAACGATTAACGAAATAAACCAGCTTAAAGTACATTGGGAGTGTATCTACATGTATATAAAAATAAAGTAAGATTGGACATGCTTTTACCGGCTATTATCAAAAATCTAATGATTAATTCGAAAATGTAGCGAAACCAATCGGATAAATTGAATGTTTTCACCAAATAAATGAGACGATATTTCGTGCATAGAAATGAATCATGATATTATCAGAGCCCTCGTTAAAAACTTCCTATGAAATGTTTCAATTTTAAACCATTGGGAGAATTACTTTTATGAAGATAAAAGAATATAATCAAAAGAGAACTGTGTAATCCCTGTAATAAAATGAACTTACTTTCTTAAAGTTAATTACGTGTGTGTTAATATAGTAATGAGACCGGTGGTGTTCCGTCCGATCTGGCAGTACTGTACCTACCTGCTTTATAGAGGAGGCCTACCTCCTCTATGGAGAGGAGGTAGGCCAACACATCCGTCTTCGGTGCGAGTTGGAACTCCTTAGACTCACTTGGTTGTTCGACCAGCTGAAGGCAATTCCAGTGCTCTATGACCCTACTTTGAAGGAAACAATGTAGATTGGAATTTCAGTTGAATAAAAAAATTTAAAAATTAGTCTCGTTACTTTATCTACACACCTTGTATGTTATGCCTTTATTTTGAGATTCATATTTATTTTTAATAACCATTCTCAGTTTTGTTGGTCCCAGACAGTCATTATTTTTATTATTAAATGTTCAATTAGTTGTTATTAAATTATTAATTCATTAGGTATTATTAAATGTTTAATATTATTAAATGTTCAATTAAAAGAATTATTGGTTAATATGTCAACTTCTCGGATTTAAAATTAAAATATTACCCTGGAACATTATTATGAAAAACATAATGAAGTACTGTTATTATTGCCAAATTTTGCCTCTAATATTCAGTTCGAAAAACTTCTGTAAGACTATAATTAGTTTGGTATGGTTTCGCTAACCATATGTTGCAGTCAATACACCATATACACAGATTGTTTGAAAAGTTCCGGACTTAATCTTCCTTTAGAACACATTTTTAAGGCATCCTTTTTAATAATATAATAATTTGGCATTAATTTTTGAGTAGAAAATAGTCACGGGAAAGCAGAATAGGTGAATATGGTAGATCGAAACGTAACATCTTGAAGAAAGATTTACTTTACTCGTTCTTTGCATTACATTGCTCTAAAAAGGGTTTATTTCGAATAAATAAACATTTATATGAATGATATTTTTAATTTTGTCAATCTACAGGCCGAAAAATTAATTTAGTTTTCATGTAACTAATACATATATTGTAATATATGCAAGGCAAACTTCAACTATACAATATTGTGTGAAAATCATTGTCGTAAGGAGAATATACGAAGGTATTTCCTGATAGTGATATTTTGCGTAGTGACATTTCCTTTAGTGACATTTTAGCCGTTTGGAACGAAATTTTAGAGCTTTTTCAACATTTTTGAATAATCAATGAGTTAAAAGCTGAATAATTATAAATATATATACAATAGTGAATTAAGAGTTTATGCTGGTTGTAAAATTAAGTCTTATACAAACTAGTTTGAAAAATTTTCACTCTTAACATGAAGATAGCGTTGCTCGTCAAAAATATTCTGGTAATATAATTGCACATGCGTTGAAAGATAACCTCGAAAATTCAAATTACATTAGATGCTCAGTTCTTGTCGATCATTAAATAGTCATTAAATTCTTGCATTTTAGCATCAATTTCGGTTTTTATTTTGCGTAGGCGTATTGCCATTCAAATGTAAGAGTTTAATGACTTCTCGATATTCGATTTTTTTCATCTTGACAGAAAGACTAACATCGACTGACATAAATGACTGTTAAACAACAACTGAGCATCCAATATGGCTGAAATTTTCAAGGTTATCTTTCAACATATGCGCAATTATATTACAGGATATTTTTACGGATAACGCCATCCTCATGTTGAGGATAAAATCTTTTCAGATAACCTTCGTATAAGGCCTTATTTTACAACCAGCATTCACTCTAATTGACAGTTGTATATATTTATAATTAGTCTAGCTTTTTGTTTACTTTTATTAATGTACAATTAAAATTATTTACACTTACATCATTGTAACATTTCTTAAGCAAGTTTGTCCTATAAATGGTAATTTAGTACACTATAAAGTAATTTTATAACTCTTGGATAAAAAATGTTGAAACTTTATCTTAAAAAACTTTTAACTTTATAACTTGTAATTGCTCTTCATATATATAAAATTATAAAATTGTAATTTATTGGATCGTAAAAATAGGGTTGAGATTTCGACTGAGACTATGTTTATTACAGGGAGGTTAAATAAAATTTGACGACTTTATCGACGAGGAAATAAAACGATGAATTTTGACGGAAAATATAAGAAAATAACTATAAAAACCACAAATATAACAATAAGATTAATCAGTTTTTACTATTTTACGAGGATTATAAATTTTGAAATAAAATATAGATGGCAGTAGTAAAAACATTGGAAGCCATTTCAGAAAAATATTACGCGGGTTGATTCTACTAGATTGGCTGTCAAGAAAACTTTATATTCCATCACTATAGTTGGTGTTTCTTGACATAGCCTCTCTATTTCCCACCGAATGTTGTCTTTGACCTGATTTAGTGATTAATGCTTATTAATGTAAAGGGTCTACCAGTAAGAATGATGGAACTTCAAAATTGAATAAAACATACATATTTTAGTCAAAATGTGTTCCGATTGCTTTATTTAAATGACCCAGACATGCAATTTATGATTTGAGCAAGATGTCAGCCAAATGGCCACTTCGGCAATTCAATTCTTATGCCAATGCCATCTTATACGGATGCAAGCCTAAGTCAACTTCAAAATTCGCCAGGTTGTCATTGGCGAGAGGCCTAACTCTTGCAAGCGGCAAGCATCCGAGACGTTATCATTTTCGGCTACACTTGCTTGAACGGCGGCAATATTATTAACACTTCTGGTTTTTTGTCATATAGACACCACACGATCGTGAAGAGTAAACTCACTATCAGATTTTCTAATGACACAATAAATAGCCTATTCAGACGGACCAGCACGACGAATACCTCGATGGATCTGAATTGCTCGTTGAATAGCACCAGGGGAACGCGAATTTGCCTAATAAAACTGGAAAATTTCCAAACATTTTTCTAACATAAAGCGAACCATGATTTAATTGCAAACTTTTCAGAAAACTAGTGACAAGACATATCAAAAATCGGTAAACAAATATGGCCGCCGCGAGATGTCAAAGTTCCATCATCCCTAAATGGTAGACCCTTTATATCCTCTCATTAAGGTAATTCCAAAACAAAATCAGGGGCGGTGAAATCCGGAGATGATTGAGGCCACCTCTGATCCCATTTTTGGAAATAAATGAACTATGAATATGTTCCTTCAGAAGTGCTACTATAGCCCTTATACTATGGGCTAGAGCACCACCTTGCTGAAACCTGTAGACCTCAGCGTTTCCTAATTGAGGTAACTAAAAGTTTTCGCGCATATTACTAAAACGTTCAGCATTTACGGTTCCATTTCTTTCATTTTGACATTTTGACTATTTAGAGCGAAACATTTCTTCTTTTTCAACATTTTTGGATAATCAATTATTTAAAAAAGCTGCACTAATTAAAAATATGTACAATAGTGAATTAGAGTTTATGCTGGTAAATTAGGTCTTATATGAGGGTTGTTTGAAAAGTTTCCAGACTCAACATTAACATGCCGTTACTCGTCAAAAATATTCTGGTAATATATTGTAGTACTCATTTTCGAAAAAAGAAAACTTCAATAATTCTTTGTGCAAAAATTACACCTCACACTGTGGCTTTCTCACTATGGGTAGGGCTTTTATAAATCACTTGTAGAGTGTCTGTACTCCAGTAATGTGAATTTTTATTAACAAATCAATTTAGGTGAAACTGGGCCTTATCAGACATTCTTAATTTCTTGACAATAGTGTCATATGCATCTACAGGAATTAAAAAGATTCGACTGAAATGTAATTGCTGCTCGAAATCAGGAGAGCAAATCTCCCCCAGTGGTTAAATTTTGTATGCATGCATATGGAGATCTTGATTTAAAATACGCTTTACGAGCCGTCATTTTATTCCCACTTCAGCAGAGCGTCGCCAAATTGATTTACTGGGAGCTTCGCCAACACATAGCCTTACACGTTGGATGTTTTCTACTGATCTTATTGTTTGTTCGAGGTCTGCCTTGTCTTCTAACCGCATTCACAGATCCACTATCTAAAAAGTTGACTACCAGTTTGCGTATTGTCAACGTGAAACGAGTATCTGTAACATTAAAAGTTGGTCGAAATTGATGTTCAGTTGAAAGAATGCCATTTTTAAGCAATCTGTAACAATTTTTGTTCATTATGCACGTATATACCGTTCAATTTTTAAAACTCACTCATTAACTTATGAAATTAATTACGAAAAAAAAACGTTAATTATAAGTAAGACTAAGTTAAATTATAAGAAAAAAAAAGGAACTAGAAAATGAAACTCAGTAAAATAAAAGAACTTTCTAGAGAAACTGGAAAAATTAAATTATAAATAAGTTAATTTAAAATGGGGAACCTTTTTCGTCTCCTTCTATAAAAGTTATATTTATCGTGCTATTGCACAGGCACTTTATTAAACACTATTTAACGATGTGCAAACAGATTGAAAACTATATCTTCTATAATTAAAAAAATGAAAAAGGAAGATAAAAATCCAAAAACAGAGACTTAATTTAATTCCTTTAAGCAAAATAGGTATTTCCTGTTATTTAAATGTAAAATAGATATTTCCACAACTGTATACCAGATTATCACTGATTAATATTTGCTATTTCACATAATTTTTATAACAAACCCACGTTTGTGGAAATATGATATTTTTCCTTGAATAATATTTAAATATATTGATGGGTAAATACTTATCTATTGTAAGTGTAGCTTTGTTGATTTTCAATATATACGAGTGGTATTTTTAAATAAGGTACGTTTGTGAATGAGAGTGGGAATGACGCGCAATCGCCGCAATGCACGTGCGCGACTACTTCCTGCATGCGTTGCGCGCGTTTAGATGCCATTTGTAGCCGTATTGTCTGTCTATGTGCTGAGTTATAAAAGTTTATAATGTTTAAGAAAACTGACTCACCCTCCGATTGTATGATACGAATACTGTAATTTGATTTTTGAATGCAAGAAACTTCGCAGCAGCGGAAATTCACCGTCAGATTTGTGAGGTTTACGGTCATAATGCTATGAGTGACAGTAATGTTCGAAAGTGGGTGAGAATGTTCACCATGTCATTTGAGAATGAAGGACGGGCGAGTTAATGTGCATGATGAGCCACGCCTCTAATTTCTGAAAATTTGGTTCATGATGGGGACAAAAAAATTCGAAACAACCGACGATTCACGATTTCAATGTTATCAAGTGAATTTACAAAGGTTTCGAGGTCAGTTTTTTCACCATTGCTTCGGAGAGACTGAATTATCGAAAATTGTTCTCGGTGGATTCCAAGACTGCTTTCTGACGATCACAAAACAAAGAGATTAGGCTGAGCTGTACTTTATCGTTTTTGACTTGATATAATCAGGAAGAAGATTAATTGCTAGACTACATCGTTACAGGAGATAAGACTTGGATGTCTCACCTGACTTCTGAGTCCAAGCAACAGTCAATGGAATAGCGACACAAATCGTCGCCAACCGTAGTGAAAGCCAAAAAGACAATTTCAGCACGAAAGATCATG
The DNA here is from genome assembly GCA_031761425.1 of Cosmopolites sordidus. Classification (NCBI taxonomy): domain Eukaryota; kingdom Metazoa; phylum Arthropoda; class Insecta; order Coleoptera; family Curculionidae; genus Cosmopolites; species Cosmopolites sordidus. The sequence continues at coordinate 1,031,393 of JARFXV010000824.1, read as the reverse complement.
GCACCTGTCCTTTAGGACAGGAAAGGGATTTTGTTAGAGGATTTTATACCGAGGTGCATAACAATCCATTGTGATTTGTATTGTATCACCTTGAGAAAACTCCGGCGTACCATACAAAACAAGCGGCGTGGCCTACTGTCTTCCGGTGTAATATTGCTTCATGACAATGCAAGGCCACATGTTTCTGCACGAACACAAAGTCTAATCAGGCCCTTTGGTTGGGAGAACTGGATCATTCACCATACAGTCCAGATCTTGCACCCAGTGATTTTTATTTGTTTCGATACTTAAAGGAGTTCTTTCGTGGTCAACGGTTCAACGACGATAAAGAACTTAAAACTGCAGTCATGGATTAGGCTTTTTTACACGTGGCAGATTTCTTTGATGTCGGAATTCAAAAACTTATTGAACCGTATGACAAATGTTTAGACAAAAATGGAAATAATGTAGATAAAAGTATGTATAATATTAACAAAAATGTATATTGTAATGATATTTATAGTATTTTTCTTCTTATTAAAAAAACGGACCTTATTTAAAAAATATTCCTTGTAAATTGGTTATTCAGGCCAAAATCCATCTGTAATAAATGTAACTTTAGTAGCTATATATTGATGATTTAATTACGGAAGATTTTATCGGAAAGATGATGTACTTTTTACTATAGCCACATCTGAAGCTTATCTACAAAGTCCTGTATGATACTTAACAACAATTCTTCCTGCACAGGTGAAATTTCTTCGTGAATGACAACTTTCAGCTCATCTACTATACGGTGACGTACAATAGATGAGCTGAAAGATGTAAAAATGTTGCCAGTCCTTTGAAGATAGTTTCCAGAAGTGTGTAGAGCAACGGATTCGTGTTATGTTATTTGTTTTATATTCATAATCAACGAAATTATACTTTTTGGAAAGCATTTGCCATCCATTATGTTTAATTTTGTGTGCTAAATGAATGGTAGTCGTTGGAAATAAAGGGTTGTCCAATAAGGATGCCAGAACTTTAAAATGAGGCTTAATTTTCTATTACTCTTTCACACATATCGGGTGGTATGTTTTCAATGCTGGCCTGAATGTTTCGTTTAAGGTCAAGAATTGTTCGGAGTATATTTCTGTATACCGGGGATTTACATAACCCCACATAAAAGAATCCAAGGGATGAGAAAAAATCGCATGAGCTTGGTGGCCAGTTCACATTACCATTTCACGAAACAACACATCCAGGAAGCCTTTCTTGCAGTAAATCGATTGTATTGTCTATATTTGATTGTATGTCTAGTTGAAAGAAAATATTGTATAAACTATATTCACATTTACCAGATTCGTCCATACATATTCTGTAAGCATATGCCTATGGCGTTCACATCAACAATAATTTCGATTGCGAGCGATTTCTATCATCGTCTTCAAAAAAATCCTTCAGCAAAAAAACTGCTCCAAACAATAGCTTTCTGAGGATGAAGAGATTACTCCTGAATAACGGCCCAATCTGTAGTTATGTTTGTTCACAAAGCCATAAGCCAGAAGTGTGCTTCGTCCGAAAATATTATTTTTGATTTTGATTGTAAATGCAAATAATTTTCATGCGCTGTGAATTGTGTATCTTTTTGTGGGGAATTGATACAATATACTGAACATGGCGGTCTATAAGTGATTTTTACATTTCAAACAATATTGCTCGTATTATGGAAATATCTGACACCCTTATTGGAAAACTCTTTATATTGTGAATATTTTGGTGGTTTATTCAACATAATGATTTGGGATCTATCTTTACATCAATTCTTCTATTGGAACAACTACATGAAACACTACTTACAACTGAACACCAAATCACTTTTTTAAACTGCTCAAACGCGTTTCTCTAATTATGTTAACATCATCAGGAGACGATTTAATCTATAAAGGTTACAATCTTTACAGTTTAAGGTTTGCAATCTTTACGTTAGCATATCATGAGTTAACATATCCGCATGATCTGTTAAATTTAGAAGATTTTTCTATCATATTTTTATTAAACTTACTTGTTGCGTTAGTCAGCACAATCATCAAGTTTGATAGAGAGTTTTCGAATATTTATTCACAGTTGAAGAAACAAATTGTCTGAATAATTAGTCCGTGTTGTTTAAATTTGTTTTAGCCGTATCTATTTGTCTTCCTCCATTTTTATTGTTTTTATAGTAATTTTGTATATACCATAACTATATGAAGATATTATTTATATCAACTAGCAACAAATTTTAGGGAATCTTTATTATTATTTTTTATCAAAACATAGTACTTCTCTCGATAGCACCCGTAAATGTATTCTTAATTACTTCCTTAGAACGATCTTTTAACCAAAACATTATTAGTTATGGGGCTATAACTAGTTTGTTAGACCACCCCTTGATATTAATGGTTCCAGTTTCTTTTTTGTTCGAAGCAAACAGATGTGCTCTCTGTTCGGGCGTATTGTATTCGAAAAGCTTTGTTGTTCGGCTCGGAATCGGAAATACCTAATCATTGAATATTTAACAGCGTTGCTAGCCAAACAGAACAATATTTTTTTAGGTCCGTTTAGCTTACAGTATACATGTAGCGGAATTACTAAAAGGATTTGGTATACAGAGAAGTTTTAGGCATCTTTTAAAATTTAGATTTGAAATATTTTATTCTTTTATGAAATTATTATTGCATATAGATACAGTAAAACTAATTAGAACTGAGGCAGAATGAAACGCAATACCCAGTATACACAATGGTATATCGCAGTACCACATTATATCTCTATAAATGATATATACAGGGTCGCAATTATGTATGAAAATCACCAAACATCAGGAAATTTTTGCCCCTTTATTAGGGGCAAGAATTATTTTATTTAAAGAATTATTTATTATGTTTATTATATTTATTATTTTATGTTCACAATGTTCCATGACAAATAAATCTTTATGTATCTATCTAATTTAGCATTATTAGAAATAACATTTTTTATGAATTTCATATTAAAAAAAAAACAATATCAAAATTATGTGTTTTTTTTTATTAAAGAACTATTTACCAAAGGTGTTAACTGTCCACCATTAACTTCCTGGCAGTAATGGATACATCGGACGAAGCTCTGAATTGCGGTTTCCCGCCAGATAAGAAGTATTTCGGCAATTTCTTGTCGAATTCGTAATTTGATATATTCCAAATTTTCTATAAAATCGACTTTTTAAATAGCCCCACAAAACAAAAACCGGGTGGGACTAATCTGGTGACTTTGCCGGCCATTGGATAGCCCCTCGTTGAGCAGTGTTGAGAACATTTTTAACGTTAACGCCATAGTGCCCTGGTACACCATCTTGCTGTAACCGCATTTTCTGCTTTTCGTTAATTAAATTTGGAAACAAACGCAAAAGTTGAGGGATGATGTTTTCTTTCAATAGATCTAAACACTTATGTGTTATCAAGTTGCCATCAATGAAAAAAGGTCCTATAATATTCTTGCCACTAAATCCTATTCAAACATTTAACTTTTGAGGATACTGTGTATGCATCTGCTCCATCCCATGCTGATTAGTATCAGCCCAATATTTACAGTTGTGTCTGTTAATATGACTATTTAAACGGAATGTTGCCTCATCCGTGAAAATAATATGTGAAACAAAATTTGAATTGGTTTTTATTTTTTCCATCATAACTTCGTAAAACTCAACTCTTCGATCAAAAGCATCCTCACTTAATTCTTATAGTAACTGTATTTTGTAAGGGTAAAAATCTTTTTTTATTATATTTTGGACTGAGCGTCTACTCATATTATGATTTAAAGCTAATCGTTGCAAGGAAACCTTCTAAATCATCTCTACTACATCATCTTCTACATCATCTTCTACTACTACTACATCAAGGTCTACTACATCAATTAAAACATTCAACGAATTTTCGTCATTAAAATTCTAATTTTGGACGACTTTTAATGCTGCTTATATCATTGAATCTTTTCAACGTTTTTGAAACTGTTGACTTAATAATGTTTTTATTCACATATACTGCATTAAATACTCGACAAACTTCAGCATAAGTGCGTTTTCTGTCACCGTATGCAACAGTTGTTTGTATTCCAATTATTTCTCTTTCAGTTAAGTACATATTAATTCCATATAAAAATTGAAAGAAATTTGAAATTCACAAATTGACATTAACAGTTGTCAAGTATAATCAAATACTTCATCTGTCATGCATAGTTTTATAGCCTACTAAATGAAAAAAATATTTACCCGAAAACAGATCGAAACACCTTTAGCCATGTTTTTTAATCTACGTTTTTTTAAAACCATACAATATTTACATCGTTGAATTCAGAAAAAAATACTCTTTCCAACGACGTCAAATTAAAATACAAAACAACCAAAAATACTGTTATCATTAAGAAAATACAAAATACTGTTATCATTAAGAAAATATCTTGTAGTCTTGGATTGGTCCAATATGCGACAAGAAAAAAATAAAAATATATTCAAAAAGTGGCAAACATTTCCTGATGTTTGTGTACAAAATTTCATTAAGTAATCTCAAAGCGTTCTCCGAGATATTTGACCTTTTCTATACACAATAGCGGCGCATTATGTTGTTCGGCTCGGAACAACGTTCGTGAAGAAGGGCTCAGAAGAAAATGCGAACAACACAAGTCATGAAAGCATGCTTTTGGAATACAAAATTTAAGGTATCCAAACTTACCGAGAAAACATTGACTACTGAGTTTATTACCACTTAAAAAAAAATAGATTCATTATTAATTGGAAAATGTATCACTTGTGGTATTTTTAGAGTATAAATTGTTGTTTATTCAAAGCCAGTATGTAACTTTTTTTTATAATCTAGATCTAACGCCTATTCCTATTAAAGTAATTCATATTAAGTTCTCTTCCTCCTTCATTTACGAATACTATTACAAGTCATTTTAGATCACTTAAACGCTTTATTAAAATATCAGGCTTGATGGCTTAATTACTAAATGTAAATTCGGAATAACGAACGATGTAATTGATATAATAAGCTTCCTTTGCATCTGTAATATGCCGACACTGACGAAAGTTGTTTATTCGATTTGTTGCATGGTACAGATGACGGAACAAACTTTGAACTTTTTTATTGCGTTAATATTGTCTATTTGTTTGGAATACAATAATGCAAATTTCTCTCTGATATAATAAATCTGTACTATCATTTTTAATTAAAAAGTCATTGTGTTTTTATCGTTGTTTTTTTGTAATTTGTGTTTACGATAAATTTGATTTTGTGCTCTTGTCAACAATGACAATCAATATATATATATATATATATATATATATATATATATATATATATATATATATATATATATATATATATATATATATATATATATTAGCGGAGACATTATAGAGCTAAATATATTGACGTTCTTACCTCAAGATTATTTAACATAATATACGAGGATAGCGTGGAAACTAAGATTCCTTTTGAATGAAATATTATTTTTTTGATATATATAACATAGACCTACAAGAAAGAAAAAATTGGTGCCTAGGATTTTAGAACTGATTTTAGCTATATTTTTTGCACCTCAAGCCAAATTTAAATATGAAGTCAGTTTTTATCTCTTTTCTTTAGTTTTTTAGATACATCGACTTATATATCAATGTTTTTTTTTTCAATTTAAGTATGCGTGTTCTAAAATTATTATACAAGGATTGGTTCATGTAACTGTAAGTAACTATGTCCGGTAACTGAAGTGACCTTCAACGCTTGAACTAGAGTTGAGGATAGTTTGTGAGTGCTCGTCGTACAGGGTTGACTTTTTGAAATGCCCACCATGTCTGCTAGCCCGCGCACTTTCAGTCGACGGTCATCCAATACAATTTTGTGGATTTTCTTCACCATTTCTATCGTGGTCACCTCATTTAGTCGACTGCGATGTTCATCTTGGCAGGTCGTACGGCCTCGTTTAAACTCGGTCGCCCAATATTTTACCATTATAAATGAAGGAGCAGATTTCCCCAGATTACAATTTAGCTCCGTTTTGATATCGGATCAATTTTTTCCATGTTTACAAATCCAATGAGAGCATTCACTATTAATGGCTACCAAATAAATACTAAATAACATAGAGTCGTCAAACTGAAAACTTAACCTTTATAAGGTAGGTAGTTTCTATCATAGTCAATATTTTCCATTTGAATTATTGTATGAATGATTGTGGCGTGGTCATATATTTTTTCTTTTTTTTTTGGGTTTTTCGCCGCGATCTAAAACTCAAAAAAGTATCAAAAATATCTGTTCTTAAGTAAATAAAGAATCACTGAGTAAAAAAAAAACAAAAAACAAAAGGAAAACAAATTTCTCAGTGATTCTTTTTCTGTAATAAATTTGCCTAACCAACAAAATTTAAAAAATACAAAAAATTCTAAAATAAATACAAACTTTTGAACGTTAACGTTTCGGGAGGTCTTCCCCACCCGTTTTCAAAACGAATCTAAAAAATAAATTATATTAATTTCTATATATACTAAAAGATAGGAAGTAAATATATTTTGTGTATATGTCAATGATACATTGACAATAATAGTTTTTGATGACAGTGACATACTTCTAAAAAAATATATAGGTGAGGTTTACTGTGTGATTATTGTGTATTGAAATACTTAAACATTTTTAATTGATTTTTTTTAGAATCGGGCACCATATTGAATTTAAATCTACCGAAGGCATAGTAATAGAGTTATTTTTATTTAAATTAATTATAACGCTTTCTTTTAATCTTCTATATTTGGTTACCGATTCTTTTAATACCATTTTGGAATTATTCCAGTTGATTTTATGTTCCGATTCCTATGAGTCTTGACAAATTCTAGATTTATTAAAATCGCCCTTTCTAAGAAGGTTTTTATGTTCTTTTATTCCAACATTTAATGGTGTAGATGTCTCACCAATATAAAAGTTGCCACATATCACGTAACCACAAAGAAACTAGTTGAACGATGTCAAATCACATGATCTTGGTGGCCAATTAACATCACCGTTTCTTGCAATAACTCGTCCAGTAAACTGTTCTTTCAATAAATCAATTGTTTCATTAGCAGAGTGAGGTGTAGCGCCATTCTGCTGAAACCACTTGTTCTTCAGATCAATATTGTTCAATTTAGCTCACAATAATCCAGTTATCATCTCACAGCAGCATTCTGAAAAAAATACAGCCCAAGTATAGTCCGTGACCATAATGTACACCAAAGAGTGTCTTGTTTAGGATGTAAAGGTTTCTCATTAAACAATCGTGGATTTTGCGCACCCCAAATGTGGCAATTTTGTTTATTAACATAGCTACCAATTTCAAAATAAGCTTCATCGGGAAAGATGATTTTTTGAGAGAAAAATCATATGTTTATTCTTTAATTTAATTGGCAAATGCACGACGTTGTGAATTATCCTTTAGTTCCTATGTTATTTGAACCTTATATGCCTTCAGAGCTATCATTTCGTATAGTACGCCATGTTGTGGCGTACGTATCAAATTCGATTGATAGTACTTTCAGAAGGACAATTGTGCAAACCGTAAATATCACGTAATTTTCTAAAAATATTTTTCACCTGAACGTCAATTTTTATAAAGTAATTCAACAATTTTAACGCGTTGTATTATGTTCGACTCTATTTTAACAAATGACTAACAAATGGTGAAATGAGACTAGACCTAGACCAAATTTACAACGCCATCTGTATTTTAGTCAAGAATTAATAAAACCACTCAATCTGAAAGACCTGTTATGAACATATTGAATTAGTTTTTTTATAATGGTATCTACATCCAAAACTAATAATTAATGTACATTTTAAGGAAGTCATCCAGTGGATTAGCCTATAATGATGCGTGGTATGGTTGGATATATTTGTCGACCGAGCTTTTTTATCTTGGGTTTTTTCATCCTATTGAATAAATTTGTAATGCCCCACCTAATTAGTGACAGATCTGGAGATCTTGGTGGCGAACGTAAAAAAGTAAGAAAGAGTCGAAAGATCTTCCAGAAATATTTGGGAGCATTTGGTATTTTCTTGTCGAAAAATGAGGTTCTGGAGTGTTTTACAATTTTACAATAGGTGATATTCGAAGATTATCTGTTGCTATATCGTTCAGCTGTGATATTACCGCAAATAAACCTTAATGTTACCATAATATCATCCTAATATAATCGTTTCTTTAGTACGATACATAGTTCCTTTCTCCTCGACCTCTTCTAACAAGAGTATCCCATTGTATTTTGCATTCATTGCAGAAGGTCGAATAGACGAGAATTGGTTTTAGTGCATGATGTAAACATTTAGGATTCAAGGTCTTTATGCGACGATTATAGCTCACATTCCAATTGGTCCTGTAAACTATGGACTCGCAACTGCTCTTATGGTGGCAAAACGGTCTCTTAACGCAAGAAGGATATTGTGACAATCATATATCCCTATCATGTCCTTCTCTTGAATTTAGACTGAACTGTAGTAATTGCTTACGGCGTCAGGGTTCATATTGAGCCTGGAGGTAATTTCACCGAACCTAATCCTGACTAGGGCATCCCAGTTAGTATAAGTAATAGAAACTGAAGTAATTCAATGATTGTATGATAGACGTACTAAATACAAGGTTGAAAGTAAAATATCGAATATCAGACAATCAAATTAACAGTTGTTTAATATAATAATAAACTAACAGAATAAAATTAACAGAACTGTCATTATAACGATAAGCCAACAAGGATAAGTTATATAATGTTATGCCCTTATCTTCAAATTAATTTAAAATTGAAATACACCGGGTGTTCCACTTTCTATGTCATTTAGTATATTTTCTGGATATTACTATGCGTATTCATATAAATTTTAAAATTTTATTTGCCTGTTTCCAATGTTTTCTGACATATTTTAGATTGAAGTTGTTATTTACATTTAAATAATGTATTTTGTCATGAAAGAATAAATATTTACATTTTGATGAAATATTATATATGTAGGTTTTTTTAAATTCTAGTTACGTGTAGCAAGTTCATTTGTGATATTAATGTAAAAGTCAATAAAAATTCATAGAATCCATACATAAATTTTTAATAGAACACTCTAAGTTACATTTTTTTTCCATTTACCTTTTGTGTGACAGAGACATGAAGTAAACCAGGTTAATTATAGTAGCACACATCACCGAACCCTATGGTATGTATTGACATATTATAACCTTTACAGTCAATGGAAACAGGTGTGACTTCCTAAACAATTTATGGCACTATTTTAACTACATTTTTTTTATTTATTGGATTTAGTGATCCATTCAGATTTCAGAAAGGAATACGCAAACTATGCGTTAGATCATAGTTTGCGTATTCCTTTCTGAAATCAGATAAATTACCTTTAAATTATTTTAAATATTATCTAAAACATATTATGAACTGAATATTATGCAATGTCAGATTTCTTTGGACTGCGTCTCCAGTGGAAGGAATGGGTGGGGCGTGGGGCTCGTCTCCAGTCATCAACCAACAAAAATGCTCATATATATATATATATATATATATATATATATATATATATATATATATATATATATATATATATATATATATACATATATATATATATATATATATATATATATATATATATATATATATATATATGCAATGTCAGATTTCTTTGGACTGCGTCCTACATACGACATCCAACGGGAAGTCGGCGAAAACATTGGTTGTTGGCTGTGGATAGGGTCTCCCTATTCTTGATGGGGGAGCATATGTAGGTACCCTGAAGAGTCTAAACATCAAGATACGAAACATATGCCCTCCAGTTGAAGGGATGGGTGGGACTAGTCTCCTAATGACCTCAATTTTGTTTACAACAATACTGTATTTAAAACGACAGAATGTGCCTCAGTACTTGGATTAGTGATCGACTTGAGATTAGGTTTCAAAAAGGTAGGCATAGATGCAGCAATTTCAGCGTATCACGCTTTCGGTCTAATATGGGATACGGCAGGATACGATATAAGTTCGATCTTTTACCATCAAGATATAATTTTAGTTATATTCAAAAGAATGTTAACTTTATAATTATAAAAATATACAGTTTTCCTCTAAATTTGCGGTTAAAGTCCAAAATTGTAGCAAATAAAAGCCTAAAGGAATACTTATTTAAAATAGGCTAAATGATTTTTTAAGTGATACGGGCAGATTTAATATAGCTAAACAAAGCATTTGTATATTTTATATTAGAATAGTATTCATTATTAGTGGTACAATGTTACTAATTAATTGATTATTTCAGTTTACTTTCTTTTTTGTTATCTTATTTGTTTTATTATTTTGTGTTCTTATTTGTTTTATTATTTATAATGTTTAAAATATTTATTATTTTATGTTCACAATGTTCCGTGCCAACACAGCAGTTACAAATGTAGACTTAATTGGAACAAATAAATCTTATATCTTATATATATATATATATATATATATATATATATATATATATATATATATATATATATATATATTATAAGATATAAGATATATATGTATATGTATATATATGTCCACCTGATGTGGACGTCCAGAGCGTTCAGCATCATCGGTGCTTGTGACGCCATGTTTGAATTCAGAATACCAATCAAATATGGTTGATTTTTGTTTCATTGATCGTTTGGCTTCAATGGTATTTTTCTTCATTAAAAAAACAACGCTTAACACACGAAATTATTTTTTATCCATTGTGAAAATCACAATAGAGTCACTTAAAACACAACAACTCAGAAACTAGTAGACAGATTGTCATGAAATTTTGACACATGACGTTTGAAGGTTGGCACAATCGACCACTGGAAATAATTATTCGAAAGTGACGCCTTCTATAAGTCAGACCGGGGAATGTGTTACGAAACTACATTGTTATCTACATAATCGTTTCGCATTTGAAGAAAGCACTGTGTATCGAAATAATTATCATACGATTTATCTAAATATAGTAGAAGTTTAGACATATGTAATTCTTAGTTCTTTTATATTATTATAACATAAGCTTTTACGGCCAATACTTACAAATACAAATTACTCCCATATTTATTTTTCTTATTTATTCATTTCTTATATTTATTCATTACATATGCAATCTCCAAATATAGCTTTGAACACTCGATATCTCGTTGATGAGTTTTGTTAATTTTCCCGTGTTGCAAATTAATTGTCTTGTAATACATCTCTGCAAGGTGTGTGACGAAATTTCCAATTTAATCTATGACGTATTTTATGATAAATTGCTGTGCGCATCCTTTCAGTGAAATGTTTTCCTATTCGAAATTTGCAAGATTCAAGTTTCTTTTTGTTCGAACGCAACAGCTGAGCTTTCTATTCAGAAAACTCCATATCGGACAAAACTTTGTTTCGAAGTTTTGGAGACAATATCCGCCGTCCTATTGGGATTTCTAATGGTTTCCTCTTTTCACTGGAAAAAAGGATACTCACATACGTTACTTTCTAAAAGCAACTCGAACTATGTGGCAAGTATTTGTGTGTATTAAAATTCTCCCACTAAAGTAGAAGTAGTGTTGATGGCATAGAAGAATGCCCCTATTTTTGTACTATTTAACAATATACGTTATAATTTAATTCATAAAGTTCTTCGAATGTATTGTTAATATGAATGAAAATAATTAACAATATTGAAATATGTGTTAATGTTGTAACAAATATTTAATGTTTCTTTTTTTGTTTAGAATATAATCAAAGAAATAAATCTCAAGTAAAGTGTAATTTTTGAATTTGCAAATAATTTATATGGATAAATATGATAATAACAATAATAATGTTTACTAGAGTTGTCAGTAATCGTGATTCAGAGAAATTATTAAAGAATCTCGACGCTGTTAATCGATTGCAGATTTTGGAGCCATTTTTCACTGTACTTAACACTAAGTCAATTGGGTTTTTGAATAAAAAATAAATATCTATATTTTTATATTATTTTAAAACTTTATCACAAATAATATTGATTGTCAATGCGAAAAACTTATAATTTTTTTTACAATTAGTTATGAACGAATTAAAATTTATAAATTAAAAAAAAAACTTATTTACATATACATACAGTCAAAAATATTGTTGGTTAAGTGCAAAATAAAATATTTTTGTAAATTTATAACTAATTTAATTCAGTAATGTGTGCCAAAGGGTTCATAAAGGCTAATTCTGATAATATACCTGCTGTGGATCTTTTTGTGGTTACAGATTTATAATATTAAATTATATTTTTGTTATAATAACTTGATGTTAACTTACAAAAAGAACATTAAGTAAATTTGACTTTTAAACGTAATTAGTTATTCGTTTTTTTTTTAATGAATATCAATACATTGATATCATAGGTGGTTATAAAATCACCAATACTACAGCGATGATAACAATATATTATGATTAATACCTACGTGAGGTTTGAGAAAATCAAATTGTTTTATTTTTCTAATGACGCGTTCTATATGAATATCTAGACGCAATTCGTTTGCCTTCTAAAACCTTAGATTGTGATAACTTTATGCCAGAAATAATAGAAGGCGGTTTAATTAATTCTATATTTTTATCCTCAAGAAGCGAAACAATGTTTTTGAATACACTCTTAAATATACATAATAAAACTTTCTCCAATTGAAATAATATGGATAATATATCACACAATTCAGAATAAAGACAATCACTACCCAAAATTATACATATTTGTTTTTATAATAGTTTGATTGTTTTCAGTGCGGTTTACAATACCTTTAAAACTAAGGTATTATTCAAACTACCACACTAAACTCTATACACACACTAATAATATTTTCAACAAAAAAATCCACCCATACAGCATTATTGCTTTAATTAAGGTTTCCGTATTTTAAAACGATGGTGATTTTTCGAATTAAATGTTTTACAAACATTAGACTCTTAATTTAATAATATTTGGAAATATAAATAAATCCACCTCTAACTATCTATAATGCATGACCAGCTAGAGATTTCCCAAATAAGAGAAGGCACCTAAACCATTTTTTTTTAGTAGAAAGCTTTTATAGTCACACAAATTTCTGTACACTTCAACTACCTACAAATTAGATTGTCCTGTAAAACTTTCATAAGTATAAGACTTTTCATATGCTATTACCTTCCAAATGGGTAGTCGAATTTTGTTCTTGCTTATTCACACTTTCTTGAATATTATTATTCGTATCCTACAAAATAGACGATCCTGTAGGGCTTTCCCATTGTTACTACTCTCGGTTGTGTTGCTATATGTAGATTCTTTTCGGACACGCAGAAATATTTCTTCCTACAAATTTGGCACGTTAATTTGTTTTTCCTATATGAATTAAATAATATAAATAAAAGAAATAAAAAGGAATGCAAAAAAACAAAAGGAACCCTAATCTAATTTCAATATTTCATTATGAACTTACTTTTGAGCCTCCATATCTTTATGTAAAAATACATTAGTATAACGTCGAAAACAGCACCGAAAGCCTAAATAATAATTGAAAGCAAATATATTTTCAAATCGCTAGCAAACCAACAAATCTAGTCAAAGATATAGGTTAAACCTATATAACAATGGCTAAGATCGATAAATTGTTTTATTTGCAGGGTACTCCGAACATCTTTTCGGAAACGGCGCGAAAGTAAATTTCGGTATAACTTCCGAATTGTTCCCAGCCGACCCGATATTACCGATATTGGCGTTCGTTTTAATGTCTCCTAACATTGTGAGGTCACAGGCGCTCGGGTTTTTTTCGGGAACTGTCGGCGCATCATCGGTATTACGTTTAAAAATGTATTTTCCATTCTGATGGCTTTTCGATCAATGCATGGTTCAAATTGATTATTTGTTGACGATATTATCTTTTTCATCTAGCTTATGAAACTCACGGTACACGACATCTTTCTGATCGTACCAAATACACAGCATTGTCTTTTTTCCAAAGATATTCGGGGTTTGTTGTTGAGTTTGCTTATCGTCTTCTTCCAATAATGCTTGCAATTCGGTATCTTCAAATTGTTTCGATCGACCTAGACGTTCTTTGTCAAAATCACCACTTCTGAATCATCTAAATCAAGGCTTGCAAGCGTCTTGCATTAGGGAATTTTCACTGTAAGTTTCCACAAGTATACGACGGCTTTCACTCGCATTTTTGTTTTGATTGAAGAAGGGAAAAAGTACGTGCCGCAAATGTTCCTTAATGGCTCGAAACTCAACGTGTTTACCATACGAAAAAAATTTGACATTAACTCGAAATATTTTAAACATCAATCGCACTTTAAAAAATACTGCCGTAGCACTAAAATTACATAAAAAGACTAGACTGTAAACCTACCCTTGTTTCCAGCGCCATCTCTTAAAACAGTTAAGAAATATTAACCGCCACTCCTGGTATATTATTTTGTTCAATTATAATGTTATTCAGCTCTGATTTTAGAACCCTTTTTTAAGGCACCTCAACACCGACAGCAAACCTCAAAAACTCTCTTTCTCCTGTTTAACAGCTTATCCGTGGCCAATGCGGTTTTACAAAAAAAAATCGAGATTTGTTTGTGAAAACGATTCCACTTTCTATTCAAATCTACTCATTGATAACATAGAGCACGCTGTCGGTAAGTGTGAGGCATTATTAATCATGGGCACTAAAAAATAAGCCCTTGTTATATTTTAATCCCATCAACCTTAAGGTACAATGTTGATTCCTAAATGCAGCCGTCAATGAATCACCTACCTTACCTATAGTTCTTTTTGGTTATCTCTTTTACGATGTTGCCTGGCTTCTTATTCTCTTTAGTTTTATTTTTTAAACTTTTCCACGCGCGTTTCACTAATCATGTTAACACCATCAGGAGATGATTCAATCTAAAGAGTGTATTTGATTGTTTTCTTAAATAATAGATGTTTCGGTTATAAATGTTGATTTTACTAAGAGATGGCGTTACTAATACATTTGTTGGTATTGACTAATGACACCTATGGCGTTTTGGATGGTAAACATACGACATCAAAAGCTAGTTCGTTATTAATTGTCATTATGCAAAAAACAAAGTTCTTCGTGGCATTAAATATGTCGAATTATGTACCAGAAAAAGCCGTTTTGCTGAGAAGTTTAATAACCTTCGTTCATTTGAAAAAAATGGCTGCTCCTGAAAGTTATCGATTGTTGGTTAAAGCTTACGGTGAACATGCTCTAACTCAAAATACTTGTGAACGATGGCTTAACGCTTTAAAAGTGGTGATTTTGATATAAAAGACAAGGAGCGTCCAGGACAGCCGAAAAAGTTTGAAGATGCAGATTTGCAAGCATTATTGGATGAAGTCTCAACTCATACATTGAAACAGTTGGCCAAAGAATTTAATGTTGCCAAATCCATCATTTCCGAACGCCTACACGCATTGGGAGAGATGCAGAAGAAAGGAAACTGGGTTCCATCTGAATTGAAGGAAAGAGACACTGAAAGGCGAAAATCCATTTGTGAAATTTTGCTTGCCAGACGGGCAGGTGATGAAAAGTGAATCTATTTGTGCACAAGTGCAAAAAATTGTGAGTAGGCCCACGCCAGCTTTCAACATCACAGCCAGTGCGCAATGTACTAGGCTTATTGAAAAGTTCGCGGAGCGGAAATGATAAGTCAAGTTTATAGTGGAAAAAATGACTTTATTCTTCTGTATATTCTCCCTTAAGCTGAATACATTATTCTAGCGGTTCTCCAATTCATTTATTCCATCTCTGAAGTGACTTTCTGGAAGTTCTTCAAAGTAGTCGTCTACGGCTGCTATAACTTCTTCATTTGATTAAAAACGCTTGCCATGTAGGAATTTTTGGAGGTTTGGGAACAGATGAAAGTCAGAGGGGCTAGGTGGTAAATATGATGGATGCTCCAACAATTCGTAATATAGCTCCTTCAATTTGACCATTACAAGCACCTGGTCATTACACCTCTGTGCAGGCACACCGGTGAAGTGTCATAATGATTTTTTTTTTCTTCGCTAAACCAGGTCTTTTCTCACGAATTTTTGCATTCAACTGATCTAAAAGGTTTGGGTTATACTGTCCTATTATTGCTTTACCGGTTTGAAGGTAATCAATTAACAAAATGCCTTTTACATCCCAAAAAACTGATGCCATATTTTTTTTGTATATTTTGGCCACTCAACCACCGGCTTAGTCCACTCTCCAGTTTGTTGTCCCAGTTCAGGACCATAGTGGTAAACCCAAGTCTTAGCGATAGTTACTAAACGACGTTTAAACGATAAACTCCTTTTTCAACATGACAATGGTGTATCCCATGTTACAAAATGTGTAAAAAGGTATTCGGAAAACGTTAAACGGAACGTCTTACCCCACCCCAATTATTCACCGGACTTAACCACTTCAGACAACTACTTATTTTGTTCGGTGCAGCACGGACTTTCAGAACATCACTTACATTCTTACGAAGAAATGAAAATTTGGCTTGATGAATGGTTGGCCTCAAAAAGCCAAAATTTCTTTTGACGCAGAATCCATTCTTTAACTAATCCATTTTTTTACTTAAGACTAACAGCTGACGATGGCCAATACTTTGATTATTAGGGTAATTTATATTGTTCTGGAAATAAACGCTCAAATTTTGTGAAAAATATCGACATTTTTAACCGAAACACGTATTAAAAAAAATAATAATATGACCCAAGTGTTGGATTTTGATATTTTTTTCTCCAAATCTATGGCGGTTTAAATTTTTATTGAATACAGGACGTAAATAACGTAATGTCTGAATGATTGTGGCGTGTTCATATATTTTTTCTCCTTTATTTGGGTTTTTCGCCACTGTCTAAAACTCAAAAAATATCAAAAATACCTGTTCTTATTTAAAGAAAGAATCACTGGGTAAAAACAAAAAACCAAACGGAGACACATTTGTCAGTGATTCTTTTTTGTAATAAATTTGCCTAACGAACAAAATTTTAAAGATATAAAAATGTTATAAAAAAAATTACAAACTTTTAACGTTAACGTTTCGGAGGGTAATCTCCCCCCGTTTTCAAAACTGATCTAAAAAATAAATTATATTAATTTGTAATATATAAAGTAACGACTGAAAGTAAATATATTTTTTTGTATGTCAACGATACTTACATTGACAACAATGGATTTTCATGATAGTGACATACTACCAAAAAATATATATAGGTAATGTTTACTGTGTGATTGTTTATTGTACTGATTGTGTATTCAAATATTTAAATGTTTTTAATTGTATTCTTTAGAATCGGGAACCATATTGAATTTAAATCTACCGAAGGCATAGCAATACAGTTATTTTTATTGAAATTAATTATAGCGGTTTCTTTTAATCTTCTGTATTTTGTTACCGATTCTTTTAATACCGTTTTGGAATTATTCCAATTGATTTTACGACCCGATTCCCATGCGTGTTGACAAATTCTAGATTTATTAAAATCGCCCTTTCTAAGAAGGTTCTTTTACTCTAACATATAACGGTCTAGATGTCTCACCTATATAGAATTTGCCATATTCGCAGGGAATTTTATAAACCATATTTTTGGTATTTTGTTGTATATTGTTTGGTTTAGTCTTTGTTAATAGAGATCTAAGAGTATTTTTTGTTTTAAATGTCGTTCTTATGTTGTATTTATTTCCTACTCTTTTAATTGTGTCAGAAATACCGCGGATATAAGGGATTGTGAGGTTGATTGTTTGAGAGTTATTATTATTGTTATTAATAACTTGTCTGTTTTGTCTAGTATCAAAATTTTTAAGCGATTTATCTATAAATTTTTTTGGGTAATTGTTTTTTATTAAAATGTCTTTTATGTGATTTGTTTCTTTTTGTACTGTATCACTGTCGGTACAAACAAGTTTTGCTCTGTCATATAAATTTTTAATTACTCCTATTTTGACCGATTTTGAGTGATTTGAAAAGATATTGAGATACCTATCTGTGTTGTCGGTTTTCTGTAAACTGTAGTTTTTAATTTGTTGTTTTGTTTAGTGTGTGTCGAGTGTCGAGGAATGGCAATTTATTCTCCCTCTACATATCTAAAGTAAACTTAATTGTAGGCTCTCGAGAATTTATATCTTGTAAAAAATATTTAGATCGTCAATGCTATGTTGCCATATAGCAAAAATATCATCAACGTACCTAAGCCATATTAATGGATTTTTAAGATTTTAATATGTCATTCTCGAGTTCCTCCATAAAGATATTACTCATCAAAGGAGAAAGAGAAGAACCCATTGCCATTCCGAAATTTTGTTGATAATAATCATTTTCTAATTGAAAATATGTGGTTTTTAAGCACAGAGTTAATAATTCCAAAATTGTATTTATGTTTAGTTTAGTGCGGTCTTTTAATGTTGTATCATGTTCTAATTTCCTTCTAACTATTAATAGTGATTTATCAACTGGTACATTCGTAAATAAACTCACCACGTCAAAACTAACCATAAAATTTTGGTTTGTAATTTTAATGTAATTTTAATGTTAATAGATGTGTCTTTTTTAATTTATCTATAGCTAACCTTTCCTCATGGTATAAATTTTATTTGATTTTAAATTGTTTTTCTAAGATAAGTTTTAACCTAATTCCTTATTCATTTGCACTTTCCAAAGGTAACTTTTGAGCAACAGACTCTACTGCCGAAATAAGGTCTAATTTAGGAACATCTTTCAATGTAACACCAAAATTTAGTCCTTTAGAAAGTACATACTTTTTAGAATCAGATAATATTTTATTTGAAAGGTTAACTACAGTTTTATTAATGAAATTTTTGTCTGTATGTGTATTAATGTGTTTTGTATGTGTTCCATGTTTTTCAACAATTAAATTTTTAAATTTCTTAATGTGAGTATTTTTTTGGATATTGAAGTGATATGTGTAACTGGAATTGACGCTATTATAAATGTGATTAAAATCTATTTCAGTTACTTCTTCGTATATTTGTTGTAATGTATTATTAATGTCAGTCTTTAATTGTTGTTTAGTGTATATGTGATGTTGGATACAATCTCTTAAAAGTGCTAAACTAGCCCTATGTAAAATATATATGCTTCTGTTTGTGTTATAAGGTGTACGTAAACGTAAACATTTTGGTATTATGTCACAATCTTTACATTTGTAAAGAAATGTTAAACTGTTTTCAGAATGTTGTAGTTTAATATATTTACTTTCTAAATATCTAAATAAAAAACATAACTCAGGCCCATACCTGTAATCTAAGTAATGTCTGAATGATTGTGGCGTGTTCATATATTTTTTCTTCTTTATTTGGGTTTTTCGCCACTGTCTAAAACTCAAAAAATATCAAAAATACCTGTTCTTATTTAAAGAAAGAATCACTGGGTTAAAACAAAAAACCAAACGGAGACAAATTTCTCAGCGATTCTTTTTTGTAATAAATTTGCCTAACGAACAAAATTTTAAAGATATAAAAATGTTATAATAAAATTTACAAACTTTTAACGTTAATGTTTCGGAAGGTAATCTCCCCCCGTTTTCAAAACCGAACTAAAAAATAAGAATTATTTATTATTTATTATTCTGCTCATCCTTTCTGTAGAATCTCAGCTCATGCTGGCCGATATTGCCAAGATGCCAAGATAATGCCAAGATAATGCCAAGATAATGCCAAGATGAAAAAGCAATTCAGCTTCTCTCACCCTAGCATAATATCTTACGAACAATGTGACGCGTCTGCAAGAGCACGGCACGCTGTCCCACTATGGCAATCGATCTCGAGATACCGAGGCTCTCGAGGTTGTTTGAAAATCTCTTACTTATCAGGCCTTCGGCGGATATAACGAAGGGCACTACATCTACCTTACTCAGTTTCCACTGGTTCTTCAAGTCGTATGCCAGATTTTCATACTTTGTGGATTTTTCTATCTCAGTTTTTCTAATGTTGTGAGATAGTGGCACTGCGATGTCAATTATAAAAGCCCTCTTGTCCTTTATGTTGATTAGAACAATATCCGGCCTGCTATAATCAACCGTTCGATCAGTAGTGATTGGTCTGTCCCAGTAAAGAATGGTATCGGATGATTCAAGTACAGGAGAAGGCGAGTACTTATAATATGGGGGAGGTGCACTTTCTAATAGTGAGTATTTTTTTGCAATTTGTTGATGTATAATTTTTGCCAGCTGATTATGCCGTCCTAAATAAGCATTAGGGGCAAGGGCCGGGCAACCGCCAATAAGGTGCTCAATTGTTTCCCCCAAAGTACCGCATTTCCTGCACTTATCGACTACCTCCAAATGCAGTATATGCTTTTTATAGTTTTTTGTTCTTGTTACCCTATCTTGAATAGGTATCGCGAAACCTTCTGTTTCTAGGTATAAGAGTCCATCGGTGTCATCAATGGTGTCATCTTCGAGTGACTTAAGAAACCTTCCGTGCAATGTTTGTCCTTTCCATTCTCGCACACAGTCCGTGAGTGTTGTTCTGCTATCAATACGATTTTGTTTATTTAGGTTCAGTGGGGTGAAACCCCGATCCTCATTTGCAACCAATTTCATTAACGTAGTGTTTGACTCAATGAAGTGTTTTCTCATTCTATTTTCTTGATTGAGACAGAGATTTTTACGTTTACATGGCCTCTACCCCCCAACTTTCTTGGGATGTATAGTCTTTTCGTAGATGAGTTTGGATGCAGGCATCGGAACTTTGTCAATGTTCGGCGCGACAACCTATCAAGTTCATCAAGGTCAGTTTCTGACCATTTAACTATGCCAAAAGAATGTGTCAGAGTTGGCACCGCCCAACCGTTGATCGCTCTAATGAGGTTTCCTCCGTTCAGTTTGGTGTTTAAAAGTTTTGTAAGTCTCTTTTGGTATAGAGTGGAAAAGTCCTTCTTTAACTGGTTATGATCAAGTTTATGGCTTTGGGGTATTCCTAAATATTTGTAGGATTCTTCTGGTGCTAGTTGTTGTATGTTATAAAGTGTTGAATGTTGACTCTGAACCTTTCTCTTCTGTATACTAATGGTAGAGCATTTGTCCAGTCCGAATGACATTCTGATATCCCTACTGAATGTTTCAACCGTTTTTACCAATAAGTTTAATTTTTCTCTAGTTTCTCCATATAATTTAAGGTCATCCATATATAGTAGATGAGAGAGCTTTCTTGGATTCCTCATGTTAAGTTTATATCCAATATTGCTGTTGTTGAGTAGTGTGGACAAAGGGTTCAATGCTAAACAAAACCAAATTGGAGAAAGGGAATCTCCCTGAAAAATTCCCCTCTCGATATTTGTAGCAGCAATGCATTGTTGGTCGACAAAAAGATTCGTTTTCCACTTCCCCATCAGGCACTTTAAAGAATTAATAATCTGGGGGCTAATTTTATAGAAATTCAGAACCTCAACCAGCCAATCGTGAGGGACACTATCGAATGCTTTCTTGTAGTCTATATAGCAGATATTTAAGTTGCGTTTTCTTTTTCGCGCTTGCTCAAGAACTACAGCATCGATCGTCAATTGTTCCTTGCAGCCCATACTTGCTCTTATACATCCTTTCTGTTCTTCTTCAAAAATGTTGTTTTTATCACAATGTTGGTAGATTTTTTCATTGAGTAGGGCTGTGAACAGTTTATATAACACTGACAGACATGTGATTGGTCTGTAGTTATTGGGTTGCTTAACGTCCCCTTTTTTGAACAGTAGGTATGTATTGCCCTCCATTAGAAAGTCAGGGAAAGTGTCTGGATTTATTAAAACCTCTGTAAATGCATTTGCAACTACGGGATAGGCGGCTGTAAAGCTTTTAATCCAGAATTTATGCAATCCATCTGGTCCAGGCGCCTTCTAGTTGTGAGTCTTCCTGACAGCAGTGCAAATGTCAATCTCTGTGAAATCGTTAGACTTGATATCTGGGAGAGCATTTGTCTGTTCTTGAATGGTTTTAACCCAAGGAGCCAATTTTTCGTAGCCGTCTGATTTTTTCCAAGCCGATCTCCAATATTCCGCAAAGGAAGACACATCGATATTCTTAAGTTCTGACTTGCTGTTACCTTCTGCTTCGAGTTGTCTATAAAATTTCTTTTGGCTATTTGCAAATACTGAATTTTGATGTTTTCGCTTTTCTAGTTCGTTATATCTTATTTATTATTATTATTATTATTATTATTAATTATAATTAATATTATTATTATTTAAATTAGAACAGGTATTTTTGATATTTTTTGAGTTTTAGACAGTGGCGAAAAACCCAAATAAAGGAGAAAAAATATACGTAAATAACGGAAATAGAAATTCTAAGAAATTTCATTCTAATATAAACGATGCATTTTTGCGCGAATGTCTTTACCAAAACAAACACGAGACCGGTCCAAGGTGACAATTTGTTTGTTCCCGTCTCATAAATAAACCGTACCATTTGGTTCCATAGCCCCGTTGAGCGCAATGAATGCCGAGGCTTCAATTTGCCTTTTGATAAGTTTTCGAGTGAACGGTTGTTTACATTTGGATTTTTCAAACGGATCCGAGATTAAGATGGAAAATCAACATAAGGCGTTATCATAAAATTGCTCTATAAATGGGCCATCACAAACGAAAAAAATGCAATGAATGTGTTGTGTGTTAGTAGATATAGGGAAGTGGGGTATTTTAAGTTTTAGTTTAGCGCTTTCCTATGAATGTACTATAAAAACTTTACGGATAACAAATTTCTTGTTTAGTATGTTACAATCTGATCTAAGACTAGTAAGTATCTTAGTTTAATTACTAAAATACTAACGAACTCTTCTCACTTTCTTCGTATTGTCGAGGAACCTCTATATTCAGGTGCTGTAGAAGTCTTTCTTCGTGATTTCTTACAAATATCTGGATTCCACAACCTACCATATTCCATTTTTCTACGTCTTCCGAATTACATGTTTTTTATTAGCTAGGGTGTATCTACACGATGTTCTTCAATACTGTATCATGAAAAGTTTGGATAATTCTTATATTAGTATATTATTATATAGTACGCTAGACGTTCGACTCGACGGTTCGTTCGGTTCGGAGCGCGTTTTGATATCGCGTTTTGATATCGTAAGTAGCGGACGAGTGTCATAAAAAGGTGGAATTCCGGCTGGAATCTCGATCGGAACATTAACTGATGCGTATTTTAATAAAACTCCATATATATGATTTTATCATTTCCATTTTGGATTAATAATATATTAAGACAATAAACCTGTTATATCGATACCAAAGTGTGGAACTTAAAGAATTCCGAAAAAAAAAAATTTAGCTGTTTATTTGAGTGCGGCCGCTGCCCTGCATTGTAGGAGGTTGTACGCGGACTAATCTTGCAGATCATTTACTCAGTATATACAAGGATTGTTCAACAGCATTCCAAAATATCACAAACTTGTAATTCGCGTAGAGGCCCTATAGCAAAGAAATCATATGCAATTCTATGTTTCACCTGTGATACTTGGCACCACATTAAATGCGCAGACTTGAGCATAAGCCAGCTCAATGCTTACAGTCGTGAGCTGAAGAAAGATGATGGTGACCGCTGTAACTGTCCTACTTGTATAAAGCAATCCGTAATGAAATCTCACAACGCGCGAAAATCGATGTTTTCGCTCTCTCCACCTGGCACAGCACATAGTCCAGTGACCTTGGAGGACATCATGTCAAAACTGGAAACTATGGACCTCCAATATAGAGAAATCCTTCAAAGCCTTAAAGATCAGACTGAAATCAATCAATCACTGCAAGCTGATATTTCTAATATTTGTTCACGCCTAAACATCATCGAAGATAAATTGCAACATGCCGCAAATGCTCATGATGGCCCTTCCCCGCAGCCCGAGGCCCCTGCTGACGTTGGCAATGACCTTTTTCAGGAATATTATGACAGAGAGCAGCGAAAGAAGAATGTTATGATATTTGGCCAACCAGAGGATGTCTCACCGGATAGCGGTCAGAAGGATAGGGATGCCATTCTCGGTGTTCTTGGATCACTGTATCCTGAAATGGACGTGAGTGGAGTGGTGAAGGTCATCCGTCTTGGTCGTTTTGGTGCTGCGAAGCCTCGGCCGATTAGGGTTATCTTCGGGAACTCCATCACGGTCTCGGAGATTATAAAAAAAACATATCGAATTAAGGCAGACCAAAATCTCCGTCATCTATCTATTACTACCGACAAGACCCCAAGGCAGGTTCAAGAGTACCGAGCAGTTAGATCTAGGTTGATGGAACGTCTTAACGCCGGCGAGAAGGATTTGATGATTAAGTATATTAGGGGTGTTCCTAAGATTGATTCGATTGGTGCGCGGCCTTTAAACTAATGAGTCTGTCTGGCGGGATCTGTGCTGATGTCTGCATGGCTTACCAGAATGTTAGAGGCCTCAACACGAAGACTTGCAAACTTAACAAATCAATTATTGTGGCGGAACATCACATTGTGGGACTCTCTGAGACGTGGTTGCAGCCGGACGTACACAGTGCTGAGTTGTTTAGTGATAACTATGTAGTGTACCGAGCGGATAGACAGTTGGAACTGATGGATGTTTCGAGGGGAGGCGGAGTTCTTCTAGCTATAAGGTCTGACATAAAATCAGAACAAATTAATTTGAATTCATTTGCTGAATTGGTGCCTTCAATTGATATTGTTGGTTGTAAGTTATCTCTCAATAATATTATCACCTGCATTTTTTGCATCTACATTCAGCCGGGTGCCAGTGCAGATCTGTATCTGGCATTATTTGATTGTTTTGAAGGGTTGACTGTCCAGGGCCCAGGGTAGCAGGGTAGCAACCTGGGCCCAGGGTAGCAACCTGGCTCCACTTATCTTCGCGATTTACATTAATGACATCACTCAGAATATAACAAGTCAAACTTTACTCTTTGATGACGATCTAAAGATCTTCAGACCTATTAATTCTCAACAAGATTGTGTTGAACTTCAACATGACCTGCACTTGCTGAGCGCCTGGTGTGACCAAAATGGACTCCCATTAAATACTCGGAAGTGTAAGCGCTTAACATTCTGCAGAAGCCGCAACCCGATTCAATTTGACTATATTATTGATGGTGTAGTGTTGGAAAACTGTGACTTGGTGAAGGATCTTGGGGTAATGGTGGATGCAGAGTTGAGTTTTAATCAGCATGTACAGATGGTGACACGGACAGCATTACGAACCCTGGGATTTATAATCCGATCTACAGGTGATTTTAGAAGTGTCTCATGTTTAACTACACTTTTCAATTCATTGGTTCGCTCAACATTGGAGTATGCTTCGTTGATATGGTCGCCAATTTACCGGATTCATGTCAATAAACTAGAGAGTGTGCAGAGTAGATTCCTCAAATACCTAGCATATAGGGTTGATGGTCACTATCCGGCTAGAGGAAACCAGCGGGTGCTCCTTGAACAGATTTCGGATGCAATCCCTCTCACATCGGAGGATTTGTATGTCTCAAATATTCCTCTACAAGTTGATCAACGGGCTTATCGATTGCCCTGAACTATTGGAGCAATTGCCATTTCTTGTACCTCAATTCTTTGCTAGGAGGTCTAACACCTTTAGAGTGCCCCGTGCCCTGACTAATTTTGAGAGCAGGGCGCCACTATTTCGTGCTTGCAGATATTGCAATCTTTTGAGTGTTCATTCTGATCTGAATCTGTACTCAGTTTCCCCTTGTTCACTAGTGCGGGCCCTGAAGGACGCTATACATTTGATAAATGAATGATATTTGTTGTTTTTTAATATTGATGTAATATCTTTTCGACTTCTAATCTTATACTTATACTTATGTTATGTACTTGTTACCTTGTCAAATAATATAGATATAGATCTTGTTCTAGCAATAGTGGTTTACATAGATATAGTTATGATTATATATAGACATCAGTTTAATGTATTAGTATAATTTCATGCTTAATTTGTAATCAATTCTCAATTTAATTTTTTCCTTTTTTTTTAGTTTTGTAAAACATAATTATTTATTTAATTTGTCTTGTTATTGGGACATGTTCCTGTTACACAATAAACATTATTATTATTATCCTCGTACTGAACTCAGCATCTCAGCCTAAGCTGGTCTATATTACAATGCCAAAATGAGAAAGCAATTCAACTCCTCTCACTTAGCATAAAATTTTACGAACAATGTGGCATGTCTGCAAGAGTACTGCACGTTGTCCCACTATGGCAATCGATTTTGAGATACCAAGGTTCTTCAAATTTTTTGAAAAGTTCTTACTTATTAGGCCTTCGGCGGATATAACGAAAGGCACTATCTCTACCTTATGCAGTTTCCACTGGTTTTTCAAATCGTACGCAAGGTTTTCATACTTAGTGGTTTTCTCCAACTCGGTTTTCCTGATATTATGAGAGAGTGGCAGTGCGATGTCAATTATAAAAGCCCTTTTCTCCTTTTTACTAATTAGAACAATGTCTGCTCTATTATAATCGACCGTTCGGTCTGTTGTGATTGGTCTGTCCCAGTATAGGATTGAACCAGATGATTCCAATACGGGAGAAGGTGAGTAATTATAATATGGAGCAGGTGCGTTATCTAATAGCGAATACTTTAATGCAATTTGCTGATGTATAATTTTCGCCAGCTGATTATGTCTTCCTAAATAAGCATTAGGGGCTAGAACTGCACACCCACCGATAAGGTGTTCAATCGTTTCCCCCACTATACCGCACTTCCTACATCGGTCGACAACATCCATGTGTAGTATATGCTTTTCATAGTTCCGTGTTCTTACTACCTTATCTTGAATAGATGTCGCAAAACCTTCTGTTTCTGGGTACAACAGCCCATCGGTGAGCCATTTTAGAGACAATGGTCCATCAATGGTATCATCCTCGAGTGACTTTGGATACCGTCCATGCAGTGTCTGTTGTTTCCATTCACGGATACAATCCGTAAGTGTTGTTCTACCATCAACACGATTCAATTTATCTAGGTTCAACGGGGTGAAACCCCGGTCCTCCTTAGCAACCAACTTCATTAGCGTGCTACTTGAATTAATGAAGCGTTCTCTCATCTTACTCTCCTGGTTTAGACAAAGGTTCTTAATGTTCACGAGGCCTCTGCCTCCCAACTTTCTTGGAATGTACAGTCGCTTCATAGATGAATTTGGATGCAGACATCAGAATTTTGTCAATGTTCGACGTGTTAATCTATCCAGTCCATCAAGGTCTGTTTCTGACCATTTAACAATACCAAAGGAATAGGTCAGAGTTGGCACTGCCCATCCATTGATCGCTCTAATCAGGTTTCCACTGTTCAGTTTGGTATTTAAAAGTTTTGTAAGCCTCTTTTCGTACATAGTAGAAAAGTCTTTCTTTAACTGGCTATGGTTAAATTTCTCGTTTTGAGGTATACCTAAATATTTATAGGATTCTTCTGGTGCCAGTTGTTGTATGTTACAGTGTGTTGAATGTTGATTGTTGACTATTCCTTTTTGAATGCTAATGGTAGCGCATTTATCAAGTCCGAATGACATCTTGATATCCCTACTAAATTCTTCGACCATTTTTATTAAGGAGTTTAGTTTTTCTCTAGTTTCTCCATAGAGTTTAAGGTCATCCATATATAGTAGGTGCGTCAGCTTTCGTGGATTCCTCATATTTAGTTTATATCCTATATTACTGTTGTTCAGTAATGTAGACATAGGGTTTAGGGCTAGACAAAACCAAACTGGAGAAAGGGAATCTCCCTGAAAAATTCCTCTCTCGATATTCGCAGTTGTAATGCATTGTTGATCGATAAAGAGATTTGTTTTCCATTTCCCCATCAGGCACCTTAAGGAGTTAATGATGGGAGGGCTTATTTTATAAATCTTCAGGACTTCTAGTAACCAATCGTGTGGAACACTATCGAAGGCTTTCCTGTAGTCTATATAGCAGATGTTTAGGTTGCGTTTTCTTTTCCGCGCTTGTTCGAGAACTACAGCATCGATAGTTAGCTGTTCCTTGCATCCCATATTTGCTCTTATACATCCTTTCTGCTCTTCTTCAAAAATATTGTTTTCATCACAATGTTTGTAAATTTTTTCATTGATTAGGGCTGTCAACAATTTATAAAATACTGACAGACACGTGATGGGTCTGTAGTTATTGGGTTGCTTAGCATCACCCTTTTTGTACAGAAGTTATGTATTGCCTTCCATTAAAAAATTCGGGAAAGTATCAGGATTTATCATTACCTCTTTAAATGCACTAGCAAGTGCGCGGTGGGCCGCCGTAAAGTTTTTAATCCAGAAGTTATGTAATCCATCTGGTCCAGGAGCTTTCCAGTTATGAGTTTTCTTGACGGCGGTGCAAATGTCAGTCGCCGTGAAATCGTTAAACTCCATTTCTGGGAGAGCAGTTGTGTGCTGTTCAATTGGTTTAATCCAAGGTGCCGCTTTTTCGTAGTCATCTGATCTTTTCCAAACCGATTGTCAATATTCTGCAAAGGAGGACATGTCCACATTCTCAAGTTCTGACCTGCTACTGCCTTGTTCGAGCTCTCTATAAAATTTCTTTATTTTATTATTATTATTATTATTATTATTATTATTATTATTATTATTATTATTATTATGTCTGCAAGAGTACTGCACGTTGTCCCACTATGGCAATCGATTTTGAGATACCAAGGTTCTTCAAATTTTTTGAAAAGTTCTTACTTATTAGGCCTTCGGCGGATATAACGAAAGGCACTATCTCTACCTTATGCAGTTTCCACTGGTTTTTCAAATCGTACGCAAGGTTTTCATACTTAGTGGTTTTCTCCAACTCGGTTTTCCTGATATTATGAGAGAGTGGCAGTGCGATGTCAATTATAAAAGCCCTTTTCTCCTTTTTACTAATTAGAACAATGTCTGCTCTATTATAATCGACCGTTCGGTCTGTTGTGATTGGTCTGTCCCAGTATAGGATTGAACCAGATGATTCCAATACGGGAGAAGGTGAGTAATTATAATATGGAGCAGGTGCGTTATCTAATAGCGAATACTTTAATGCAATTTGCTGATGTATAATTTTCGCCAGCTGATTATGTCTTCCTAAATAAGCATTAGGGGCTAGAACTGCACACCCACCGATAAGGTGTTCAATCGTTTCCCCCACTATACCGCACTTCCTACATCGGTCGACAACATCCATGTGTAGTATATGCTTTTCATAGTTCCGTGTTCTTACTACCTTATCTTGAATAGATGTCGCAAAACCTTCTGTTTCTGGGTACAACAGCCCATCGGTGAGCCATTTTAGAGACAATGGTCCATCAATGGTATCATCCTCGAGTGACTTTGGATACCGTCCATGCAGTGTCTGTTGTTTCCATTCACGGATACAATCCGTAAGTGTTGTTCTACCATCAACACGATTCAATTTATCTAGGTTCAACGGGGTGAAACCCCGGTCCTCCTTAGCAACCAACTTCATTAGCGTGCTACTTGAATTAATGAAGCGTTCTCTCATCTTACTCTCCTGGTTTAGACAAAGGTTCTTAATGTTCACGAGGCCTCTGCCTCCCAACTTTCTTGGAATGTACAGTCGCTTCATAGATGAATTTGGATGCAGACATCAGAATTTTGTCAATGTTCGACGTGTTAATCTATCCAGTCCATCAAGGTCTGTTTCTGACCATTTAACAATACCAAAGGAATAGGTCAGAGTTGGCACTGCCCATCCATTGATCGCTCTAATCAGGTTTCCACTGTTCAGTTTGGTATTTAAAAGTTTTGTAAGCCTCTTTTCGTACATAGTAGAAAAGTCTTTCTTTAACTGGCTATGGTTAAATTTCTCGTTTTGAGGTATACCTAAATATTTATAGGATTCTTCTGGTGCCAGTTGTTGTATGTTACAGTGTGTTGAATGTTGATTGTTGACTATTCCTTTTTGAATGCTAATGGTAGCGCATTTATCAAGTCCGAATGACATCTTGATATCCCTACTAAATTCTTCGACCATTTTTATTAAGGAGTTTAGTTTTTCTCTAGTTTCTCCATAGAGTTTAAGGTCATCCATATATAGTAGGTGCGTCAGCTTTCGTGGATTCCTCATATTTAGTTTATATCCTATATTACTGTTGTTCAGTAATGTAGACATAGGGTTTAGGGCTAGACAAAACCAAACTGGAGAAAGGGAATCTCCCTGAAAAATTCCTCTCTCGATATTCGCAGTTGTAATGCATTGTTGATCGATAAAGAGATTTGTTTTCCATTTCCCCATCAGGCACCTTAAGGAGTTAATGATGGGAGGGCTTATTTTATAAATCTTCAGGACTTCTAGTAACCAATCGTGTGGAACACTATCGAAGGCTTTCCTGTAGTCTATATAGCAGATGTTTAGGTTGCGTTTTCTTTTCCGCGCTTGTTCGAGAACTACAGCATCGATAGTTAGCTGTTCCTTGCATCCCATATTTGCTCTTATACATCCTTTCTGCTCTTCTTCAAAAATATTGTTTTCATCACAATGTTTGTAAATTTTTTCATTGATTAGGGCTGTCAACAATTTATAAAATACTGACAGACACGTGATGGGTCTGTAGTTATTGGGTTGCTTAGCATCACCCTTTTTGTACAGAAGTTATGTATTGCCTTCCATTAAAAAATTCGGGAAAGTATCAGGATTTATCATTACCTCTTTAAATGCACTAGCAAGTGCGCGGTGGGCCGCCGTAAAGTTTTTAATCCAGAAGTTATGTAATCCATCTGGTCCAGGAGCTTTCCAGTTATGAGTTTTCTTGACGGCGGTGCAAATGTCAGTCGCCGTGAAATCGTTAAACTCCATTTCTGGGAGAGCAGTTGTGTGCTGTTCAATTGGTTTAATCCAAGGTGCCGCTTTTTCGTAGTCATCTGATCTTTTCCAAACCGATTGTCAATATTCTGCAAAGGAGGACATGTCCACATTCTCAAGTTCTGACCTGCTACTGCCTTGTTCGAGCTCTCTATAAAATTTCTTTATTTTATTATTATTATTATTATTATTATTATTATTATTATTATTATTATTATTATTATATTACATTCTGTTGTACAACCTTAGAGCTGCATTTCATACATCCAAACTGGCTTTAATATTAGCTTCTAGTAATATCTTGTTAGGTGGTGTGCATTGATGTGACTGCTACACACTGGCAACACTCAGATATTATTAATGTTTGTCTCACACGAATAACCCTTTTTCGAAGTCTTTCAAGAACACCCACAAATTCTTTATGGACGGTCCACCGGCTAGCAGAAAAACAAAATGTTACTTTTAACCTTCGATTTGCTCATTCTGGTTGTCTTGGCCGTGGTGAGATTGGAGTATGCCATTCCTGGACCTCGTTTCCGGGGCGTATTCCAAAATCCAAGACTCGTCACCAGTAACGACACCTGCTAGAAAATGAGGGTAATTTTCAATCCGTCCAAAAAAGTAAAAAATGTTTCCCTCTTGTTGGCCTTTTGATCCTACGAAACTTTTTCAGAACTACTTTTGCGTCAATTTTCTTTATCTCGGCGGAATCTCGAACCCATCTAGTCTAGGTCTTCTGGAAAGCCTTAAACCACCTGGAAACTTTGACCTCTGACAAAATATGTGCTTTTCTTCAATAGTTTTCAATATTTCAACAAAATGTTTCCATAGGTATGTTGAAGTTTTGTTGAAGATTTCCGTCGCACTGTGCCAAGTCGTACTGAAGATGCATCAGCTGTTGGCCTGTTTCCCTTCTAAAGGGGAAGTCAACAGTTGCTAGATAGAACGCTACACCACCAGTCTCATTACTTTTTTATCCACCTCGCATGTACTGATAAAGCAGCCCTTTATCCTAGGCGTCATGTTCAACTTATCCCTCTTTTCTTTTCCGTGAGCTTTCGAGCTAAGTTTAGTGTCAAGTATTAGGATAAGGTATTTAGCTGCTTTGGTGTATGGAATTTTATGTATATTCATAGTTAAGAGGGATTTCTACTTTGTTGGGTTCAAAAAATTAATATTATTTTTACAGATTGAAATGTACATATTGTTAAGTGTATGTAGTTAAAAAATTTCATGTCAAAATGTTTAATATTAACGAAGTTACAGCCTGTTTACGATCAAGTGGACAGCGCGCAAAGTAAGGAGAGCTGAGGTCTGTCTGCTCGCCATGGGCGGTATTGTCCTGGCATTTAAGAGCCCTCGCACATTACAGACTAAACTCACTAAACTGTTCCCTTGAAAAACACAACTGTTTTCAAATATTGGATAGTTAACTAACCTTAAAATGTTGAAGGATTTTCTCAGTATGGTGGGGGGGATAATTCAGTGTTACCCATACTTATACTTTTATACTTTTTAAAATTATTTCTTTTTATTTAAAGATATATTTTTCAATTAAAACGTTTGTATCAATAAAACAAAGCCCATCTAGCAATCAACGTCCTGGACACAAATCACGAAACCGACAATTTCACAATAACCGTTTCACTAATGAGACGTTTTTAACATGACTATATCAGCGGCAAAATTACAGTGTCAAAAAGATTTGGAAGAATTCGATAGATGGGATCTATCTATCACGGATATCGTACTATTCATTTTTTGGCGGTGTTCTCAATATAAGTTAGGTTCAATATAAAAGGTGAAGAAGGCATAGGTTTTAAAATTGTTGTGTCTTGTGAGTGTAGACCAAGTGAAATTAATACCGACCGAAGTGACGTACGGCGCAAGAATCGCCGATTAAATGTAAGTGTAAAAAAAGTAATGAAAACTTTAAACGTGTTTTTCTCAAAATCATGTTTTTCAACGTTCGCAAGGTTCTCATTTAACTTTTGATGGATGGAATTGGCCAAATATAGTTTTAAAATACGCAGAAACCTTTATTCTAAAGTATCAACTATGATCAAGAGTTTTTCCAAAAATAATTAACTGAAACATTTTTTGGTAAATTTTAAATTAAATTTTATCTGCTATTTTTTTTTCGGAAAAAAATTAATATTTTTATATGATAATAGTATATACATTTCATTAACATCTATAAATTTATAAAATATATACATTATTCGTTTCAGATAATTAGTTTTCTGCCAAAAAATTCCGAGAGCTGCGCACCCCTACCAGGCCACCGAGTACTATTCCTTGCTCTTTCACCCCCGCCATTTGTGAATTTTTGGCTTTTGTATTTTTTTTTCATTAATACAAATCTATAATAAAACGTATATGGAGTTTCATTATTTTATATTTAATATATATTCTTTTAATTGTCCTTTAAAAAATTGTTGGTTTTAGGGCCCAACAAAGTAGAAATCCTCCTTAAGATTGTTTATTTCTTCCCTTTATTTGTGAAGTTAAGATGAACTGATTTGGGCCTATTAAGCTTGATTTTCAATTTTCTCGCCCATTTCTGAAATTCATTAATTACTAATTGCAATCTGCTTGTTGTTTCTTCGCTGTCTTTATCTATCGCTATGATGGCAGGATCATTAGCGAACAGGGTTACTGTGTTATAGTCTAGCAGACCGAGTCCATGACATTACCTTATGGTATTCCAGCTTCAATTGCTCTAAGATTGGAGTTAGTATCCCACTGTTTAATCCCGAACTATCTTTCTATTAAGTTATATTGTGAGAATTTCAAATGTGCTGCTTGAGAATAATATATTTTACCTTCTGAGGAAATTTCTCATGGCATACCTTATATGACACTTGTCCATGAAATAACTTTTTTTTTCTTCCCAAACTTTTTCAATAAGGGTAGTCATTCTGCGGACTTCCGTAGAGCATTCAAATACAGAGCGTTTGAATGCTTGCATATTTGCAAACTGGAGATCTAGTATCAGAATTTTTCATTCCATTATTTTTAAAGACTATTTCTCCACAAGTTTAGACAAAATGTGGCTTCCTGTGGGTGTTCACTTGGTCTCGAGATCATGATTAATGGCATCACTTTTCACATTTCAGGTAGATATTAGTCTAGCGCAACACTAATTAGATTAATGAGCTTTACAATACTTTCCTTGGAAGCTACTTTAATCAATTTCCTGATATCAGTTCATATAACGGATAACAATGAAAACATAAATGTGGTTATTATATATTATGTTTCAACATATAGCTTCTCAATATAGTCCTGAGAATGTCATTATTCAAAACCACCAAATTTCTCTTTTACAACATCGATTTCATTTCATCAACCATTGGATTTCATGGAACCTTTCTGTAAGAGTGCAGAACTAAATTAAATGAGGAATGAGTTGAGACTTGGGGACTTTGGAAGATGGGTGAAGTTAAATCAGACGAAGACAATAAATAAGGAAAGTGTTGTTTGAGCATCATATTTAACTTTATTGTCCTAATATATGAATTATATGAACACAAATAACTACTTAGACGAATTGATATTCCTTAAATATTAGTTTTGTAATGTTTTCATTTCAACATTCAATAATTTTCAATGTTTCATATCTATTAATTTTAATATGTAGTGGCATTCCTACTTAAGATTAAATCATCGCTTGATGATGCTAACATGGTTAACGAAACGTGCGTCGAGAAATTCAAAAAAAGTGATTTGGTGTTTAGTGGTAAAGCTCTTCAAGTTTAACCTAGCTTTTAGTGACTTTTTCTGTATGTTAACCGTTTCTGTATGTTCTGAATATTCTTTATCCAAAAATTTGTAATTAGCGAAAATGACAAAATATTTTGAAAACATCATGTTATTAACTGTCCTGAATTTTGTTAAAATATGATATTCGCTTGTAATGTGAAATTCACCTTAAAGTAACGATTCTCAATATGTAAATTGCACTCTCCCTGGGGGGGGGGTCTCGAAGTAACAAAATGGGGCACGCGAAGATTTGATAAAAAGACAAAAAAACATTCAAAAAGGTTTTTTATTAGGGCTCCAGGAATCACATTTGAAGAACATCTAGAGTTCTTAAGGTTCTTAAAATTGATAAATGATATCTTGAATATTTATAAAGGGAAACAACGGTTAATGTTATAAAATATTAATATGTAAAATATCTCAGAAATTAATTTGATTCGAAGCAAACCACACAATTTATATCAGAAGAAAACAAATCCAACATATCAAAATTAAGTTCAGTTATTGAGTAAAGGATACACCGAAGATTTAGAGTATATTCTCATTGATAAATCCAATCATATGAATCAGTTAATATCAATCGACCAATTCCTAAGGGACTGTTCTCAATTATGTTAGTTAGGGTTGATTGCGTATGACAGTAGGTGATACATTGTCATTTTTAATCAGATAGTTCAAAATGATTTGTACGCATTTCTGTTATCTGGTATTCTGAGAAATTATACACATAAACCACCAGATTTAATAAGCCGACAAAGAAAATGATCAAACACAGTAATAAAAAAAAATATAGTTTTAATCCTCATGATAAAATTAGATAATTGTTGAAGAATCTGCTATTAATAGCCCAACTTCCATAGTTTATTTGTTCTGTATTTTATAATTCTATTATTGAATCGGGTTGTCCAGAAAGAACGCAAAGAGTTAACGTAAATATTTATTCAATTACGTAATTACCATTAATGATTACTACTCTTTGCCAACGTAGTAATAGGCCCATATAGTAGTAGTGATGTCCCGAATAGAACCCTCACCATAAACGACACAAATCTTTTTTTGTTTGTTTATACAGCATTCTTGCTCTTTTGATCTTTTTTAAAAAAGTTGCCGATATCTCCAAATTAATCATATTTGAAGTGTGGAAATTCCAAAGGATGCTTCATATAAGCTGAATATACAAAATTTATAACCACACCATTTTAGAAACGATGAATACTCATCTATAACTTATTAAAATATATTAGGAGAACCGCGAACCTAGGTCACATAATAAGATAATAAGTATATGAACTATTCCAAATAATGATAAAGTGAACTATCGAAGATAAAAGACGTATCGGAACAGTCTGCTGTAAAATATATTTAAAAAAAACCGAAGCTCCAACATATAAAAGACAGGACACATAAGAAATCCTAATTTATAAAGCTCGAAATAGAAGTCAATCTATCATAGTGACCAGCCTCTATAGAGACGATACCTCGGAGGATTGTGTACTATTACAATTTGCGAAGCTTTGTAGCGCATTAAAAAAAGCAAACGAATATATTTTTATTAGTCTGTTTCGATAATTTGACTCTTTTGTGTTATAACCAAGCATTGAAAAATATATAGAGACCTTTTTGATAACACAGGTCAACAAATTTAAACTTTTTTGAAGTAACATTGATGAAAATAGATGTATATGAAATATTTTGTAGTCCTAAATCCGAAAATTATATGCTAATTATTAAATTACGTACATCTATTTTGTTACAAGGGGTCGGTGGTGGGGAAAAAAAGGGGACGACATATTTTTACAATCTACTATTTATTTAATATAAACATGTAAAACATGTTAAACCTATGCACAGACATTACTGAGGATTATGTAAGTAAATAATATATTACATGAGATTTCATTCAGCGACAAAACGTTTACTTTACTTTTACTTGTTTCTCTTGTGTTTTGCAGCATCATCTCTTTTTAAAAACCAGCAGTAGTCGCCCAACATAGATGGGTTCCAGCGTCCCTGGTATCTTGCTTCCATCGTCCTGATGTCCAGGTGAAACATATCTCCTTCTTCGTCGCTTATTGCACCCAAATTTTCTGGAAAAAAATCCAAATGGGAGTGTAAACAATACATTTTAAGGACATACGACACCCTAGTATTGTATAGGCTTTCAAAAATTCATCTATGGGATTTTTACAGTTTTCATCTTTCTTATTACCCAGAAATCCTTTCACTGCACTTACAAAACACTTCCAAGCTGCCAATTCCTTTTCATTTAATTTTTCTTGAAATCGGAAATCACCTGAAAGCTTCATTATTTGAGGTTCAATAAATATACCTTCTTTTAGTTTTCCATCACTTATTTGAGGAAATATTTCTATTAGGTACTTGAAATCATTACCTTCTTCATCCATTGCTTAGACAAAGTTGTTTATTAGTCCAAGCTTAATATGGAGAGGCTCACTTTTTGAAGAAGGAGGAAGAAGCACCTTTTTTGGGTTGACAAAGGGGGGATATTTTATGTTTGAAATACCAGGCTCAAAAGAAGTTCTATAATGTTAATTTGTTTTACTGTATTGTCCTTTTGTTGCCCTACTGTCCTATAGACACAAAAAAACAACAATACTTTGCAAAACCCTTTGGAACCCCAGCAATATACCTAACAATTTTAAATCCCCAAAAATATTCCACTGATACTATTCATATTTAACGCGATTTAGTATGGTTGCTAAGTTGCCATAGGTTTCTTTCATTGCCACTAAAGAAATGGAATAGATGGGTTTTTATTTTCATTATGAAGCAAGACGACTTTTAGGCTGTATTTCGAAGAATCTTTGAAAATACGCCACTCGGAAGGTACATTTTCCATATTAAGCTCATTCATTAAGCCATCAATATCACAACAGACACATAACGATCCTTCCATTTTATAAAAACTTGAAAATGTTACATTCCGTTTTCGGTGAAGTGAAACACTTGCATTTTGATCTAACAGGTTCCACTGTTGAAGTCTGGAACCAAAAAGTTCCGATTTTTGTTTTGACAATCCCAGGTAAGAACGAAATCATTTAATTTATTGTGAGTTTTTAAGTGAGGTTTACTGGTAGTTGTTAGAAATGTTGGGTCACAGCTGGTATTCTCAGGAAAATGTGGATCAGATCGTGATGAAGAATTAGAATCACCGGAAAACTTGTTGTCCAAGTTTAAAGGCGCAATCGGTACCAGTAGTTGTCCATTTGCTTTTTTGAAATCCCTTCTGTTTTAGTGCTTCACAAGTAGCAATCACTTACATGGTCAGTAGGTTCTCTCCACATCATAGGAACAGCACACAGCATAGAACTTTTCTTGCAATGCATCCACTGCACTAAATTCACGTGGCAACTCACACAGAAAACATGACGGACCCAACTTTTTTTTGATCTCCAATTTGGCACTTAAAATATATAATATAGATCTAGCTTGTGACTTTAAAATAAATCTTGCTTACTTAAACACTTGACTATACTGTAAACGAGACAGAAGCAAAATAAACTATAGAAAACAATAAAACAGCTCTTAAAGGTTCGAAGAATACGGTGGAAATACCCCCTCTACGGTCTTGTGGTAATTCCTACATCATCCAGTCCAATGTCAAGTATTAATAATTTCAATCATCCCATGATAAAAAGGAGATGCAGGAACGTGAAAATGGAATGTGCTAGCCCATTTCTGTGAAAAGGGGTTTTAATAACTACGCAAGAGATCATGTCGACCTGTGTAATCTATATTCAATCGACATATGAATTAAATTGTTCTTCTAACGTAGCATGTTCAAATGCAATATGTAATAAAGTTGTAGATGTAAATGCAACGTGTTTGAAATTTATCAGTCGTATAATATTAACGGTTACACGAAACGTTATTTGCTCGTAATCGAAATGGATCCTTTAATTTTGTTTTTGATCGGCTTCCTCGGTCGAATTATGTGTATTCTGCTGGAAATAACATATAGGCGATATTCTTACAGCAATCTTACTTGTAACAACTTTATTTATCTTTTATTTACTGTTCGAGAAGGTAATATTTTATAGATACTTAAAGGTGGAGCAACTATCATGGTACCATTTTGTTTTGACGTAACAATTTTTTTTGTAATATTTTAGTTGGGTCCACATCAATTCAAATTTGCGTTATTCGGGCCGTATGTGTTGTATGTGGAGTGCATATGCGGCAATATAGATGCTCTGACACACAAGGTCACACACAAATATTGCCGCTGCACAGCACGCACACGAACTGCTCTTGTCCAACAGATCAAACAAATTGTTTCATGTAAATTCAACACGCACGCAAAATTTTATTGGCGTGGATCCATTTTAAGGTGCCGGAATAATTTTTTTCGAATTTTTTGTTCTTAAAAACAATTTCATTTCAAACTACCGGTACATTATATTTCAATTAAAATATTTACCATCTATAACTATGACCTTTTCCCATTTTTTGATAATAAATTTATTTCCAGTTTAAAGAATTCAATAATTTTAGAAGCGATTCACGAATCCACCCAATTTTTCGCGTCTTCGTAATTTTTGAAGTACTGGCCCAATAATCCGCTTTGCGTCGATCGAAACAAATGGTAGTCGGATGGGGCAATGTCTGGTTAATGCGGGTGAGGCAAAACGTCCCAGCCAAGCAACTGTAACTTTTATTTCACAATGTTTGCATTATGAGGTCGAGCGTTGTCATGAAGCCAAATCAAGTTCGTGTGTCTTTCAGCCCATTCTGGACGTTTTTCTTGTGCTCGATTCAAATTATACCATTTGTTATCGATAGCGTTCACCAGTGATAGTTTCATACTGTTTCAGCAGTTCATAGTACACAACACCTTTCTGATCCCACCAGATACACATCATAAGCTTCTTTCCATGAATATCTCGCTTCGGCGTTGATATTAATTGTTCACCTAGCTTAACTATTGCTTTTCTTCGGTTGTCGTAATGATTAAAGCGTTTGACATGGATCTTCATCGAGTAATACTTTTAATTCTGCATCTTCAATTTTTTTTGGTTGGCCTGGATGTTCTTTGTCTTTCACATCAAAATTACTACTTTTAAAACGTTTGAACCAATTTAGCCCTTTTGGTAAGGGCATGTTCTCCATATGTTTCTACAAGCAAACGATGACTTTCAGCAGCAGTTTCCTTTAGATGAAAGAATATAATTAAAGCTTCCTGGAAATACGCTTTATTTGGTATAAATTTCGACATTTTCAATGAAATAAAAACATATGATGTTTACACATGAACTCACTGTTATACTAAATTTTATAGATTATTGTACCTTAACACACAATAGTTTCAGTATTACCATGAGTATTACCAAAAATCAATACTTATGCCTTCTTATGTAAAATCTAAAAAAATCTATTTCGACACCTAATATTTACACTAAATCCGTTGATAAAAGTTATGGAAAAAGTGTTACAAAGGGCACACAGTTGCGTCGCTGCTTATGGCTCACATTTGATTTATACCATTTTCAAAAATTATTAAACACAACATTTAAAGACGAAATAAAGATATTATAGAAAAAAGTCTATCTTGTTTCATAAACACAAAATTTAAAGACGAAATAAAGATATTATAGAAAAAAGTCTATCTTGTTTCTTTTACAAGTTATAAATAATTAAAATGGTAGCATGATACTTGCCTCACCCGTTATAACATATAGTTAAAATATAAATAGATGTAACGAGTCTTTCAACTAGAGTATTTCTAGACAACTAATCTGATAAATATTTTACAACTAATTTTTTCAGTCTAGACGTTTGAGAAACTAAGTGTTAACGATTTTGAAATGGTGTGGAACAGCGTTCACAGTTATTTGATGTTCATGGTTGGCATAATTGGTTTAATTAAAGCAGCAATTTGTACTTTCATACTGGTTATTCGCGAGAGAATATTGGTGCGGTTCGTAAGAGCGTTGCAGAAGACACACGCGTAAATATATTCCTAGCAATATTGAGACCACTGTATGATGTATTTTACATAAAAATGCCGTGAAAAAACATTCTAGAGTTCAATTAACACAAGAAATATCTCGAGTCACTTTCAATTAACGTAGTATTCTTATCTTTTCCGAAATAAAAGAGCATAATATGTCGAAAATGCTCCCTGTTATTTGCCATTTTTAATGCTTAAAATTCAACAACCACAATCAAATAATAAAATTTGTTTCCAAGTATTTGCTGGAATTCCTTTTCAAACAATATCAAAACTTTATACATACGTGTAAAGTCAGTAACGCTTTGGTTTTCTGATGCAATGCCATGTAGCGCAAAAAACGGCACGAACTTTTTCATCAACCCAATACTTTTGATATACGAGGTGTGACTCTTAAATAACGAGACTGACGCTGTAAAACATTTTATTTTGATTTCATACATATTTACTTATTATCACCTTCAATGTACATCTCTTCTCTATCCCTACAACGCTCCATGCGAATTTTCCATTATTCGAAACAGTGTTGGAAGTCTTCTTCTTGAAGTCCACGACTTGTCTTTCCACAATTCGGGTCGTTTTTTCCTTATTCTTTCACGGAGTTCAGCAAGAACGTGAAGGTAGTAATGTTGATTAATAGTTTGACCTTCAAGAACCCAGTAAAGGTACACAATCCCATGAATATCGAAA
Source organism: Cosmopolites sordidus (assembly GCA_031761425.1). NCBI lineage: Eukaryota > Metazoa > Arthropoda > Insecta > Coleoptera > Curculionidae > Cosmopolites > Cosmopolites sordidus. The sequence goes on along the minus strand of JARFXV010000824.1, from coordinate 990,178 downwards.
AAAAAAACAATTATCATTGCTTTGAATTTTGATTTGCTTATTAGAGCTTTCTTGGCTTCCGGTGAATTTGGGTTATTGCAATGTACGGATTGGCGTTTCGTTGCAAGATCATAAGTAAAAAACCACGATTCGTTACACGTTATTATCATTTCCAATAAGATTGGGTCATTTTCAATGCCATTCAAAGTGTCAGGACAAACATTTCTGCGAGCTTCTTATTGTTCCAACGTGAGAATTTTAGGCACCATTTTGGCACACACTTTTTGCATGTTAAAATTGTTATGTAAAATTTGCCGTACGCATTCTTTGTCAATTCATACAGTTTCAGTAATCGCACGAATACTTAACCGACTGTCATATCGTACCAGATTATCATTTTTTTCGATATTGTCATCCGTTTTTGACGTGGAAGGGCCACCTGGGCGTAGATCATCTTCAACGTCTTCTCGGCCATCTTGAAAACGCCACTCAAAAACACGTACGTGCACGCGATAAACATTCATTGACATATAAGTTTCAAGTTAATTACACAACAATTCGTTGCTCTATTGTTACACTTAACATTTTTCGGGCAAAACAAAAAACAACTGTAATATGCACAAAGGCTACGGTTATACGGATTTGTTTACAGAAGCGAGAGGTACTGCATTCGAAAGAGAAGGCTTCACGCTAAATAGATGTTGGTCGCTGGCGTTTGACGCATGCTTACTTCTTCTGTAGTGGCGCCAGTCTTATTATTTAATAGCCACACCTTGAATTAGGATAATCATCCCACAATTCTGGAGTTCACGGGCATCATCCGACGTAGCATTAGAGCTACAGTTATTTCAGGAAGTTAGAGTACAGAAGCAAAAGACGAACAGTTGCATGGATATTTTCAAAATATAAATTGTAACTACGCAAATTTCGAATAAAAACATTTTCTTTAATATAAAGTTAAAAAACTGCTTGTTACGCACAATCACGAATTATATTTCACATCTCTCCAGATATAAAAGATTCCATTAAAAATTTAATGCAAATATCAAGGTGCTTCCTGTATTATAATCTAACATAATGATGATCGATAAATGAAAAGCATCTTCTATGGAGTTTTAAGTTATTGTTTAATATTTAAACATTAATGTCTACCAAGAATAATTCGTATATTCTGGCCAAATCGAATCAGTAATATAGACATTTTTCACCTGTGAATTGAAAAGAGTAATAAAAACTAGAAAGTGGGGAATTCCTAGACTTTAGGAATTAAGGAAGGTGAATTTCTCTGTTAGAACCTTCGGTGTGAAACACTAAACTTAAAAAGATTTACCACTAAACACCAAATAACTTTTGTTATTACTTCTCTGTCCACATTTCGTTAACCATGTTAGCATCATCAGGTTATGCTAACGTAGTTGGAGAACTGTGCGTTAAGAAGTTAAAAGACGTAATTTGGTATTTAGTGCTAAATCTTTTCGAATTTCGTATTAAGAAAGGTGGGAAGACCCGCTTAAACATACCGAAGTCCGATAATGAGGTTTTGCAGAAATCATAAGAGTTTTGGAAAAAATGGAGCATAGACACAACTAGTGAAAGACGGACAATCAACTGTCAGTTATATTTCAGTCACAATTTATCAATTTTTATATGTGGTAGTATTTTAAATTATTCAAAAATAAATAAAATTGAAACAGAACTTTATCGCTAGAGAGAGATTTATGATATGACCGCAATATTTAATGATCTTGCTTCTTCATATTAAGTAATTAAAAATTGATCTCGGAATTTTAACTTCGATAGAGAATCCTGTGAACATGAACCGGATGCGAGAGTTCCAGAAACATGTGATACTTAATGTTCGAAGAACATTAATAAAATGTACAGCAAAAATATGTTCTTTTTCGTGTTCTTCTTTACAGAAGAGGCCTGACTTATGGAAATTCATTCCGTTCGTGTACTTTCCGAACTACTTCTCGCGAACGTGCTCTATTTCTTGTTTCCTCGAGTTGATATTGGAGAAATTTACTAGTTAAGTCTTTAATTTGGTCTGTCCATCTTTTGGAGGTATGACAGAACCCTCTAACATCCCTGCTTTCATTGTGATGAGAAGAATATTAATATTGGTGATTTTGGTGAATTTTAGAAGATCCTCCTATCATCAAAAATGCCTTAGGTCAAGCGCGCGAAATCAAATTTAGCTACAATTAACACATATTAACACAGTCGGTGGTTGTAACTACCACTTTCATCTAGAGTCAAAAATACAACACATAAGGACAATAATGGTTCATTTATCATGTAGGCACTCAATCTTAAACTGGTATTAGGAACATCTTATAGCGAAGTTTGTAGAGCCAAACCTATAACCAAAATCAAACCAATGTCTTATCCCGCTTACAACAGTTGAACGTCATCCACTGTTGCCCACAACACAAGTTTCTAAATTTTAAATATCCTTACTTCTACTCAAATTAATCCTAGCGAATATTTCTTATTTCTTTAGCTCGATGAAAGTGTAATAACTGCTGTCGGTGAACGGTTGGCAAAACAAGAAAATATTATTTTTCCAATAGGCATGGCAGCCTTTCATCGTTACCACATCAAATGTATAAACCTTTGACTTGAGCATACCGAAAAATAAAATTATTTCTAAACATTACCAAAAGTTTTCGCCTATTAATTATGGATCAATATTTTCGCTAATGTGAAGAAGAGAGGAGAATGTATGGTCTTATTATTTAAGGTCCTTCGATTTAAATATTCAAAGTCTTCACATTTTATGTTGCTTTTTATTAAAGTAGTTGTTGTACTGATCAGATAAATTCACTATAATTTCCATTAACATATTATTACATGAAACAACGCTTCAAGCAACAAACCTGTAATACGCTTGTACATGACGTAAACAAATATCATTAAATACAATTTTATTACTATGTACCTGGCGGAAGTAATGTAATTATCAAGAACTCTATTAGCAATATGCTAAATATCTGATTATTTATTTTATCTGTATTCCACAATAGATGTTTTAACGAAAATTGTTAATAAGTGTTCGTTATTGTTATTATATCTATGTATTGCATGTACATGTTATTAAAATATAAAGTGTGTTCAATAAGAATGTCAGAATTTTAAAATGAAGCACAGTAGTAACTACAGGTGTGATTTTATCTTAAGAACAAATAATGGAATTATGTTTTGAAATAATGTCTTTCAAATATCCTCCTGTGCTTTGTCTTGTGGAATTGCGTCCTGGTGATTCAGTGTTGGGGAAAAATTATATTTTACGACGAAGCGCACTTTTCATTTAATGAGTTTGTGAACAAACCAGTTGCGACTCGTGAGGGAGGGCGTTGGGGCGCCGCCCCTCCAGCATTTATCACTGTAAACAATTTTTCAGAGCAACACACCATATTTTATTTCCGTTCAGTTTCTTTCTTTCCTCTAACTTATTTTCCTGATTCACCTCGTGTATAGGGTTTCAATAGCACGAAAAGTAAAAAGGAGGAAGGAGAAAGCAAAAAATCTTCAGCAGCACTATTTTCTTCTACGCCCTCCCACTTTAAAAATTCACGGGCCGCCACTGGAACCAACATAACTGCAGGATGTGGACCACTGAATATCCTCAAGTGATCCATGTAATACATCTTGATTCTCAGAAACTGTTTAGTGCGGGTTTTAGGCTGAAGGAGTGAGGGCCTTATTTTTTTTGAACTTCATTGAAAGCGTGTAAGAGTTAATGATGAAAAATGCCTTTAACCTGAACTGCTAAATATAAATATAAACAATACGGTGCGACTTTTCGCACAGCTCGCCAGACAATCGATTTATTGCAAGAAAACTTTCCTTATTGCGTTATTTCGCGAAATAGTAATGTCAGCTGGCAACCAAGAAAAAAATATTATCAGAACAATTATTTGCCTTAAGTGAAACATTCAGGCCACCGTTGAAAAATAGAGACGATTGGCGAAGAAGGCTTGGGAAAGTCGATGCTCGGCTAGGGCTGTAGAACTACTGATGATGATGATTGAAAGGATACCACGCGATATGAGTGAAAAAGTAAATGAAAATTCCATCTCCAGAATGCATTTCATCACTTAAGGAGGATATTTGAACAACGTTATTTTCAAAATATTATACAATTATTTGTTTTTCAAGATAAAATAAACATTACCGGATTATAACTTTCAGTTCAGTCAGAGACACTCTTATTGGACAACCCTTTATAAATGGAATAATGAATATTTGAACATTATGATTATTGGACAAGAAAAAAATCTGCGAAAGTATATATGACATATAACTCTTTGGTGTGCCCTAATGGACTTACAAAATTAGTATGTAAGACTGTTACATTATAGTCCAGAACATCCATATTTTATTTGTTCTTTTTTTTTTCAATAAGATGAATTTGCACAAATTTTATTAATATATCTTACTACAATTTACCGTTATTTTTAACTTTCTGGTACGCGTTATTTCAGATAATCGCTAATTAAATACCGTCTTTGCTTTTTTCTGAAATTCTTAATGTTTATCTTCTACTATAATGTAGAATAATAAAAATAATTTTATATACAGTATATCAAACTGAAACAGGTACACTTAATTTTTTTTCAAATAAGTGGTTATTTTTTTAAATTACAATATGTTTAAGTTTTCCTTTGTACGTTTAGAGAAGGATGGCTATAGATGAAAGTTTTTTTATCAGAAATTCTTATAATAAACTTGTTGGAAAAAACCTAATGAAGCACTAAAATCTAATAATTTTCGAGCTACTGTAAAACATGTTGGCGGCTCCGTAATGGTATGGGGTTCCATATCCGCCAATGGCCATGGTAACTTACATTTTATTGAAGCTGTTATGAACCAAAATGTTCATCTTGACATCTTAAGACAAAACCTGAAACAAAGTGGTCAAATATTGGGTATAGAAGAATGATTTATCTTTTATCAAGACAACGATTCCAAGCACAAAGCCGTGAAAATTAAGACCTGCTTGTTATATAACTGTCCCAAAGTTATGAAAACTCATCCACAAGTCCCGACCTAAATCATCCGCCCCTAATACCATTTAAAGGTTGCAATTAGAAGTCATTACATTTCTGATATTGAGCGACTAAAACCGGCTCTTCAGGAATAGTGGGCAAAACTAACACCTAAATATTACCATCTATTGCAGTACTTCCTGAAATGTATAAAGGGAAAGTGTACGAGTTTCAGTTTGATGTACTGTACCTATAACTTAAAATGTTATATATTTAATGCCTACAAAAATAAATCTCGAAAAACACCCATATCAATCAACGCAAAACTGAGACACTATAACGCAATAATTAAACCCGAACTCGGCAGAACCCTAACTATCAAAGGATCTACTCTGTTACTGAAACTAGAGTTCGAGGTAGGAATATTTCTGAAAAATGTGGTAGGTTAAAGGGCCATAAAACGAAAATGATACCAAATACCAAATGAAGTGATATACCTAACAACTATATAACTTAAATAGTCAGCTATACCTTGAACACCATTGTCAAAAGACGTCTCAGTTTTTATAGACCACAAGAAATCGACATAGCTAATTTCCATAAGAAAACAATATGACTTTAATGTAAACAGACGAAGCAACACTCATACACAAGTACATGACAGAATGTTTCCTGGAAAGTAGTAGAAGCAGTTTCGCAAAGTTTGAAATATGATTAAGGCGAGAGAGATTATAAGCGGCTAAAGGGTAGATCAAAAGAATGAAAGGGGTATAAGTAAGGAAGAAAGCTCTCAGGAACTAAAAGTTTATCAAACTATGCTATATATTTTGAAAAAACGTCATTGCAGCCATTTTTCTTCTTATTTCCTCCAAAATTGGCATTTATGTTTAGTATTGTTTGACAAATCATCTTGAAAAGATATACAGTTGCATAACTTATACAAATTGTTCAAAGTTATTAGAAAAATAATGAATATCTTCGGGCTACGTTTCGCCCCTTGCGTGAAATTTATGATCAATATAATCAACCTACAGAGCTTATTATTCGTAATTTAATTTAAAAAATTGAATCATATGGTAGTGTTTGTGATGCTGAAAATCAAACCCAACAAAAATGGATTGAAACTGTGAATAAAATGTAAATGAAAATCCAGAACAATCAATTACACGTCGTTTTCAAGAGCAAATGGCTTCGTAATTAACCAAAATTGTCGCATTTGGAGTAAAGAAAACCCACATGCTGTTCTTGAAACACCTCTAACAATCTCGAGGTGTAATTGGACGTACTTATTCCAAAACGAAAATGTTCCTGTCAATGGAAAACGCTACAGAAACAGGATTACTGATTTTCTCTGGTTTGAATTGGATTATTTTAATTTGGACGATACGTGGTTGCGAGATGCGGAATAACCCCATTGGACATTTTTCTCTGGGGTTATGTAAAATCATTTGTTTACATCAATAAACCCCAAACACTCAGTGACGTTAAAACCAACATTAATCGTGTCTTTGGTGAAATAAATGCCAATTTATGTAGCAAAGCGATCAAAAATTAGTATTCCAGAACAGAGTTTTTTTTTAATTCCAGAGGCTGGCATTTACATGAAATTATTTATAAATAAAAATGTCATGAACTAATATTTAAAAGTAAAAAAAAAGTTGATATCTTATACCGTTTTGTTTTTATTCCAAATTAAAATATGTAGCTTATTTGATAACCCTTTATATAAGATAAACAGTTCGGACTACATAGCCCTAAAAAATTTTAATTAAGTTGTTTAGTCCATATATAATTCACTCAAAGAAGAAAAATACAAAAATTATGTGAATATTATATTACTTGAACAAACCAACTGAAATCTAGATATTTATTATAAGCTGTTTAAACCAATATATTTCTTATATGCGCTACTCAAATTGCTTTAATTTCTCTATCTTTTAGATTTATCGATAACTCTATACATTATTAAATTATTATAATACTTATTAACTGACCTTTAATTTTAGTAACACTCACCTTTTTTCCCAATGAAATGATTTACAAATTTACTGTGAAATGATAGGTTGAGATTATTTTTAAAAATTCTACATCTTCTAAAACACTTATAAACACTGTTTATACTAAAAATTGCATTACAATTGCCGTGTAATGTTTAGAAGCATCATCAATTGCGTAGTGGCAGTTTCATGGCACTTGGCAATCCATATGGGTGGATTGTCAAGTTCTGTAGGACACTGAGAATTAACAAATGGTCTTCCAATATATCATAAAACAAACACACAGTCTATACTTATTGATTTAGTTCGAGATATAAAACTGATAATCACAGTCAGAACTTGTAGCATCCACATTAACAGGATAGAATCTGATTCAAGATAAAGTAAACAGTGTTTTCACCAAGACATTTCAGCAATGGAAAAGAGATCCCCCCCGTTATTAACTTGGTGATTATTACTGAACATTAATGAGGAAATCCCCAGGAACAAAATACTACTGTAAAACATCAACAACAATATTCGAAGGTGATATTATGGTTTTAATTGTGATAATTTGGTCATTTTTACTTTCCATTTTACTACATTTTTAATTTTCTTTTCCCACAACCAAACAACCTACCTAAATAGTCAGTGAGCATTGGAAATTCAACTCTGAATTATGCAACGTTAAATGGTTTCAATGTATTTGGTTTGCGTGTATTGACGTAGCAAGTAAAAGAAAGAAAAACATCTGCAGAGGGATATCCCTCGGATAGTCTGCTCGGCAACCGATCGATATTTGAATTAAATTGTACATCAAACGATGCAAGTTCTATGGCAACTCGTAACGGAGTTAACAGAGATGGAAATGTGTGGCGTCTGATATTTACAAGGAGTGGCACGATATTAACAGTTACATGAAATGTTATTTGCTCGTAATCTAAATTGAACCTTTCCGTTTTTTAAGTTTATTTCCTCTATTAGATTATCTAAATGTGTATTCGCTATAACAGTGTTAGAGATAAGATATAAATCTTATTTCTCACTATTTTTATTTACGGTGTTAAAAGCTTTAGTATAATAGGATTGGCTTCAAAGAATATTTGTAATTGTACAATTCATGTCACATATACCCTTCTTTTTCAGTATTAAATTAGTTTGTGATATTATTAAAAATATAGGCACTCTTAAAAATGCGCTTTTAACATCTAATCCAGTATATATTTGGCAGATATTTTGCAAATCTAATAGCTTCCGTTTAAAAAATTGGCATCGTGCAAGACGGAATCGCATTTACACTTATTACAATGGATCAGAGAAGAACCATTTCGAACAAACAATATTTTGTTTTACTATTACTATTTCGAGGTGTGTATATAAAATAATGAAACTTGTGGCGTACCGTTCGATCTGGCAACACTGTTGGCTTCTTCTTTGGAAGCGAGACAGCCCAACATCTGTTGCGTCCTTGATACGAGTTCGAACTCACTAAATTTGCTTGATCGTCCCTAACAATTATTTTTGTAAACCGGATATTTCTAGTGCATACTACAAATGAGTAACAACAATTTCGAGCAACGGTGAGCAGCGGAAGTCCTTCAACTGCAAGAAATGATTGAAATGTCTACAGAATCCAGGACCATGTGCATTCTGATTGACGGTTGATGGTGAGAATGGTTGGGGAAGAGTAGCATTTGACTCGCACATCAGAGATTTCCCAATGCACGAGAAAAACTCCGCACGAAAATGATTCCGAAAAACCTTTTGTAGGATCAAAAAAACACCAGGAGAGAAACATGTTATAATTGGAAATGACATTAATTTTCTGAAACATATCAATATTAGGGACTAATCTTGGATTACTTGAATACGACCCGGAAACGAAGCGCCAGAGCCAGGAATAGCACATTTCAACCTCACTACTCCCAAAAAAGCCAGAATGAGCAAATTAAAGGCCAAAAGCCTTCCTATTTGTTTTTTGATAGCCAGGAAATTGTCCTAGTAAGTAATTTCTTTTTTAATAGTAAAGAATTTCTGCCTCAGGGCCAAACGGCAAATCAACATTATTACCAAGAACTTCTTGAAACACTTCGAAAAAGGATCATTCGTATGAGACTGAACGATAATACACCTTACATCATACCAATTTCAACCAATACGCCTTGCCAAACGAGTTGTTGGCTAGTAAAAACCTTATTGTGGCTTCTCTGCGCCCTTATTCACCACACTTAAGTTCTTGAAACTTTTTTCTTTTTCAAAGATTGAAAATTTATCTCGAAAAACGCTATTTTGCGACAATATAGACCATTGAAAAGATCTAAATGATCAACTGAAGGTGATTCCAGTATCTGAGTTGCAGCACTCTTATGAAGAATGGGCAAGCCATCTCTAGCGCTGTGTGACTGTGTATATATATATCATCATCATCATCATCAGCCCGTATCGATCCACTGCAGGATGAAGGCCTCTTCAGCATGCTTCCAACCTTCACGGTCCTGGGCTTTCCTCTGCCACTCGAGTCCAATATACTTAACGATGTCATCAGTCCATCGTGCTTTCGGTCTTCTTCGCGGACGTTTGCGATCAAGCGGTATCCACTCCAGGATTGCCTTGGTCCATCTGTCGTCCCATCGCCTCGCTATATGGCCTGCCCATCTCCATTTCAACTGTTTAACTCCATGCGCAGGACTTTCTGTCTCGTCTTGTAATGCCAAGCATACATCTTTCCATTCCCCTCTGTGCCACCCGAAGTTTTTGAATTGATTGCGATGTGAGTGTCCAGGTTTCACTTCCGTATGTCATAACGGGTAGAACGCACTGATCGAATACTTTTCTTTTCAGGCAAAGTGGGAGTCTGCTCTTAAACACTATGTTGAGCCTACCAAATGCCTGCCAGCCACATTTAACACGCCGTTCCACCTCCCGGGCGGTATTCCCCTCCATGGAAATCCTCTGCCCAAGATATACAAAGCTGTCCACAATCTCTAAATCCCTTCCTAAAACTGAAATTCTTCTGTCCTGAGCGAAGTTATTGAACATAACCTGACTCTTTTTCAGGTTTATTTTCAAGCCAAATGGTTCGCCAGCCCTTTGCAGTTCTTGTATGCGTCTTTGCAGCTCCTCTGGGTCTTGTGAAATGAGAATAATATCATCTGCAAATCTAAGATGGTTTAAGTTTGCACCATTGATCTTTACCCCATCCTGTTCCCACTCCAGTTTACGGAATACTTCTTCAAGGCCAGCCGAGAAAAGAATAGGCGATATTGCGTCACCCTGCCGTACACCTCGTTCTATATTAATTCCCACTTCAAGATCATCAAGGTGAATTGTGGCTGTAGCTCCATCATATATCGATTCTAATAGGTTTACATAGGCTCTCTCTACACCTTGGCTAAGCAGTGCATCCATTATCGCATGCTTTGAGATGGAATCAAATGCTTTTTCGTAGTCGATAAAAGCCAAGCACAGTGGCATGGTGTATTCGTTGTGCCTTTCTATGACCTGCTGTACAACCTGGATGTGATCCATTGTACTGAATCCACTTCTGAATCGTGCTTGTTCTCTTGGTTGTGCGTCATTCAGTTTTTTTTTAATATTCTTTTAGAAATTATCTTAGTGAAAACTTTGTACATCACTGATAGGAGGCTTATTGGACGGTAGTTCTTTAAATCTTCCTGTGCTCCTTTTTTATGTAAAAGGATCACTTCTTCATTTTTCCATATATATATATATATATATATATATATATATATATATATATATATATATATATATATATATATATATATATATATAGCGCCATAGGCCTTGGAGACTTTTGGCTTTTAATTTTCTTATAACCTTCTTCCACTTCTTGTGGAAGAAGGTTATAAGATATATATTTTTTCTGTATCTCCCTCTTCACCTCCTGCAGCCACTTATTAATTGAAAAAATAAAAAAATAAAAGTGATAAAGCGACAAAGTAAAAAATAGTTTTATTCCTTTTTAAAAAATGAACTGTCACAAAGTAACGGACAAATCAATCAATAATACTTATTCATTGGTCGTTCTCTTCTTCTTTTACCCCGTTCTCCTTCATACCTCATCATCTTAACAGTTCTTTCAAATTATTACTAACAATTATTCTTACTTTTTATGTATCAGAAGATACTTGCTTAACCCAATTTCAGAACATGAATTAGCTTCACACATACACAATTCCCTTATATTTAGCTGAGATAGCCTCCACTTGATGGAAATTTATTTAAATAAATGTTTTCATTTTAATAAACTGAAACTTATATCTAACAATTATAACAATTGTTTGGAGAATTTTTAAGTATAGTTGAAATGTAGACATAAATCTCAGTTCGTTCATTTCCCTTATCTCCAAAAATTCATGGTAATCTCCATATAAATTTGTTAAAAAGCAATTATTAGCCTGTGAACTAGGACTTATTGTATTGTATTTTTTCTTTGTCGGTTCCCTAAAACTTTCACAATACATATTGCTTTAAACACTATAGTATAGGTACATATTTTTGCAGATATTTGTTCTTGTTTATCAGATAAGCTCATTACAATTTTCTACAACATAATATTATAGAAAACAATGCTCCAAGCTATAAACTCTAATAAGATTATATGTACGTAACAGTCTCAAACTACGTGAAATACAAGTATATAGCTATACACATGTTGCAATTACATAATTATTTAAGAATCCTAAAAAATTCACTAGCAGTACAATAAAATTCCAATTACATTATTTTTACTAATACTATTTAAAATACAATAAATAGATTTCCATATAAAATTAAATTAATGTTCAATAATTACACAATATATTCGTATTGTGTAGCTAGGCCTACATACGAAAAAAATGTGGGGGGTCTTCTTTTGACAACTGTTTAACCAATTGCGCAAATTCTATGACAACTTAAAGTTATCTATCGGGAATAGAAATGTGAGATGGTAGAAATGAACAAGGAGTGGTAGGATATTAACAGTTACACGAGGTGTTATTTTATCTTAATCTAAATTGAACCTTTTCGTAAGTTTGTTTTCTCTCAAAAATTATCTAAGTATCTATACAACTTAACATTGTTAAAGATAAGACGTATTTCTCACCATTTTTATTTATATTTTCAATCTTAATCTAATGGGTTCACGTAAAAAGAATGTTTGTAGTAGATTAACTGTGGAAAAACTTTGAAAGTCAGTTAATACTAGTCCAACAATTACAACAATCTTAAGGGCACTGTAAATATATGTCGAATGGGAATTCAGCTCTTAAAAAGAAAGTTGGAAAAGTAATATAAACAGAAATAAAATTAACACATTTTATCAAAAGATCAAGTTACGGTTTAACCTTATAAGAATTTTGTTATTTATTCATAGCCTGTTAGCTATTATTAAAAAGGGGACAATGTTTGTATATAATTTTATGTCATTTTAGGAATTTTCAATATATAGTTCAGTCGTTCCATTTATAGGAAGTATTTAGTATTTTAATATGAATCGTACTCAATGTCATTTGAATCAGTTATCATAATAATCTTTTGCAAGCTGTGAAATGTCATCAATTAATAGTCAATAATGAACAAGCTAGAATCTGGAATAGTGACCAGATGCCTGCCGAGTGACAACCGGTGATAATATGCCCAATTTATAATAAAGGAGATAATATGAAAGGTGAAAACGATTGTGGCATATCGTTGCTTTGCACAATTTATAACATTCTAACCAACATAGTAAGGCAAAGAATATTATCATATGGTGATGAAGGAATAGGCGAATATCAGGTAAGGTTTTGAGATGGATGCTCAACAATAGATCAGATGTCAAATTTGTCAAATAATGGAGAAAACAACAAGATCTGATACTCCTTTATTCCAGATATTTATAGACTTCAAACATACGACTGCGAATAACAAATAGTACTCTACCAAATCATGAAGGAAATGATGATGCTTAATTTCAAGGCAGTAGTAAAAATAAGACAACAACACAAAAAAGAGGTCGAAGAAGGAATAAAATCGGAAAGCTTGGCACTAGTTCCGTTTTACATACTATTGAACAGAGTCATCAGCGATACAGCCGTAGAAGTAAGCGCAACCATGGTAAACACATAGTAGGATATGATGATAACCTAAACGTATTAACATGATCGAAAAGATTAATATGGGAAACCTATGATGAAATAGGAGAGAAAATCAAAAGAGCCAAAATTGGATAATCGGCCACGATTTATATATCTGGGGAGTAAACTATATGAAAACAACATTATAGGAGATATAAGAAATTATATTATGAAGGGTAACGAAACAACTTACTCTCTGCAGTCTGCCCTACGATCTAAACTTATACAAATATCACGAAAGTTAAGATTCGAACTTAAACAGTTATACAAAGATCTAGATATTGCAAATTATGTGAGGCCGAAGCCTCACTCAGATGTGCGAGACACGATTGGAGACGCAATACTCGCCCATCTCTAATATAGAGAACAATATAGGTACAGGCAGTTTAAAGAATTAACATAAACGTCTTTCTACATTTACCAAATTGTAAATGAATTTGTTAAATTTTGTGTAAAACAACATTGTGTGATAGATTTCCTAATAATTTTCTTATAAAGGAACGTTTTGTTTAAGAACTTAAATATCATCATCTGATGATGCTAACATGGTTCGTGAAATATGCCTCGAGGTACTTCAAACAATGTTTATACTGTTTATACTGCAAACAAATGTTTTGTGAAAAATCATTAATTAAATATATGTTTAAAGTCTATCGACTGGATATTCTATTGTATTTATACTAAGTATAAAAATAATATGCATATTGCAACTAAGTATTGTTTTATTTTACTATTGAGTTGATGAAAAAGTTTTATTTACTAAAAATTAGATTTAATCAGGTAGTATTGAAGGTCTCTTCGATGACCTTTCTCATCTCTTCAGCAGTTCTAACTTGTATTGAACACTATTCACTACGATATGGTAAGCCATACGATATGGTAAGCATTACTTGGCCAATGTGTGGACAGTAAAGTTGGCGCTTGTGAAGACGCTGACCATAGGTTACCACATCTATTATTGACATTCCCATCAAATTTCAGTATCATAGCCTGACATTTATAAAAGTTATGCCGTCTTAAGTACATCTGCTTCTGAACGTGTTTTCGATTTTTACAATTTTAAAAATGAAATTGCGTTTGCATTAATGAGTTTGTATTAAATTTTGCGTTAAAAACGGATTCAATGAGCCGACGACCTTGGAAATGTCGGAAAAGTGTTTCGGCAACGATACTCGAAAGAAATCAGTCGTTCATGTAATACTTGATATCGCAAAACACATGCTTTTCAAGTCTGAATCCGGCCCAACATTTATCAAACGCATTATTACTAGAGACGAGACGTGGGGCTATGAGTATGATACACATGTACCCAATGAACCAAGAAAGAAAAAACCACGTCGTTTTCAATCGAAAAAGAAGGCGATGACCTCGGTTTTCATATACTACAACGGTGTTGTGCATCATGAATTCCTTCCGGAAGGTCAAACGGTCAACAAGGAGTATTATTTTGGTATTATGAGACGCTTGCGTGAAGCAATTCGCCAAAAAAGAAAGGATTTGTGGGCACCCAACTCGTGGATTTTGCACCACGATAACGCAGCCGAGCACGGCTCTGAGGCCATACTCAACACCGAGTATAAATAATGTTTCGAGGATTAAATCAAGCGTTGGCATAAGTGTGTTACAGTCCATGAGGAGTACTTTGAAGGGGACAATATCAATTCTGATGAATAAACTCGTATTTTGTATTTTCTGAATAAATTACGGGAACTTTTTGATCAAGGTGGTATGCCAAGTTCCCATCCACACTTTGACCATACCGTGTGCTATATTTTTTTAACACGTCGAGACAATTTTTACTTTATTTTATCGGTGATGTTGACGTTGGCTCAGTTTCTTGTGAACTGATGATATGGCAATTCTACAGTCAATGTGTGGATGCTCACTTGTGGTGTGTGAAAGTACATCCAACGTTGTATCAAACATTTAAACGCCGGCTTTAGTAATAATATTTCGTTGCCATCAACCTCCGCCGGCCGTCCAGAAAGTGGTACATCGCTAAGATTAAAATTATTTTCTCGAAACTTCCTGAACCATATACGGCGCGTAGAATCATAAAACGTTACTCTCATCATATACAGCAAATATCTTCTTTTGTGCTTGCGAAGCATTCTTGCTTTTTCAGAAAAAAATATGGAAATATCGTCGAAAATGCTCCTTAGTTTATACCATTTGTAATGCTTAACAAAATTTAAAAACCAAATAACCAAATAATCTTTTTCCCAAGTACTCGGTGAAATTTCTTCTGGTAAACAATATCAAAACTTTACACGTGTGAAGTAGATATCACTCCCGTTTTCTAATGCAGTATCATCTAGCGCCAGCCAAAAGCGGGACGAACTTTTGCATCAACCATCAACTTTTGCAAATATTTAAATACATTTTACAGAAATTGTCGGCATTCAATGGCTGTTTTCCAAAATTCCGAAAATACACAACTCAATAAGCTTTTTATATTTGTATGGTAATTGAAATATTTTAAAGCATTAAGCACCATATTTACTCTTAAAAATTTCTAATTATTACATTCATAATGTTTGTTGAGCACTCAATGAACATTATTTAACATCATAATAGTGCGATAAGGTGATAATTTAAATATACAAATCAGCTTTATTTAAAGAGATAGAACAATTTATAACAGGGCTTATATATTCACCTGCCGTTAGAACATTGTTTTCAAGTATATATTACCGGTTGTTCATTACGGGTCGTTTATATCTGGATTAAAACCTGAATGATGCAAATATAACAGATTTATCATTCGACAGGCGGATAGTTTAAGCTCTCAATTAGTTTACAAATGTATTCAATGTTGTTTAAGTTGAAAATTAAGTTAAGTAAAGCACGAAGACCCTTAAAATTAATACAGACTGGTATTTTATGTCTTATTAGGTGTATCTATAACTACTGCCATTTTTTGATAGTGTACAACATTTTTATTTAATTTATGAGTTAATAACGATAATCTTCGCCCAGATATCTGGCAAACTTTTTAATACCTTTTTGTAAAATAAAGGTGATTTTAAAAAAAAAAAATATCGAGTCCATTTTTAATAGCTGTCGCAGTAGAATTTTTTCTACGAACAAAACGTTCCATAGGTCTGAAAATGTTTGGTAATCCAACGGTGCAACATTAGAAGAATACGGTGGATAAGGAAGTACCTCCCAGTTTAATTCTTTGAATTTTTCTTTGGGTGATTCTGGACAATAATATTTATCACTTATGGTTAAAGTTCTATTCAGGAGATTTGACAATTAATTAATGATAATGTAATCTCTCAACAAATTAATTAATGATAATGTAATCTCCGTTATTGTTCACAACCTGCTCCTACCTCTCAACCAACTTATTGATTCCGTTTCGCCAGAAATCACTGGGCCTGGACTCGAAGAAGTTGTTAAGCCCGTTTTTGAAGTCCTCATTGTTTGACAGTGAGCGGTGACAATTGGTTGGCGTAAGGTCTGGAGAATACGGCAGATTCGGAAGAACCTCCCATTCGAGATTACTGACGGTGCTTAATGGATGAGGTCGTGCATTATCCTAGCGCAAGATGACTTGGTCTTCTCGGATGGGACAATCGGATCGTTTCAGTTGAATAGCTTCATTTAAATGATGCAGGTGGATGAGGCAAAGTTCCTTGTCAACTGTCTTGTTCTCCAACATTTCCCAGTACACGAGATTATCCCAGTTCCACCAAACGCAGATCAAACATAATTTTTGGCGTGGGAAAATGCGCAAATGAAAAAAAAGTTAAAAGGTGTTATAGGGAGTCTGCGTCTTTGCATTTCAGAGTTCATAAGCGGTTTGAGGAATTTCTATGTGCTGGAACCTAAATGATTAATGCTATGAGGTCAACATACACAGACCTCACTAGTGAGAAAATCAATAAAATCCACGATATGGGGTTAGCTAATCGCAGAGCGAAAGTTAAAGAGATTGTCAGGATAATAATCACCTTGAGCGAGCGCGAACGGATCATGCGATATGATATTTCTGGATATTTGTACATGAGAAAGCTACCAGCGTGAGCAGTGCCACATTTGCTCACTGCATACCAAAATCGGAATCAAGCGACCATTGCCACAGCAGTGATGGTGGCGATTTGTGATTGTGTGTGGTGATTTGTGATTGAGAATGAAACTTAGATTTATCGCTACAGGGTAACAAAGGAATGGTCAAAACAGTTGTTTTATCAATTAAACGTGTTCCAAAGAATTCGAACGCGCTTCCATCAGCTGAAATTGTTATGATCACTAGTTTCTGGAATTTGCGAGGCATTATCTTTATTGGTTATTTAGAAAAACTAAAAACGATTACATGAGACTATTACACTGCATCGGATATATTCCACGGAGAGTTGATAAAAAAGACGCCCTCGTTTTGAGGAGAAAAAGTGCTGTTCCACCAAAACTATGCACCCGCTCATTCGTCCAAGTTGCAACGGCGAATTTATTATATAAAAAGACAATACAGCTCCAGGATTTTCCATATATATTCTAGTTTAAAAAATAACACTGATATGTTTACTTTAAGCTGCTGTTTTTGTATGAATGAATTGCGATTTATGATTGCCAATAAAACTTAGATTTATCGCTACATGGTAATAAAGGAACGGTCAAAACAATGGGTTTTATCAGTTGAACGTGTCCCAAAGAATTCGAAGGCACTTCCATCAGCTGAAATGGTTATGATCACTAGTTTCTGGTATTTGCGAGGCATTATCTTTATCGATTATTTAGAAAAACTGAAAACGATCACATGAGACTATTACTCTGCGTTATTAGATATATTCCACGGAGAGTTGATAAAAAGACACCTTCGTTTTGAGGAGAAAATGTGCTGTTACACCAAAACTATGCACCCGCTCATTCGTCCAAGTTGCAACGGCGAATTTATTATATTAAAAGACAATCACATTAAATGAACAGATCGTCGACGAAAAACAGGGCTGTTTTGCAAAGCTCGTGAAATCGTACTTTTTGGAAGGCATATAAGGTTGGGAAACCATTGGGCGAAGTGTATCGAGCTAAAGGGAGACCACATTGAAAAGTTGATCGATATTAGATTAAAAAAAAAATGTTTTCTTTAAAAGTGTCTAACTTTTCACTCTACCCTAGTGTGTCGCATTTTCAAATTTGAAATATGATCACTATATATTTATTCATCTTCAGCTGATGATTAATATATCAAACCGAAGTGAAGCTATATGGAGAATTTGTTTGCTATGTTTTCTCAAATATTCTGCAGTTGCTCTGGCATAAGCTTTACATTCGTATCTATTACTGCCTGACTTTTGACTAAACTTATTGCATCGGCTAAAATTACGTATAAAAAGTGAATTTTCTGAGATTGAATATAAAATTAAATCAATTTTGATGTTCATAATTTACCATTTCCGACCAAGGCCGATATATCTTAATTTAAATATTAACGTCCTATGCCATGAAATATCCGATTAAATATATATTCGATTTATTAACTACAGAAGAAAAAATTGAATATAAATCGAGTAAACATGCATTTTTTTAGTTAAAACTATAAATAGTAGTGTCACTAGTTGATTTAATACTCATAAAAGATTAAAAAAAATAAGGAAGATTAATTAAGACACCACAGATTAGGGAAGAAACAACTTTAATGTCGTTTTCAAGGTTTACGTCAGTAAACAAATCGAGGAATGTGTAAAAAGCATGAGAGCTTTTAATAGCATCCATTAATCTCGTTGTCTTTCTCAAAATATCTCGAGTATTAAAATCGAAACTAAGTCTCAAGAAGCTAGCAGGAGATTGCTGAAGTAATTAATCAGTACGTTCTCATTTTGTAATAGTAATCATGCCTAAAAAATGGTATGTTTATAAAGTTGAATTAAAAATATTTATCAAATTTACAAAACGACCTTTAAAATCCATTTTATTTTTTCGAAAAAGATCCAAATTAGGTTAGAAAGGTTAGAAAGTTTTACTCGAAGTCTTTGAGTCTCGAAGTCTTTACGTCGAAGTTTTTGAACAGAATTTAATAAATGCGGCAATGCCCAATTCATTTTTCAAAATATGAAACACTCGTTCAGTTGAGATAACCATAGCCTTAGAAGTTTCACTCAAAATCAGTTGTCTGTCATCCATAACTATATTATGTATAAAATTAATTATTTATTCAGTAGTTGTATTTATAGGACGTCCAGAACGAGGATCGTCATCCAGGTTTGTACTACCAGGTCTACATTTTTTTTTTCTTAAAGTCTGTGTCTGTTTTCTTTTACTGTGAAAGTTAGAGCTCTTAATATTAATATTAAGAGGTGCCGCATCGCAAATTTCAATTTTCCATTTAAATAACATAGGATTTTTTATCGAAAAAGTTGGCGAAAGTTTGCATTTCTTCGCATACGAAGCAGGGTAAACAATTGAAAACAACGTTTAGGAATATACTCTGCAAAAACTGGATATTTACTGTAGATACAAATCCGCATTTGACCTGCCGCACATGCAACGCGAATCACAAAAATCTTCGTAAAAAAAGAAATTTCAAATTGATGAGGTTGAAAATTTAATCATATTTTGTTTTTACCACGGTAATCATATACGTAAAATATTATTAAAATGAAATCATTTTTACTGGGTGTTAGGATTTGTATGTAACGTAGTATAATTATAAAAAAATTCACTATGGATTTGCAAACTGAGACCAATTACTTTAAAATGTGTCTTAAATGAAATATCATAATAAAAATGAATAAGAGCTGCAAAACAGTCTGCTACAGAATGGATTTGATGTTTAAAATAGTTTTTTTTTAATAACAACATAAACTGGAAGCGATCCTGGATATTACAAAATATTACATATTTATATTAAAAATCACTCTGGAATGTAATAATAATTTTGATTGTATTATTTCTACTATTTTGTTCTAAAAGTTTCTTTTTTTCAGGTAATTATCTATACCCCGATCATGTAAGGTGTTCGTTGCAATCGAAATTTGCACAGCATAAAGAATATTTTAGCACCAGATAAGGTAATATTATGGGTGTGATATGTAATACTCTTAATCGTAATCAATTCATGTCTATCAACAAAGGTATTGGACATTTATTAATCAATTGTTTGATTTGTTTTTAACTTCATAATAAATAATTATTTTAAAGAGTTCAGCAGGATTCAGATAATGCTTGATAGTATTTGTATACCTGGTATAATCATGTTATTGCAGCATATCATTGTTCACATGTATTTTAGTTTACTTGCTGTACTAATTCTGTGAAATACTGACATAAATAACATTTATGTGCTTTTTAATATGACCTAATATGAATTCCATTTGAGATTTTAAAAAGACAGGAAAACTAAAATAAAGAATAGTATCAAACTTGTACAAACAGTTGTATCAAACAAATGTTGGTTAAATGGTGGCCATTTTTGCGTTGACAAATTGATGCTTTTTACATCACTTGCATCTCTTTCGTAAGTGTTTTTCGGCATATTCCCTCTATTTCTCACCGCTTATTTTCTTCGAGCTGATTTGTACTTGATATTTATTACTGTAAAACGATTTCTTTTTGGTAACCCCAAAGAAAATAGTCAGGGGTGATGAGATCCGGAGATCTTGGGGGTTATGCCAGATTTCCATTTTTGGGGATTGATCGATTATCGGCATAATTCTTCAAAAGTGTTATTATAGTATAGCAGCACCATATTGCTGAAATCAATCAACTTCAGCCTTCCCTAACTGAGGCACGTAAAAGTTTTCAAGCACATACCTATAACACTAGGCATTTACGATTTCTGCTCATCCTTCATTTTAAATAAGACAAGTGCAATAATTCTTGGATAATCTATAATTCTACGGAGAGATATTTTATCGAGACAATTTCTTGACAAAAGGTTCACGAGCATCTGTAACATTTACGAAAGCACGATTGAATTCTATTCGCAACTAGAAATTATGGGAGTTAAGCCATGAAGGTTAAGCTGGATTTTGTATGGATGCACATGAAGATTTTGTTTTATAATACGTTGTAGGGACACTCCTTCTATTCCCAGTTGAGCAAAGCGTTTCTTCAGCTTCCTGAACATTTTCGCTTACAGATTGAATATTTCCAACTAATCTTTCTGTTCGTGATTTGTTTCTCTTCTCATTACTTACAGGCCCACTCTCTAAAAAATGGAGCTACCAATTTTCGTAATAATAATGTTGGAAGGAGCATCCCAAATATTAAAAATACGTCGAAATGAGCAGTGTAACAATGTAACGAGAAAGATACGTTGTCTGTATTTTAATTGCTATTGATATCACTATTGATGAAAATATTGATGTCACTATAAAAGTTTTTTGACTTTATTTCGTAAAATGATTATGGTAACTATATCCATCGCCTGATAATCATTAGGTTAGTTTAAACTTTCATGAAAATTACAGGTCTTAGTTTTCGCGTCAAAAATGTATGATCTGCACATGAATGCTCAAAGGTCCGATATACTCAGGTACGTGTGAAGAATAATATATGCGATACTGCTTAACAAAACACCATGCCGTATCTTGTTTGCCAGCCATGCTGGCGCTAATGATGAGTTCTTTACCAAATAGTCATAACATAGTATGTTTGCTGTAAGAAATCGATCCGAGTTCATGTGATGACGAGTAAAGGTTCCCAAACCGGTGATAAGGTATGGCTGATTCTCATAGGGCATCAAAAAATGTGTGGTATGTGTTCCTGGATTAATATGGGGGCTATTTAGGTATACTCCATATATCAGCACTTCCTCACACTAGAACTATGGTGTACGACACTACCTCGAATCGATAAATAACCCAAACCCATCTCCAGATTATGGGACCTCCGCTACTAAAGTACAACTAAAAGTAAAGTACTAAAAGTAGTGTCTTCTTACAGAGATTATTTCCTACAATCCCTGCAAAAGTTCGCAACATCATCCAATTCGAGTGGGACCTCATAGAAAAAAAAAACACCAAATTATGGCCTACAAAAAGAGATTTTTCTTGACTAATTATTTTCCTCTTTCCCTCTTCCCACACAAATTCAAACTAAATTAAACAGACTTATGATCGTCATGGATCAGGAACCGGCCTCCACCTTTGTGGATTTACTCTGACAGTAACAGTAACTTTTTCTTGCTGTCCTTCCCGATCCCCTATCTGCAAAAAACTTGGCTTGAAGCATCGCCTTGAAAAATTATTCTCACCCCAAGTGGTGTTTAATCCTCCTGAATTTCTTAGGCAAACAGGATTCTTCACAGAATTTGATCTTTCCCGTGTTTTTGCAAATAACCATTTCCAATATTCTATTCATACACGTTTAATCATCTAATTTACAATTCTCTATATCATCCTTGTCTAAATTATCTATTTTATAATTGATTGATTTGTCCGATACTTTATGGTACTTCATTTATAAAATTGTTTGTTTGTTGTTTGTTTTTTATTTGCTATTTGATTTATTCAATTTATCTATTTTATATCTACACCAAATATTATGCATACCTCCCTCTTTGTTAATTTTTACCACTTTAGCAAGACATCAACTCAAACAAAATAAATCAATTTAATTTTAAATAATAATATTTTGTTTAATATTTTGATAATAGATGAATATTTACGTCTATTTACGAAATTTACACTTCAAACATCATAAATACTATAGGAAATTAGCTAATTTCTCAGAAATGTATTTTATTCAAATTAAATTTCGTAGAAATAATGCAGTCGCAGTAGCCGGAAAAAAATGTTTCAATAATCGAACCACCCTCGCGTGTCCAGTTCTAGATAGGAATCGATAAAAAATAGGGTAGGGGACAGAATTAAATTGTGCATCTAACGACTAAAGGCTGATTTTTCCACGGTCATAAAGTCGAAAAGGGACTTTATCAGTGATGGAAATACAGAGCGTGTAAATTAGGCAGGGAGCGGCCAAAGTATTAACGGTTATATTTGAAGCACATAATCTAAATTGGATGTTGGTTTTTGGATACCAGATTAAAATTCTCCGCCTGAATCATGTAAATATGTATTGGTGTGGCATTCTTACACCGATTTTTTTCTTAATTTACACACTAACTCGGGATTCTTTGTGAACAGGCTTGGTTATAAGTTATTTAACAAAGATTAATATAAGCATCAAAATGTATCAATGACAACTCAATTATATATCCAGTTCACTTATCTCAAAAAATATTTTGCAACATTAGATAAGAGAGTTTATATATATATATATATATATATATATATATATATATATATATATATATATATATATATATATATATATAAACAAAGAAGGAGTAGATCTAAAAACGCTGGCAATTATTAAAGCAACATTAACTAACACAAGGTCCAAAGTTAAATTCATGGGTGACATCTCAGAGCCCTTCGAAATTAAAACTGGAGTAAGACAAGGAGATGGACTCTCGCCACTCTTATTTAAATGTGTTCTAGAAAAAGTAATACAGGAGGGGCGTGAAAAAAAGTCGGCCCTGAATATTGACCAGCCCATTAAACTGGGGAGAACCAACATCAAATTTGATTGTCTGGCGTTTGCTGATGATCTAGCAATTTTGATCTAATAGAAACAGCAGAAAAGGTAGGGCTCCAAATTTCTTTTGAAAAGACACAATACATGACTTGCAACAGACTAAGAACACCATTTCTAAAATCAAAATATGGTAACATCAGACGAGTGTCTCAGTTCAAATATTTGGGTGAAATAATCATGGAAAATGGGTTGGAAAAAGCGGCCAATAAGGGTAGATGTCAAAAAATGGAAACGGCATTGAGACTTACACAAAATATTTACAACAAAAAATGCATATCTAAAAACACGAAACTGAGACATTACAAAACAGTTATTAAGCCAGAATATCTATATTGGGCAGAAACGCTCATTTTGAATAGAAAGAGAGATATCAAGGACATTGAAAAGAAGGAAAGAAAAATCATAAGAAAAATCTTAGGCCCCCACACAAATAGATAGCACAACATTCCGACTTCGAGAAAACCAAGAAATCAAACAATACACAGATATACATAGTGATATGCGAAAAAGAAGACTTAAGTTTTACGGGCACATAAAACGGATGAATCCGAGTAGGCTAACTAGACAAATAGTCGAATTCTATGAAAATAGGAGTAGAGGTAAAGTAGAGGAAAGTGAAATTCAGGATAGAGAGGTTGTTTCAGACACAAGGTTAACGTTTGGAAGATTGGCCAGAGAGCAAAATGTAGGAAGACTGGAACAACTTGGTCTGACGAAAGCAAAAAAGCTCATAGCAAAAGAATGAAATTAGTATGGACGCAAAGGAAGGCTAACAACAACAAATGCCTCTCACTGTACTTCGCGTGGTCCACCAGGTCCCATACATAATATATATATATATATATATATATATATATATATATATATATATATATATATATATATAGGTGAGTGTCGGCAGACACCCAACCGTTGGGTTCCACAATCTCATGTGGAACACACAACAACCTGCGTCACCACCTAAATGAACACTTTTGTTGGTTGCTTGACCGGGAAGGAGCCCCACCTATCCCTTCAACTTGGTATATGTTTCGTCTCTCGAGGTGCAGACTCTTCAGGGCGCCGACATATACCATACCTCGATACGATATATCATCATCATCAACATGTATCGATCATCCACTGCAGGATGAAGGTGTCTTCAGCATGCTTCCAACTTTCACGGTCATGGGCTTTCCTCTGCCACTCGGGTCCAATATACTTAACGATGTCCTCAATCCATCTGTCGTCCCATCGCCTCGCTATATGGCCTGCCCATCTCCATTTCAATTGCTTTGCTCTTCCAATGATGTCACAGACTTTTGTTTGTTCCCTGATCCATGCGCAGGGCTTTCTGTCTCGTCTTGTAATGCCGAGCATACATATTTCCATTCCCCTCTGTGCCACCCGGATTTTTTGAATTGATTGCGATGTAAGTGTCCAGCTTTCACTCCCGTATGTCATAACGGGTAGAACGCACTGATCGAAGACTTTTCTTTTCAGGCAAAGTGGGAGTCTGCTCTTAAACACTATGTTGAGCCTACCAAATGCCTGCCAGCTACATTTAGCACGCCGTTCCACCTCCCGGACGGTATTCCCTCCTTTTTCAGCCTCCTATCAGTAGGCTGATAGGAGGCTTTATTTTCAAGCCAAATGGTTCGCCAGCCCTTTGCAGTTCTTGTATGCGTCTTTGCAGCTCCTCTGGCTCTTGTGAAATGAGAACAATATCATCTGTAAATCTAAGATGGTTTGAGTTTGCACCATTGATCTTTACACCATCCTGTTCCCAATCTAGTTTACGGAATACTCCTTCAAGGCCTGCCGAGTAAAGAATAGGCGATATTACGTCACCCTGCCGTACACCTCGTTCTACATTAATTCCCACTTCAAGATCATCAAGGTGAATTGCGGCTGCAACTCCATCATATATCGATTCTAGTATGTTTACATAGGCTCTCTCTACACCTTGGCTAAGCAGTGCAACCATTATCGCATGCTTTGAGATGGAATCAAATGCTTTTTCGTTGTCGATAAAAGCCAAGCACAGTGGCATGGTGTATTCGTTGAGCCTTTCTATGGCCTGCTGTGCAACCTGGATGTGATCCATTGTACTGCATTCACTTCTGAATCCTGCTTGTTCTCTTGGTTGTGCGTCATTCAGTTTTTTTAATATTCTTGTAGAAATTATCTTAGTGAAAACTTTGTACATTACTGATAGGAGGCTTATTGGACGGTAGTTCTTTAAATCTTCCTGTGCTCCTTTTTTATGTAAAATGATCACTTCAGCATTTTTCCATAAGTCAGGTACTTTTTGTTCTTTGAGGCATTTTGAGTATAATTTTGCCAGTGTTTTATGTAACGTCCGACCACCAGCTTTTAGCATTTCGACAGTTACACTGTCCTTTCCAGCAGCCTTGTCGTTTTTCATACATTCTATAACATTTGTTACGTCCTCCACTAGGATATCTGGCATCAGGCTCCACTAGGATATCTATCTCATGATGTAGTCAATTTCACTTGTGAGCCCAGATGGATTTTTCCACGTCCATTTTCTGGTGATATTTTTCTTATAGAACGAATTCATAATATATAGTTCTTGTCCTTCAGCAAAATCAACCAATCTGTCACGTCTATTGCCTCGCTCACCAGTTCCATATTGCATTTTGCCATTTGCCATTTGCATTTTTGTCATTTGCATTTTTGCCATTTGCATTTTTGCATTTTTGTCACTTGCCATTTGCATTTTTGTCACTTGATCCAATTCTGGCATTAAAATCACTCGTGAGAATTTTGTATCTACATTTTTCCTTGCATAAAAGCTGGGCCACATCATCATAAAATTGCTCAATTTCCTCTATATATATACAAGGTGTTCTCAAAGTTGAGTCATTTATTTTAACAGGTAGTAAAACTGGTAAAATTAACTAATTTTACCAACAATCATTTACATAAAAGTTGCAAAATAAATTAGTTATTAACAGTTACAAAATTCTGTTTCACCTCCTGTATAGGGTTTCAATAGCACGAAAAATACAATAGAAGAAGGGAAAAGCAAAAAAAATCTTACTTAAAAATCTTAAAAACCCTCGAGCCGCCACTGAATTCCTTAATAGTGCGTGTTTCATTTTTAGGTACAGTGTGGATGACTATATGACAAGAACACTATTATCCCTATTATTATCAATGCGTACAAGCGTTACAACCTGAAGATGAGTCTAGAAGAGTTGAATTTTGTCAGTCGCTTTTACATCAGTAAAACAGTAATGAAAATTTTACCAAATTTATTTTGGATATCGACGAGGTCACATTTCCTAGAAATGGGACTAAGAAATATTTTCCACACCAACCATGTTTGGGTAGTAGAAAATCCAAATGCTGTGACAAGAACCCATTTTCAGCACAGATTTTTAGTAAATATTTGTGCTGGCGTAGTAAATGGCATGCTTATTGGGCCTTTCTTTCTAATCGAGAACATCAAAAAGTCAGGTCTGTTTTCAAATTCTGTAACTATTAATAGCCTCTTTATTTTGCAACTTTTATTATATAAATTGTACATATATGTTCTAGGCTTTAATTATTTTTATTATTAATAAAATATTCATGTTTAATCACTAATATTAATAACTTGTTTATAACATTGCTTTTACAAATAGAGCTGAGAAAGTTTCAAAATACAATGACATTGCATCTTTGTAATAGATATTTATAAGATTTCTCAAATATCTGTGGGTATTTCTAGAACAATCCATTTGTGATTTTGTAAATAATAGGGGTAGAAAGTGACACATGTTGGCTATTTATTTCCGTTTTATTAACACAAAGTTAAGGGTGATTTATAGAGGGATAATCCCCATTACAATAAGTATTTGCTTGCATTATATAATAAATCAATGTTAATATAATGTAACTAGCTTTAATAATGATTGCCTTGACCTTTCTAATTTTGAAATTACAATTAACCTAATAGTGAAAACAAAATTGACCTATTTTATTAAGATAAAGACGCCATCCATTAGGGTTATTTTGCAATTACACCTTTGACTTAACGGACGTAGAAACCTTAACCAATACAGAATGCCTCTTAGAAGCTTCCGGTCATACCCAGCCTGGTTACTCGCGTGGTTCGAGGGTAGTTCTTAGGATTATAGACTCTTACCTGAATAACAATTAGAAAATAGCTGTAAATGGTGGCCGTATTGGTATTAGTGTAGTTTTTTGGCATATTCTAATGCTTTTGACTATTACAAAATCTATCAAAAACCTGATTACTACTTTTCCTGCATTGCTACAGCCCGTCAGTGTGTCTTGACCTCCAATTGGATCGATCCAATTAGAGATCCATCATTTTCCGGGTATTCGGTTTTCTAACATTCTCGGCACATGAGTCCCTGATACTTCACATAATCCACAATCTGGATATCTTTGTATAATCGTTTGAAGTTATACCTGATCATAATAGGATTTTAAATGATACACTTGTAGCTTTTTAATATTTTAAACGTTTGAAACATTAAAAAGCTACAAGTGTATCATTTAAAATCCTATTGTTTTAAAAATATTTTACAAGGAATCAACTGCGGAATTCATAAACCTTATTAAACCTGATCCTCCAAATTCCATTATTATTCACAAAACCAAAATTCTTCTGAGTACTCTTCTTCTTTACAGAGGTCCATATCCCGCAGCCTTAAGTCCCTACTGGCGTTAATATAATAAATTTAATAAGTTTAGATCTTAGGACAAAATGCAGGGAATACGTAACTCTGTTATCCTTTTTTTTCTGATATTTTCTGTGTGTTGTTGTGATCAAGTTTACTTCACAAATTCGTAACACGTCCTTCAGAACTTCAATATTATCATCACCGATTATTCTTAGTTCTGTCTTAGATTATTTCTTGTTTCTGTAAATTTTGCAAAAATCCATCAAATAAATTTTGTTATATATGCGGACGATTTATTATAAAGTTAGCTAGATCTATATCCCAGGAAGTCAAAAATTCCTATATTTTATATTTTAAGTGCCAAATTGAAAATCAAGATAAAAGTTGAGTTTCTCGTGTTTGCTGTGTGAGTTGTGAATTTAGTAAATTTAGTGCAATGGGTGTATCGCATAAAAAATTCTATGCCGTTTCTATGGTGTGTAGGGAACCTACTGACCATCTAAGTGATTGTATCACTAAAACAGAAGGGCTTTCAAAATACCAAATGGGCAAAATTATGTATCCAAATTTGCCTTCTGCACTTAGGCCAGTTCCTCATAGCCATGAACTAACGGTATCGGTTGCGCCTTTAAACCTGGACAACATGTTTCCCTGTGATTCTGATTCTTCATAAGGATCTGATCCATCCTTATGAGAACACCAGTTGTGACTCAAAATTTTTAACAACTACTAGTGAGCCTCACTTAATAACTCAGAGTGAATTAAATGATTTAGTACGTGACCTGGGATTGTCATAACAAAAATCGGAACTTCACACTTCACTCCACTGTAGAATCTGTGATATAAAAATGCAAGTGTTTTACTTTACCGAAAACGTAATGTAACATTTTCACGTTTTCATAAAATGGAAGGATCGCTATGTGTCCGGTGTGATATTGTTTGTTTAATGAATGAGCTTAATATGGAGTATGTAACTTCCAAGTGGCGTATTTTCATAGATTTGACGAAATACAGCCTAAAAGCAGTCTTGCTTCATAATGGAAACAAAAAGCCATCTATTCCTTTAGCCCATTCAGTGACAATGAAAGAAGCCTATGACAACTTAGCAACCATACTAAATCACGTTAAATATGAATAGTATCAGTGGGATAATTGTAGGGATTTAAAGTTAATAGGTTTATTGCCAGAACTTCAAGGGGGTTTTACAAAGTATTGCTGGTTTTTGTGTCCATGGGGCAGTAGGACAACAAAAGAACATTACAGTAAGAAATATTGGCCTCATACTTCTTTTAAGTTCTTTTAAACCTGATACTTCAAACATATAATATACCTCCCTTCTTAACCCAAAAAAGATGCTTCTTCCGCCTCTCCATGTTAAGCTTGGACTAATGAAAAACTTTATCAAAGCCATGGTCAAAGAAGGTAATAGTTTCAAGTACCTAAAAGAAATATTTCCTCAATTAAGTAATGCAAAACTAAAAGAAGGCATTTTTATTGGACTCTAAATAAGGGAAGCTTCTAGGTAATTTCCGTTTTCAAGAAAAATGAAATGAAAAGGAACTGACAGCTTGAAAGTGTTTTGTAAGTGTAGTGAGAGGATTTCTGGTCTACAAGAAAGACAAAAACTATAAAAAAAACCCCATAGTTGAACTCTTGAAAGCCTATGAAATACTATTGTATCGCATGTCCTTAAAAATGCCTTTTTACACTACTATTTGGATTTTTTTCCGGAGAATTAGGGTGCAGTAAGCGATGAACAAGAAGGTTGCATCAGGACATCAGAAAGGGCGACTACTGCTGGTTTATAAAAAGAGATGGTGCTACAGTACACAAGAGGAAAAAGTGAAAATGTTTGTGGCTGTGTGATATCTCATGTAATAAATTTTTTATTCGCATAATCTTTAACACGTTTTACATGTTTATATTAAATAAATATTAGATTGTAAAAATATGTCGCCGCCTTTTTTTTCCACCACCAACCAACCCCCTGTGATAAAAAAAACTGTACGTGTTACAGTGATCAGCTTTTCATTTTCGGATTTAGGACTACAAAATATTTCATATGTGGTACACTTATATTCAACAATGTTACCTCAAAAAAGTTTAAATTTTTTGACGTTTTAGGACACCTTTTATATTTTTTGTTCTTACGGATTCTTAAAAAACAAATTTTATAGCTAGATGAGTAATCTCCATATGCAATAAATCGTTTTAACATGTTTCAGTGTAATTTATAATTGATAATGTATTATAGGACAACTAATTAGGGTCCGGCTATAAACGTGTCACGCTATCTTTAGATAATTCAGACTTTTATTTGCTGCCATTGATAGAATACAACCTGACTATCGTAATATTATTTAAGCATTAGTATTTGATCATATGTTAAAACTGAGTTAGATTGATGATCTGTATTGCGTGATTGAATTTAGTAATTCCTATCAAACATAGAAATATTGGTCAGTGTTAAGGGTTGATTTATTTCAGAAATATAACTGATTTTCTACAAAATAAAAATTTGATGGAAATAATTTTCTTTTCGACATTGTCCAAATACACATTATCTCTAAAGCAATTTATTTATATTTGATTGTGTAGAGTATTCTTGGGCTTCCAGTAAACATTTTTGAAAATTTTTATTCTAAAGTCGTAGTCTAACTTGCTGGATATTTAAAATCGTGTGGAAACGCTTTCCTTTTGTCGCCAGTTTCAGTTTTTGAAAACCAGGCAGGTCCAATTCAGGCAAATATAGGGGAATAATCGGGTACAATTTTACTTTTGTGCGTCTTATGTTTTTTTAAATATTCATTTTAAAGGATTCAAGTAATGCAGACCCTGCATTTAATACCGAAACCCACGTGACCTATAAATGTCCGCAACTAACATAAGAAGTTGGTAAGTTACACGTTAATGTTAACGCTATTATATAAGTATATTTAGTTATTTTGAATTTATGAGATATTCCCTATTCGAAATTCACGGTATTGGGTACACAAAATGTAAACAAAAATCCATATACATTTGGCGAAACTTTTATTTTAGGTATCTAAAATTAAAAATAATATTTAAATTAAAGATAATTAATAGACTTTCTTTAAAAATATTCTTCTGCAGACTCTCTTTCATTTGCAGTTGTGATAAAATTCTGTAAATTCTGCTGGTATATACTGTTTGCAATATCTAGAATTTTCAGATGATTAATAGATACTTTGTCGCTATAAACTCAATCAGCTTGACTTGGTAAGTTTCTGCAAGTACCTTTCACTTTAGAAAGATCGAAAATGTCCGTACAGATTATCTATATATTTTTTATATATTTGAATTTCAATGCAATGTTCACCGGGAATAACATTACTTCTTGAACCAACTGCTTTGCCTCTAAGATTTTGTCGTATTTTAGTCTCTTTTTTTAGTTCAATTATATGTCTGCATCTCTTAATAGTTATTCCATACAAACTTATAAAAGCAGATTTACATACTTTTTTATTTCCAGTATGAGCTTCGACATAATATATGCACGAAGCAGTTTTAGGTTTTATCTTTGCTAGATCGTTGGTCCGCTTTAGATATAAATAACTCGATCGTAGTTTGAAGATAGATATCTTGTTCATTTTTCGTTTCAAAAGAACTTATTCGTTCAATCATGCCATCCATATTATCTTCAGACAAACCGTCAAAACATTTTTAGGGGCATTTAGAACAATAAAGTCAATCATCAACAAGTAGATATAACTCAGGTTATTAAAATGACACGTAATATGCATTATTTACAAACACATTATTTAGAAAAATATTACCTTAAAAATTATCAACCTTTCTACTTTTTCTAAACCGAGCTAGTGTTTGTTAGTTTAATTTATTAAATCAAAATTGGATAGAAAATAATCGATATAACTTTTACTTGCAAGTCTTTCCCGTGCGTCGTCCTGGTACTTGTCACCCTTTGTGGTTTACACCAGGTAAACCTTTTATTTTAGCGGTTTTTATAACACCGTGTGTATATTTCTCAGTATTTGTTACTTCTCTTTTCTTTTTTTTTTCGGAATTTCATTGTCAGAATCAGAAGAACTCATTATGGAAGTGCGACGGCACGTGTTTACCAGCAACTGACAACGCAATCACTGATGGGTAATGCAATATGTCTGTTATATTTAATTACGTGAACAAAAGAAACATAATTATTATGGTGGGTAACGGTCTTATGTTAAGCAAAAAATTCGAAAAGGGCACATCTCTTAAAGTTGTGACCTTTTCGAAATTATTTGGCGCCAAGCTATGACGTCGACAGTAGAACGAATATTAGAGATCTGCCTTTTTCGAATATAGAATCATTTAGAACAGATTGATATGAAAAAACGTATTTGTCAAAATATGACTCGAAATATATGAAAAATATGACTCAAAATATGATAGAAATCGCATATTCAATTGTTTTCATCAGTTTTTAAAAATAATCGTTTTTTTTTAATTACCAGGTGTGTCGGTAATTCCTTTCCGATTTTTTCGCTAAAGAAAACACGTTATTTACAATGGATAGTTAACATGTATTTATTCAAAGTATTGGCGACTTGATTCTATACATTTTGCCCATCTCTCAGGCAATTTATGGTTGCCATGCCAAAAGAACAGTTTTTCCTTTGAGCTAAACCATGCATCGAGCCATTTTTTAACTTCTTCGAAATTGGCGAAGTGCTGCTCTGCAAGCGTGTGCCCTATCGATGCGAAAAGGTGGTAGTCGGATGGAGCCAGGTCTGGAAATTACGGCGGATGCGATAAAACTTCCCATAATTGATAATCTTTTCGGTAGCGATCAGTATTAACTGTTTCTCCAGGTTTCAACAGTTTATAATATACGACACTAACCTGGTCCCACCAGACACAGAGCATAGTCTTGCGACCAAAGCGATTTGGCCTTGCAGTCGATGGGCCGGCTTCGCCAGGTGATAACCATGATTTATTCGCTTGAGATTTTCGAAATAAATCCATTTTTCATCACCTGTTACTATTCGATGCAGAAATGACTTCCTTTCATACCTTTGAAGCAGCATTTCCCTGACGAGTTTTCGATTTTCTAATTGCCTGCCATTCAATTCATGTGGCACCCATCTTCTCATCTTTTGGATCTTTCTCATCGCTTGTAATCGTTCACAACTTGCGACTCGGCTCACATTCAACTTTTCTGCTAATTGTTTTTGATTTTGTGCTGGGTCTTCATCCAATAACTCCTGCAATTCCGCATCTTCAAACGTTTTCGGCCTACCAGGACGTTCTTTACCTTGAACGTTGAAATCACCACATTTAAATTGTCGAAACCACGTTTCACATATTCTTATGATTGGAGCATGCTCACCGTAAGTCTCTACCAGCAAACGATGACTTTCGGCGGCTTTTTTCTTTTGATAAAACAAAAAAAGTAATACGTGCCGCAAATGCACGTTTTCAGGCACAAAACTCGACAATTTCAAAAAATTAAAAATCTATAACGCTATTATTTTAACGGAACGTAACTTGTGTAGTTTTGGGGTTAATGTCAGTAGAATAAAATGACATATGTATCAATTCATAACATTGCATACTTATGACTAGTAAAATCTGTTACAAAAACCGGAAGATAATTACCGACATACCTGGTATATACACAGTTTAGCACCAACGACGAAAATAAACATAACATTTGACCAGTCCTACATTATTTTAAACATAACATTATTAAAGTAAAAAAATAACATAACATTATCAGAGTAGATGTCATTGAAGGAAAGAAAAAGACGAGAAGCGCATGTCGTAGATTTTTTATGGATAATATTATTGATGGAACGTAAACAAGAAAAATTATTTCTTTTAAATAATCAAATGTGTTTAAGAGGTGTTTTCAAAATATTTTTTGTTACTCAGGAAGCATAGAAACCAATAAAAATCTAAAATATAAATTAAAAACACATGGCGAACAAATTTCGATGACAGATTAGGGCGAATTTTAAATATTTTTGATGACCCATAATACTGCCTTTAAATATTTTAACAAAAAATTAAGGATCCGAAGTTAAATAAATCACTAATCACGTGGGATACAGGATTAAATTAAGGCTCTGTATAAATATAAACCAGTTTAAAAATCTGAATGAAGTGGAATCTTCTCATATTCCAAATTATTCATAAAAATGGTATATAAAGTTGATTTAGGAACGTTCAACGAGAACGTCAGCGAGATCCCCGACATACAATGATCATCTCAAATCTAAACCGCATATTAGTCATTACAATACGCAATATTTCTAATGGAAATATCTCTACAAACAAAGATCATATGCTGTTAAATACCCGGTTTCTCACGGTAGCCGTTCATTAGAAGTTTTCGTGATTAAAAAAAAAACTTAGAATTCTGAATTTTTCGACTTCAGGGTTATTTAAGATTCTTTTTCATTTTAAAATATTTTCAAGGTCATAGCACTTCCGGTTATCCCGGAAGTCGCCAGTAACTTCCTTATTTTAAATAATACACCCAGTAGATTATTTCATTTTTGGATTTCTGAGAAAATTTCATGATGAGTTCCATCAGATTTCCCCATTCATATTTTAAACTGTTTCTTAAATATCTTGATTCTTTTGAAAGATGTAACTTCATTTTCAACACTGTGCCTTACTTATTTTCGACTTTTTAACTTACCCATTTTCAACTGGTGCTAAGCACTTCTGGGGTAGACGGAAGCACAAGAACGATACTTTCAAAATCCACATTAATAATTAATTTATCGCATACAGGGTGTCCAAAATTTGATGACCAATTACGTTATTTTCAAAGTAAAAAAAGTTTGTTCGTTCAAATGTGATACTCTGTATATTATTGGATGGTCGACTGCAGGATTTGATTCCGCATCGATCCGCTATAACTTTCCCTATACATACTTCTAACGGTTTTCTTGTATTTTCATATGTATTTTTTTATCAAAAGCCGATGATACTCCAAAAATCCTATCTAGTAAGCCTTGATTTTGAGAGGAATTGAAAAAATGTTGATATTATGTAAAAGCGGTATCAGCACACAAATTCGTGAAGTACTTACAGTTTTAGTGATTTAGTTAATTGTTTCAAGTACATATTATCATGGAGAATAGAATAATGAAGAATATTCCAGTACTGATTAGTTAAATTTGTTTTATACGCATGGTGAATAGTGGACGAATTGTCAGACGAACATACAGATTATTTAACGAGCGATATCCGGACCTATCAACAATGAATCCCGGAAAATTCGCCAGAATCGAAGCTCAGTTTTTAGCAACTGGGAGTGTAAGGGCAACATGAAATCACCTAAAGTCCGTAATAGATAATGAAGATAACGACGTAAATGTGCTGGTTTATTTGCAAGCTTATCCACACAACTCCATCAGCAGTGCTGGATTTGGGTATTTCAAGAGCATCAATCCACAGAATATTAAAAAAATATAAAATGCATCCCTTTTTTTGAGATAATTGTGCACGCATCACTTGGTGATGAAGCAAGACTTTTGCAAGTTCATGTGCATAAAAATGACCAAAGATCGAAGATTTCTTCATAAAATTATATGGACTGATGAATCAAAATTCAACAATCAAAGAATTATAAATCGCCGAAATAATCACTACTGGGCACAAGAGAATCCTCATATCATAAGGGAACACCAGGACCACTTTAGTATTATGTTTTTTGTTTAATTATGAACAGTAGAGTGGCATATCAAGTATACGATAAAAACTTGAATGCGGCTAGATATCTGGAGATACTCAGAGGGTTTGTTAGTGATTTCCTAAATTTTCTACCTCCACGTGACAGAGCAAACAGTTGGTATCAGCTGGATGATACTTCAGCACATTCCACTATAGCTGTACACCAGCAGTTGACCTTGATGTTCAAGGATCGGCGAATTAGCCCACAGGGACCCTGGAACTAGCCACCTAGATTACCCGATTTGACGCTCTTGGATTTTCATCTCTGGGACCGTATAAAAGAACTAGTGTACTCTAGACCAGAGAATAATTATTGAACCGTATTCACGATGCGTTCACATCTCAATTCAGGCGAAATTCGAAGATTTACATGACAAAGTACCCTTATATTTTTTTCTTTTTTTTAATTTTTTGCCACGATCTAAAACTCAAACAAATATAAAAAGTATCTGTTCTTATGTAAATAAAGAATCACTGGGTAAAAAACAAAAAACAAAACGGAGGCAAATGTCTCAGTGATCCTTTTTCTGTAATAAATTTGCCTAACGAATAAAATTTAAAAAAATACAAAAATTTTCTAAAATAAATACAAACTTT
This sequence comes from Cosmopolites sordidus, assembly GCA_031761425.1. NCBI lineage: Eukaryota > Metazoa > Arthropoda > Insecta > Coleoptera > Curculionidae > Cosmopolites > Cosmopolites sordidus. The sequence goes on along the minus strand of JARFXV010000824.1, from coordinate 953,621 downwards.
TGAACGTTAACATTTTGGGAGGTCTCCCGTTTTCAAAACGAATCTAAAAAATAAATTATAATAATTTCTATATATACTGAAAAGATAGGAAGTAAATATATTTTGTGTATATGCCAATGATACTTACATTGACAATAATAGTTTTTAATGGCAGTGACATACTACTAAAAAAATATATAGGTGAGGTTTACTATGTGATTATTGTGTATTGAAATATTTAAACGTTTTTAATTGTATTCTTTAGAATCGGGAACCATATTGAATTTAAATATACCGAAGGCATAGCAATACAGTTATTTTTTTTTCAATTAATTACAGCGGTTTCTTTTAATCTTCAATATTTTGTTACCAATTCTTTGAATACCGTTTTGGAACTATTCTAATTGATTTTATGTCCCAATTCGCATGCGTGCTGACAAATTCTAGATTTATTAAAATCGCCCTTTCTAAGAAGGTGTTTATGTTCTTTTATTCTAACATCTAACGGTCTAGATGTCTCACCTATATAAAATTTTCCACATGCGCAGGGAATGTTATAAATTACATTTTTAGTATTCTGCTGTGTTTGGCTTGGTTTTTGTTAATGCAGATCGAGTATTTTTTGTTTTAAATGTCGTTTTTATATTGGATTTATTTCCTTCTCTTTTAATTGTATCAGAAATACCGCGGATGTAAGGAATTGTGAGGTTAATTGTTTGAGAGTTATTATTATTGTTAATAGTAAGTTGTATGTTTTGTCTGGTATCAAAAGTTTTAAAAGATTTATCTATAACATTTTTTTGGCAATTCTTTTTTATTATAATGTCATTGATGAAATTTGTTTCTTTTTATACTGCATCGCTGTCGGTACAAACAAGTTTTACTCTGTCATATAAACTTTTAATTACATCTATTTTGATCGATTTTGAGTAATTGGAAAAGAAATTGAGATACCTCTCTGTGTTTGTAGGCTTTCTGTAAACTGTAGTTTTTAATTTGTTGTGTTTTCGTGTCGAGAAATGGCAATTTATTATCCTCCTCCATCTCTAAAGTATACTTAATTCTAGACTCTCGAGAATGTATATCTTGTAAAAAAATATTTCGATCATCAATGCTATGTTGCCATATAGTAAAAATATCATCAACATATCTAAGCCATATTATTGGCTTTTTAAGAGAATTTCTTAATATGTTATTCTCGCGTTCCTTCATAAATATATTGCTCATCAAAGGAGAAAGCGAAGAACCCCTTGCCATTCCGAAATCAAAGAAAAAGAATCACTGAGTAATTTGTCTCCGTTTTGTTTGTTGTTTGTTTTACCCAGTGATTCTTTATTTACATAAAAATAGATATTTTTAATTTTTTTTGAGTTTTAGATGGTGGCGAAAAACCCAAAAAAAAAGGAAAAATATATATAAATACGCCGCAATCATTCAGACAATACTTAAAGTATCCCTGTTTTTAGGAGTAAAATACGTTGGTAAAGTTTAGGCTGTACAATTTTGAACACCCTTTATATTATGGTGATGTTAATTATCAATATATGTGTTAATTTCGTGGACATTTTGATAATTACAAATTACCATGATTTTTTTAATTAAAAAGCACAATGTTCATTTGTTTATGAAATGTCAACTAAACTAATATAAAAGCGATTTAACTGTCGAATGCGCCCATAGGCTGTTTCATATCAACTCTCTGACATAACTGACACTACCAAATCGGTACCGTGTCGCATTTCAAAAAATCCTTCCAGTCGATAAGACACGGGCCGTCACTTATCGCTAGAATCTACGAAGACGACATCCAGGTCCTACCAAACGATCGGATATCGGTCGGATCGGCTACGTGGGCGTATTTGACACGTAGCAGACGCCCAAAAGAAAGAAGTAAAAATATTCGGGGAGCCATTAAAAACACGTCGACACCGAGACATGGTGGAACGCCCGCGGGGACCTGGTGTTTACGCCGATACGGAGGTTTGTTTGGTAATTTTAGCTTTTCTTCGGTGAAAATTGCCTAGGAGAAAAGGGGTTTGTTTAGTCGGAGGGTAAAAAGAGTGACAGGGTTCTGTTTTCTTTAGAGTTATATTTATATGTCAATAGAAAAAAAGAGAAGCCTAAACACGGTATTTACTGTAGGTAAATAAAAGACAATTTTTTGGAAAACATCGATTCAACAAAGCATCCCTCAAATCGAAAACTGTTGGGTCTCTTCAAATTAAATAGTCAATTTTATTGTTGTCGAAATTTTTATTGTAGACTATTAGTATTAAATTCTATTAAAATACGTTAGAAAGGTCATGTTTTTTTTAAAGGAGACGTCCGTAGTTTGGTACAGTTTTTCTAGTGTATGAGCCGAAGAAAGCCAACAAATTTGTGAAAAAAAAATCGAAAATTTCCCATAAGTAAGAATAATGCATTTTTACATATTTATACCATAGTTTTTTGCCTCTTTTATACTCCTGAATGAATTTCGAACATATCTTGGATAGGGAAAAAATTTCATGTTATTTAAAAATGACCACGATGTACGTAAGTTTGGACAGTTGAGGAACGTAGGTTGGGGCACTACGTGTTCTCACATTTTCTCGAATCTTCGAGAATATTCCATCGAATTATATCGCATTTTATAGAATTATCTCGAATGGTCTATCGCATTTTCTAGAATTTGCTAGAAAATTCTATAATATTCTATAAAATCCTATCAGAAGAATTACATGGAACATTCTAGAATATTCAATAGGATCAATGACATTCGAAATTTTTCGAGAGCATTCCAAAGTCGTAAACAAATCACAGGTTCGAGTTGTTCTATCCGCACCACTGGACACTTCTTCACGACCAGCTGGGGGTATATAAGGAGCCTCACTTCCGCTGTGATACCCGTTCAATTTTTGCCAGTGAAGAAGTGAAAACAAAAAACAATAATCAAACAAAAGAAAAGAATAAAACAAAGAAGTGTAAGAAAAAGTAGAAAAGTACTGAAACAAAAATAAAAGTGAAAGGTGGTTATTCAAAAGAACAAATAAACTATGTCTTGAATTTTTAACAAACAGAGCGTAAAAATAACAAACCGTAAAAGCAGAACAACTGATCATGATTTTGGTACTCATTGCTTCGAGTGCTGAAAGACATCAAAATCGAAAAAAGAAAGGTATTAGACTCACTGCTCGTGTCTACAAATTGAGCAAATCTAGTTTGTCGCGCTAAGAATTTGTCAAATATTTGAAGTATTTTAGCAAACACAGCCACTCATCGACAGACAAACCGACACTGCTTCTTCTTGATAATCATACGTCTTACTTATCTATTGAAGCAATTAACTTGGCATTGGAAAACGGCGTTCATATGCTTTCTTTTCCACCTCATTGTTCTCACAAAATTCTGAATTTAGCCTTTAGTCCAAAGAACATCCAGCCTGGCTTTTCGAAAACGAGCATCTTTCCATTCAATCAAAACGTTTTCTCTGAATTGAATTTCCTTCATTCATTCAGAAAAACTTGAACGAAGAACAGCAGCGGTGCATTATTTTAATGGATGTTGCTGTACATGAAAGTTAAAAGCCATCAACATCAAGTAAAACACAACAATCATTGTCACGTTCGTCAAGTCTTTCCTCAGTTTTGTCTAGAGTTGAACCAGTTAGATCATCAACACCTTTGAAAAAGTCCGACCGCGGGCGTAAGCCAATAAAAAGCACCATTCTCACTTCATCGGTAACAGAAAATGTTACCGTGCTCAAAGAAAAGCGAAAAAAGAAAGAAGACAGTGCAAAGAAGCGACGACAATCAATACAAGAAACGCCAGTCAAAAAGCGAAGCCAAACCAGTGCGAAGACTGGCAAACCAATGTGAAAGTCATCGTCATCCTTGGATGTTGATTTTTGTATGATTTACGTGAGAAATTTTCCAGCCAAATTAACTCGCGACAATTCTGCTGAATGTAACAAGTGCCAGCGACCATTTCAAATGAAGTGTGTAAATATGACTCGCGACTACTATACCTGCCAAAATTGCGACTCTGACGAAGACTAGCATGTATTGATTTTCTTTATTCTATTTTTATTGCCTTTTAAATAAATAAATCGACTATAAATGTTGAAAATATTGCCTTATTATTTGACTTTTTGAACACTTTTGTGCCTTTTATAATTGCCCAACCTACGGACCACAATTTTTTTGGCCAAAATTCACGTATTTAAAAAATTGACAATAACTTTTTAATTTTTGAAACTATAAAATGATTTTCTTCTGCAAAAGTGTAGCCAAGGACATTACCTTTCCAACGGTATATAGAACTCCGAGAAAAATTTATGTAGTCGAGTGCTATCGCCTAATACCAAAACCAGTCCTAATCTACGGACGTTTCCTTTACTGTTTATTAACAAACAAGCGCTTTAATAAATGTCCACTAAATTTCTAACGCAATGATCATGTTTACAAATTTACTTTTTTGTGAGCGTACTTCAAAACAAGGCTTCTCGATTACTACGAAATTTGCTGATTCACATCGAAGTGTAAAAACTATGAATTACACTTAAAATAGGTGAGTCCTAAGTTTTTTTTGTCATGCTAATTAACAATACGCCAAGCAAAAGTCTCAGTCGGCACATTTTCTTATCCAATTACGGGAAATACCGTTATATAGTCAAATATATTTATTATCATATTTATTATTTAAGTAGAATTTAGTGGGCTATAAAATATTAAATATAACAAAAATTAAAATTCGGAGCTAGACCTCTTTTAACCTCTGTTCGTGAGAAACGATATGCTGCCAATTTGTATATTGTGCTGTAATATGTGACGCTAACCTAAAACTCCCATAATAAAAAACTCTATTATTTATATTTTGTCTGCAAAATTAGAGATGAAGATAAAGCTGGATATTTAATACATATTGGCGCAGTTGAGTTTTTAAAAAAATTGTCATAAATGGAAAGACCATATATAAGTTTTATGACAAAACTATTTTTGTTTTTTTTCTTATAATTTAAAAGTTATATCAAATTGAAAATAAATTTTTAAACTTAGTACCGATGACTCGCCGACAGTTCTCGAAAAACACGAGCGCGTGTAACGTCACAATGTTTCTTTCTCCTCAACGTTACATCTGATATAAGTGTTTTAGTTTTTAATCAATTTATTCTCGTTATTATCATCAGTGTATTAATAAATTTATTGAAAATGTCATATCTAAAAAGTCATCGGGCCTGTTTCCTACCGTTTTGTACGAATACTACAAAAACAACTCCGAACTTCCGAAAAAAAGTTTTTAAATGTGCAACAAAATGATAAACGACGTATTAATCCTAAAACAACATGAACAACAATTTTTACAATTACCTGTTATCGAATATATACAAAAGATTATTATTTACATTATTTTTTTTTTATGTTTGAGTATATATTACTTGCTGAAGCTACACAATCTTATTTACATTTACATTATTATTAAAAAAAACTGAAATTGATGCTTTAGCATCTCGAACGTCATCTGAATTGAACCCAATGTCATTTTTGACAAAATCTGTGACCATAAAAATATCCTCACTGGGTATATTATCAGAATTGGCCTGTATGAATCCTTTGTCACACATTACTGAATTAAATTAGTAACCAACAATAACTTTTTGCATTCAATTTCCATAATTTTAACCGTATATACACAGGTAGAAGCCGTTAACAGTACTTACATGTAAACACTTTAACATAATGACGTCACAAATATGGCAGCCAATCGTGGCGCTTTCGCAGTCACGTGATTTTTTAAATTTTAACTTGTAAACAATTTTTTTTTTTTAATTTCACATCGGTTAAATATTATTTATGATAAAGATTTTAAATACTGTAAAAAGTATCATAATTATTTTTTATTTAAAAATCCAATTATGTGCACACTGTAAGTCAAAAAGTCCACTTAAAGGTCTTTACTGTCCCTGTGGTCTGACGAGAACACATATATCATCTTAGTGATTGTTATCTTTGTCTGATGCCTTCGTTAAGAAAAATATTACCAAACAGAAGGTCTGTAATGCAATATTCAAATATGAAATCTGCCAAACGTTTTGAAGCCTTATAGTGATGCTTTGACTATTCCTAATCTATCGCAGATGTAAACTATTAATTTTGACGAAGCCATAGGGTCAGGGGACTCAGTGTACAAGATAATTTGTCCCATCCATCTAACTCGCATAATTCCGGTTTTATCTTTGAACCACTCAGAAAAGAACCAAACAAAATCATACAACTGAATGAATTGAACTTATAAATAAAGAAATTAGGCTTTCAAAAAAAAAGAGCGATTGTCAACTCGGTTGCAACAATGGAGTTTACTCCAAACTAAAGTAAAAGTTTCTTCTTACTGTAGTCGTTAAAAAACCTAACATTTTTTAATGAAAAACATCTTGATGACTTTCAGAAACGTTAATAATGTAATGACTAACATAAGTCATGATCCAAAAGACTGGAGACTTTAGAAACGTACAGTAAGTTGAAATTATTCTATAAACTAGACAATATTAAAGGTGTGATTAGTAGATTTATAAAAACCTAAAAATTGTTGAAATCTTACTGGTATGCAGAAAGAAGATACCAAATACTACTTTTTTCTGAGCACGATCAAGGTTCCAAAACGTCATTAATTACTCCATAAAAGATCCTACTGTCTCGGCTTTATATAACTATAGGTCTTATGAAGAATGTTGTAAAGCCATGGACAAAGCAGTTCGTACATTCAATTACTAAAAAGAAAACTTCAGTAGTATCAATTACGTTAAAACTAAAGAATATTTGTCTACAACTTTTTGGTAATGCAAAAAAAATGCTTGAAATTCCTTTAAAATAGTGTAAGGTCCAATGTACATGTAACATGTTACTGAAAGTACATTTCCTAGAATACATCTACATTACTATAATTACTAATAATAATAATATTCTTTATTTAGCACTTGGCTACTACATACAATTTGTAATTAATTTATTTGTACATGTCTATACACATTATAAATATATCGAAATATGATCTGTTCCGAAATTTAAGATATACACACTAGTATATCCAAAATCAAATATACCAAACTTATTTTGCCAAATAATGTTTACGGATTCTATCTACAAACATTCCTAAACTTATACTTTTTAGCTCTGCTTGCATACTATTGAACAGCCGAATACCATTCCCAAGAAGCCATTTCTGCATATAGCGTTCAAAATGAAATTATATGAAGACTCTCCTTTGAGCGAATGTTATATTGATGTTTTTCGGATCGCGCTATTAAGTGTTTTCCAACATATGCAGGCATTAAGTGAACTTTAAAAATCATAACAATACTGGCCATCTCAATACTCTGTCATAGAAAGCACCAGCCCAAAGAGCGCAACATAAAATCCACCGCTGTATATCTATCACAATGCAAAATAATTCGTATTGCCTTATTTTGTAAAATTTGCAATCTATTTATTTCATTTTTATTACAACCTAACAACAAGGAACTACAATAACTAAAATCAAGCCACCAATTAGACTAATAATAGGTCCTATATGTCCACGGGATGAGATTTTCACCAAGATATCTTTAACATGAGTAAGACGTATCAGGAAAATCGAGCTCTGAGATGTTGGATGCAATCAATGTTTTTAATAATGATATATTAATACAGCATATATTAATACAGCATTAATGGAATTTATGGTGTCAATAGCATTATCATGCTCTCGATCATCCTTTCATCAGCAAATGAAGTTTTTTGAAGAAGTGGAAGCCGCAGAGAGTCAAATCAGGCGAGTTTGATGAATGATTAATGGTTAAAATGCCATTTTTGATAAAAAAAATCAGTGATGAGCATCGAGCTATGAGACGACGCATTATCGTGCACCAAGCGCCAGCTGCCTTGTTGACAGTATTGTGGCCGCATACAGCACAATTTGTGTGGAACAAAGCATGCACAAACCTTCCGAAGTCTCAAATGATCAGACAAAATCCCACAAATTGAATCTTTGTACATGTTCAGTTCCGTTTCCATGTATCGCAACGAAGATTTTGACAGATTTTTTTTTTAATTTACGCACAATTTCAATATTGCTTTGGGTAACCACGGAATTTTTTGGATCAGGATGTTTGTCGTCCTTGAGGTCCTCACGACCTTCTTTAAATCGTTTAAATCACTCGCGGACTCTGCCATAGAATAAACAATTCTCACCATACACTTCTTCGATTAAATAATAATAATTAATTGTTACGGTGAATGTTTTGCCAAGTATAAAACATAATTTAATATTCGCTCTTTGTTTGATGTTCATTTTTGGACGGATGGTATAAACACAGTGACAGTTTAAGTGCAATAAGGTGTACAAATATGTTTTGAGGGATTTTCAAAACATGGCGTACCTCGTATTAAATCGCATCGGACCATCTTGTAACTATATTCATGTTAAAGCGTCATCATTTCCCGCTAAAAATCATTATGTCATTTCGCTGAAGTGTAAATAACATACCTTTTTTGTGATCTAACCATGTCAACCTTCGTGACAACTAAATACAACTTGCGGAAAGCGCTGCTTTTTTGTATTAAATTTGAAAAAAGTTCAGCTGATGGACATCGATTGCTGTATGAAGCATTTGGGGAATATGCTCCATCAATAAAAACATTTGAGTACTGGTTCCGGCGTTTTAAAAGTGGCGATTTTGGCACCAGTGACAGTTTGTAGACGCTTAGTTGGAGTTTGTAGACGCTTAGTTGGAGGCGTTAATCGATCAAGATTTATGCCAAACTCAAAAGGAGCTCGCCGAAACCTTGGGAGTGACTCAACAAGCCATTTCAAACCGTCTCAAGGCTATCGGTATTGTGCAAAAACAAGGAAATTAGGTTCCGTATGAACTCAAGCCAAGCCTCTCTTCAAAGGCAAAATCGGAAGGGTTTTATCATCGAATCGTGACGGGGGACGAAGAGTGGATTCACTACGGCAATCCTAAGCACAAAAATCGTGTAGTGAGCCCGGCCATGCATCAACTTCAACGGCCAAATCGATATTCATGGCAAGAAGCTAATGCTGTGCATCTGGTGGGATCAGGTCAGAATGATCTACTATGAGCTACTCCAGCCTAACGAAACCATCACTGGGGAACATTACCAATAATAACGTTATTTTAAATTATTGATTGATTTGTCCGTTACTTTGTGATACTTTATTTTTTAAAAAGAAATAAAACAATTTTTTACTTTGTAATCTATCACTTTTAAATAAGTACATAAAATATAATATATAATAAGAAATATATAAAAATGATAGATAACAAAGTAAAGTATCATGCAAATATAAATGTTCATTCTTTATAAAAAATAAGGTAAACGAATGAAGACGACTATTACAAGTGTACACGATAAAAAAAACTTAGGAAGTCAATTAAGAGCCAACAGATTGGATAATAAAACAACTTTGATGTCGTTTTGAAAGATTGCACCAATAAATAAAATCAAGGAGGTGTAAAAACCATGAGAGCTTTTAATAGTATCCATTAATCTAGTCACCTTCCTCAAAGTATCACCAGTGTAAAAAAAGAGACGACCCTAATGAAGAAGAAAAAAGTCGATAGAAATCGTGGAAATAAATCCGTCAGTAGGTGCCTGCCTGCTCTAGAGAACCAACACTTCTTAACAAATGGACCGTTTACAGCGTCAGACAAAAAATCTAGACTTTATCAGTCGAAATATCTCGCACATGGCGACAAGACTTTCCCTTCGACTGTATCGGTATCGAAGTGCTCATAAATACGGAACCAATAAATAATGTCTTGCATTCTGTTAACCAGTTGCTCGCCTCCCTTAAGGCAAAAAGCAACAAATTATGTCTACGGCCTCTAGAGAACTAAAGAGAGAGACGGAGATAGAGAAAGATGCCCTTCGACGTCTTTGAATCGTGCAGCTGCCAACACACGCTTTTCGGTCCGTACGACTTTAGAAAATACCGACGCGTCTATTTTCACTTTTCCGCCGTGCGGAAAGATAAATTTCAACTTCGCTTTTCGAGAATTTAATGCTGAGTGCGCTAGTGAAAACCACGTATCGATTACGGGTCTACGTGTAGTTATTTTTGCCAAAATTTATGCGGTTGTTCAATGAATTTGAAATGTTTTAGTTTCACGAGATTCATTCAGATACGAGAAAAGGAAACTGGCAATAAATACATCAACTAAAATGAGATTAATTTTAAAGTTAATTTTCTTATAACATCAATGAAATAAATATAGAACGGTTTCATCTAGTTCGTTGTAGATGATCTTCAAGAAACTTATATACGAAAATAGTTTAGTTGATTTCCTCGATCGTTAGGAGAGTTTCTGAAATTTATCAAATACATCTAAACGTTTACTTTAGATATGAGGTGTATAAATAAAGTAATGAAACTGATTTTTGTAATGTTTTTTATTTAATTGATATTACAATTCTAAATTGTCTGATTCAAAGTACAACACACAAGGCACACAACGCTGGAGACAGTTTGTCTACTCTTCATAGCAATGCTGGAACTCATACTAAAATCGCATTCACCTCGTCATTTACGGCGTTTTCAGTTTTCTCCAATGTCCCAAGATGGTGTGTTTTAAGCTGAACTTTCAATTTTCAAGTTCCAAAATGCTTTTACTTGCCAGAAACTTGCTAATTGAAATCATTCTGGGACAAGGAACATAGTTGTGATTACAAAACTTAGGTGTACTTGATTTTGGGTCTCACACGCATGACCCTTTTTCGAAGTGTTACAAGAACTTCTCGAGAAAAAGAATACTGGTTTACCATATGGCCTTAGGGCATATATTTCTTCAGAACAATCCCCTGACTATCAAAAAAGCAAATCAACATGGTTTTGATATTTGATTTAATCATTCTGGCATGTTTGACCGTGGCGAGGTTAGAATATGCTGTTTTCTGGCCCTTCGTTTTCAAGTTGTATTCAAAAATGCAAGACTCGTCACCAGTGATGGGCCGATCCAAAAAATGAGCGTCACTTGCAATCTGCTTCAAAAAGTCATGGCATGTTTCCCTCCTGTTGTCTTTTTCATCATGTGAAAGGTTTTCCGAAACCAATTTCGCCCAAATTTTCTTTATCCCCAATTCATTGGTCAAAGTATGATCAAAATATGAAAAATATGATGAAGTCAAATTCAAGTCTGGCCCATTCGTTCCGACCATCAATCAACGACCTTCTGGGCGTTCTCGCACAAAATCGCGAATACTGTGAAGATTTTCATCACTTCTTGGTTTACATCACTACTAGATGCATCTTCAATCGAGTCTCGACATTCACGGAAGACACATCAGCTATTGGCCTGTCTACCACCTACATCTGAAGTTAACAATGTTACCAGATGGAACGCTACGCCACCATGACACTGGTGGCGTACTTTATTTAGGGTCCACACCTCGTATAATATTAAATGCAATAATTCTAGTTAAAATAGGATGAAAGGCGAATCACTTATTGATAACTATCTTGCATATGTTTATTACATAGTTATCACAAACCAAACTTATTTTTTATTCCATTAATTATATCAACATTTTTGTCTACAAAAAACCTTTAGAAAAACTTGCGGACTGATCAGCCGGTAAGAATTCAATTAAATTATGCCTCCAAACTTCTGCTGCTTTTGCTTCAATATTGAAAATAGTGCTTGTTATTATTCCTCCCCAGAAAAATTTAACTTTTAAAATACGTAAAAAATATCGTATATACGTAAAAATATCGAGACTTATCAGTAAACCAAATAGAATTCCATTGCAAGTCTCATTCAAATCTAAGGGACACGTCTTGTGGTACGGTGTAAGAAATTCGTGAAATAAAAATTGTCCCAATAAAAATGTCAAAACACCTATCTCCATCGTATGATAATTAAAATCGCATGTAAATTAAAAGTAATTCTCTTGATTGAACAGTCACTCGCTATAACTCTAAACCCACTCTCTATAACTCTATATTCACTCTCAACCAAGCATTAAACCATCTTATCCATGCCCTTATAACAGTAGAAGCAGCAATGTACAATCGTCTCGTTATTTCACGAAAACTTAAACTTAAATTAACTTCAAATTCGTATAATTATCTGAAACAAGGTGCCTGAATTCGTAGCATTTTATCACTTTTAACAGAACCACAAGAATTCGGCTTAGCTTAGTAGCATACGAAAAATTCCTCACGTGACAAACATAAAATTTGTAAAATATTTATCTTGTCACATTTTATATGGTAGAGAATGTTGTCAATTTGGTTCAATCGTGTATCTTGGATGTTGCATTTTTTTTGTTGCTCGCTATATTTTAAAAATCGTTTTCGATTTGAAGCCGCCTATAGAAAAACGCTAATGATGACCCGTTGTTCGTTAAAAAGTTGTCTTTCCAACTTTCTAAACCTTTCCCTATAATTTTATATAATAGAATATTTTTTATGAATAATTGAGTACTAAAGAAAACTCTCTCATGGTCTCCTTTCAAAGGAACGTTTATAATTTTCTGATCAATATACGAAACATGTCCTCGTTAATCGTCAATTTTTTTAGCCACCACTGCTTTAGCTTACTTTGAGCTTTAGTTAACCGATGATTTTATGTATGCCAAATTTCAAATGGACAATATTTTTGAACTTTCTCTAAAAACTACACTTACAACGTAACATCTTATTTATTAAACATCATACTCTTTTTGGAAATGTTAAATATATGTGTGGAAACCCAAAACATCTTATCTAGACATAAATATAGGCAAAAAAAAGGTAATTGAAAAGAAAACTAATCCAAGAAGATAAGAATACAACAGAACTGGATAATCGGCGATGACAACATTAAACAGAAAGAGTTTACTTATTTCAGAAGCAAACTAGATGAGAACATCACAGGATATATCTGAAATCTTAGTATAAGGGGTAACCAAACTACTTACTCTGCAGTCTGTCAAAGGATTAAAATTTATACAACGAATTATGGATATTAAGAAGTCAGTAGTCAGTACGGCTACGAGACTTGGACCCTCACAAACAAAACAGAAGTGATGTTTGCAGTATTTGAAAGAAGAGTACGTAGAAGAATTTTTGGTGCCTGAATGAAAATGGGAATTGGAATATCAAATATAACTTCGAACTTAAGCGGTTACACAAATATCTGAATATTGTTGTACTACATGGGTGCTCAGCGACTAAGATGAGAGTGCCAAATAGCCGAATGCCAGATAGCCGAATACCACGGTGAACTATGGGGAGACAAATAGGAGGTAACAGAGAAGCAGACCAGAGACACGGTGGCAGGATAATGTAAGAAAAGATGCTGACGAACTACTGCTCATCAAATGCTGACAAGGGGCATCTGGAGGTCTATCCCGCTAGAGACGAAGGTTTAACGAGGGTAGCGCTCACTGACGGGCTATAGCACCACAGGAAGAAGAAGAAGATTGATAATGTGTAAATTATTGGATTTTAAGTGTATTTTAGATAAAATCAGCTTCAGAAAATTTGGTATCTGAACAAAACATAAATTTGATTATGTTTGATTGGTATATATCATTTTTACATTGTTTTCAATCAATGTTCAAAATCAGCGAATTCAGGTTCTTCTTTGTTCAGAGTCCAATATCCCAATGGTTTTGGAATAGGAAGTCGACGGGTCATAAAGCTGATGGTGAATTAGCATACTGCATAGTATGTTTAGACTTTGGTCTAATACCTACTATATTAGTGAGGCAAACATAGATCTGCGACATGGTCTTTCGGTTCACATGAATGGTACTGAAAATAGCATTTTATGATTTGGAACTTTCAGCTAACCTGTTAATAATGCCAACCAACAATCTTAGTAAGCATTTCACACAAGCGGGATTAAATTACGTTTTTGCAATTTTTTGCTCTCCTCACATATAATTAAAACTGCTGATCCTAAATTCATTGAAAATAACATTTGATAACTGCCAGAAAAGACTTCGTTAAAAACTCGCTGATTAACTGTCATCAAAATTAAGGAAATTAATTTAATAGAATGCATCAGAATGTGTAATTCAAACAATAACGGAAGCCAATATTCAACAAAAGAGCCTTTCAGTTCAGTTCGTATACTATTCCCTATTAGCCAGCCAAACTAAATGATGTTTCCAACAAAAACGCTCAAACCCGACGGATTATACACATATTGTGCTGCAACCATAATTATGTTAGACCACATTCATACTTGACCACTCGCCAGATATTACCAAATATTGGTTTAAATATGTGAACTACAACCGCCTTATAGCCCTAACTTTGCCCAATTTGGACTTCCATTTATATATTTCACTATAAAATTCCTTGCCATGTAAAACATTCACTTCAACTGATAATACGAGGGTTGCTATTTATATATCCGGAATAATAAATAAAACAAATATTTATTATTGAAAATGGTTTTATTGTTTTTTATAATATTCTCCGTTATGATCGATACACTTTTGCATACATTTTGAACCAATATTTTCATAGCAATTTTTCCATTCCGATTGAGGTATCTCTATAAATCACTGGGTGCCAAATCAGGATTGTACGGCGGATGACCCATCAATTCGATGTTTTGACCGGTCAAATATTGAGATGTTCGGTTCGATGTGTGAGACCTCGCGTTATCTTGGTGAAGAATGATCCTGTGTCGCTGGTTGTTATTTATTATTTTTTCAAAGAATTCTGGCAAACAAATGGGTGTGTACCATTCAGAATTGACCGTTCTACGATTTTCTAGTGGCACTGTAGCCACATGCCCATTTATCCCAAAAAAACAGGCAACCATTTGCTTCGAAGTGCTTCTTGCGCGATGAGCCCAAACATACTTTTGTTGGGTTTAGCTTATTTGGAAAAACTCATACAGTCAACTACTAGTTACTTTCGGGCCTATACGCCTAGATTCAAGATTGGTTACCTGTATTGAAGGTACACGGCTTTTGACGCACCACGATTGTATTTTTTGAGCATTTCTTTGCACCAATCGACAAGAACCTTTTTTTGAACTATTGTCAATTTATGCGGAATCCAACGCGCACAAATCTTTTTCACGGCTAAATAATCGGAAAAAAGAACAGAAGTTTTTCGAAACTGAAAACTTAAAATTGGTTGATAGATGACAATAGATTATTGAACATTATAGAATATTGAACAATACTGAATCCCTGAGGTTATTTAATTACATATTGTAATTAAATTAATTACAATTAATTGTATATACTTTGTAATTTGTTAATATCAAATATATATAGTGTATGATGAGCAGAAATCTGTGATGTAGAAACTCATTTATGGTGTATCGGTGTTATTAATCAAACATCGATAATTGCAATATCCAACGGGAAAATAATTTTCTACCAAACACGTTATTTTGCCGTTGTACATATAGCCGTATATTTTTCAGGCTTGGTATCGATATTAGCTCGAGTCGTATTGCATAAAGGCAAAAAAATCGGATCCAAACACCAGTTGAAATGGCGGGAGCGTATTCATCGATTGGAACAAACCGCGGTGTGTATCGACGCAATAAATAATTATATATAATGCAGTAATGCTGTTCCGGAAAATTCAGATTAAATTATCCGCACCGTTGTTGGCTATTTCTGAGCCTCATTTCACGCCCGGACTTGAAACAGGAAGAAATAAGTCCCAATGATGAAACATAATGCTTTCCCTATAGATATATTTGTCGTGTTTACACAACACATATAATCTTTAATGAAGGTCGAGTCGACTCATTAGGAAAAATTCTGAAACCATGTCGAAAGTTCTTGGTGGCAATTCATCAACCACTATTCGCAGATTATTTACTGAACTCAATACTCTATAATTGTTAATGATACGTCAGTTATGGCGTAAGTTATATGTTTTACATTACACCCACCGGTCGACATGGTCCTTTTATATGGTCGTAGCTTTGATCATTTCTTCAAACTCTTTCTAACCATTCGGCTCCGATTCAACTAATGACGGCTATAAGGGCCTATCTCGAGAGGCACTTTCTGACTTTATGGTAGCGACTGATGCAATGGGCAAAGTACCCATATGGAATATAAGTGAATTTTCTGTGCTTATTAATATTCTTTTCTACGGACCCACTATGGAATTTTTTATGCATTCAAATAACATGTAGTACTACTTTCCTTTTTTATATATTTCTGATACCATATAAATATTTGAAATAACTTTAGAAATATGTCAGTTCTTCTATTGCAACCTTCGGCGTGATACACTAAACTCGAAGAAATTTGCCACCAAACACCAAATCACTTATTTTTATCTTCTCAAAGTGTGCTTCATTAACGATGTTAGTATTATTAAGAGATGATTCAATCGAATTGATTGAATCATCTCCTGATGATGCTAACATAGTTAGCGAATTGCGTGCCGGAAATTTAAAAAAGTGACTTGATTTAAAAAAAAATAGATAATTGAATCGAATTAGATTGAATTATCTTCTGATGATGCCAACATGGTTAGGAAAACGCACTCCGAGAAGTTGAAAAAAGTCAGTTGATGTTTAGTGTTGAATCTCTTCGAGCGTTGAAATAAGATTCAATGCCGCTAGACTTTCTCGGTTATCCAGATTCGTCTTCCACATGTATATCGTTACTTTTGAATTATTGAAACTTTACCCATATTCTTTCTGATGAAGCTTGATCACGATATGCATCCGATGTTATTTAATATAGTGCAGCTGCAATTAAATTTAAATCAAAATGGAGTATGCAAAAAAAATAAAATAACTTCTCGTGATCTATTTTATATCGATTAATTTTAAATAATTTTGTTTAGAACCGATAGCTGTCATATTATAATTATATGTGCACGTATGTCACCTATATAACATTAAAAACCAATTAAAATAACTTATTAAAATACCTATTCCTAAAGGGTCTTTAGTGTATGACATTAAAACATGAAAGACGATATCTGCCACATGACCACGTCTTGTAGCTCCACAGACGTCCACTCTTTTGTCAAAATTTGGTATGACATTTTGACATAAATCTGTGACTCTATCTCTCCAATAACTCGAATAATTTCATCGTTTAATTTAGGAATCGGTTGTGTGTTGTTTTTATAAACCTGGCTTTTCAGCCGGTTTTCAGTGGCCAGTAGCAATAACTAAGCGGCAATAACTCGTCCAAGGCATTTTTCTCTGAATAAATCAATTGTTTCATTAGCAGAGTGAGGTGTGGCGCCATCTTCCGCGTTCATATGTGAAACCACATATCCTCCAGATCAATATTATTCAGTTCAACCCACAAAAATCCATTTATCATTTCACGATGTCGAATACCATTCACAGTTGCAGTTTCACCATCAGCATCTTTAAAGATATACGGCCCAATTACACATCCTGACGATAATGCACACCAAACAGTGACTTGTTTAGAATATAAAATTTCCTTAACCCAAACGCAGCAATTGTGTTGATTAACATAGTCACCAATTTTATCTGAAAAAATTATTTTTTGAAAAAAATCCTGTTTGTTCTTGGAGCCAATTGACAAATGCACGATGTTTTGAATGATCCAGTAGCTTTAGTTCCTGTGTTATTTGAACCTTATTTGCGTTCAGAGCCAAATCCTTTCGTAAAATACGCCATGTGGTGGATTCGCTGAGTCCAAATTGTTGTGAACGTCGACTAATGAAAATGTATGAGTCTTCAGCAACACTTTCACGTACCAAATCAATTTGCTCTTGGGAACGATCACTACGACTATATATTGCTCTTGTTTTATCTTCCACCGAACCAATTTCTTGAAATTTTTAAACAACTCTATTGATAGTGTTTTCAGATGGACGATTGGTGCAAACCGTAAATATCACGTGATTTTCTAAAAACATTTTTTACTGAACGCCCATTTTCATAAAATAATTCTACAATTTTAACGCGTTGTATTATATACGACTCCATTTTTATAAATATCATACATTACACTTCTGAAATGGACTAGACCTAGGCAAATTCACAACGCTATCTTAATTTTATTCCACCTTAATAACAAATAGTTTTACCCCAAAAACCCTAGCAACATCTGCGGTTTCTATGTATCAACCACAGATGAATAATTGAAGCAATTCGTTAAGAACCCTACCGTGATGTCAACCCCCTCATCTCAACCAGGTAACTTCCAAAAACACGGCTAATCCCGAATGAAAAACGTCCGTACAAGACGTTTCCTGTATCAACGCAGCCTGATCCCGCCAAATTACCGCTATATTTCCTCTCCGGATTATATGGTGACCCTATTTCCTCGGAAAAGGACTTTACGAACGATGGGAAGCAACTAACGAACATGCGCCCCAAACAATATTCTTTAAACGCGTCATGTTGCACGGTAATTAAGAAGATAACAGTGGAATTTATCGTGGAGCGTTCGCTTTTAATCAAAGTATTTATGAGCTTTAAGTTTGATACGGTGATTTTGTTTAGGTTTACGGTGCCACTCAAGAATTCCTGATAAATAGGTCAGCACTACCTAATTATATTGTGCTTGGAATGCATTATGTATACTATTTTTGAAAATGTCATTGTAACAGTTTATAAAATATACCTAAAAATCGACAAATATCTATATTAATACATTAATATAATGTATATACCAGGTATGTAAATATGAAACCAGAATTTTTGTATAGAAAATATTCGTTTATTGTATGAAAATGAAAAAAACTATTTTATTCAAATATTGCCCATCGCTAGTTATACATTTTTCCCAACTGTCTGATAATTTGTGGATGCCACGACAAAAAAACTGTTGCTCTTTTGAAGCAAACCAGTCATCGAGCCATTTTCGTCAGAAGTGAAGCGCTACTCAGCAGTGCGTGCCCCATCGAAGCAAATAAGTAGTAATAATCGGACGAAGCCAAGTCTGGTGAGTAAACCGCATGCGAAAGTATTTCCCAACAAAAGCCTCAATCGTTTCCTGGACCAGCTTCGATGTGTGTGAATGTGCATTACCATGAAGTTAAATAACTGTATTGCCTTTTATATATTCTGGTCGTTTTTCACGCAAAGCTTTATTCAAATCATTTGTTGTCGGTAGCATTCAGTGCATGAACTTGGTGGGCAGTGGAAAAACCTTAATGGTTTTTCCAGGTTTTAGCAGTTCATAATAGATAACACCCTTCTGATCCCACCAAACACAGAGCATTGTCTTCCGTCCATAGCGATTTGGGCTTGCAGCCGATGTCGATGGTTTGCCTAGAATTACCCATAATCTCTTACGCTTAGAATTCTCAAAATATATCCACTTTTTATGGCCAGTCGCAATTCGATGGAGAAATGACTCTCTTTTGTACCTGGCGTAGCATTTCGCAAGTGGTTTTTCGGTTTTTCTGCTGTCTTTCATTCAGTTCGTGTGGAACCTTTCCCATGGCTTTCAAACGTATAGGGACGGCTTCTCATGTTACATATAAGTTGTTGCTTTTGAGCGTCATCCTCATCCAACAATGCTTGCAATTTGCTGGCTTCAAACTTTTTCGGTGGTCTTCTACGTTCTTCGTTTCTCACGTCAAAATTGCCACTTTTGAATTTTGAAACCACTCCAAGCACTGTGATTTACCAAGAGCATGCTTATCATAAGCTTCGACAAGCACTCGATGCCATTCTGCAGCAGTTTTCTTCAAATGGTAACAAAATCAATGTTGTCCGCAAATCGTAGTTTCCAGGCACAAAATTCGACATGTTCAACGCTATTACAAACTATGCTGTTGTATGAAACTTGTATTGTGGTGAGTTGAAAATCTTTGTCAAATGTCAACAAAGAAATGACGCCAATGACGCGGTTTGACGGTAACTACATTGACATCCAGGGCCACCTATATTTCAGGGCAAATTTCGGTTTCATATTTACTAACCTGGGAAATAAATAAACTAAGATTTATATCTAAATTTCCTCTATATTTAAAACGTGTACATACAAGTTGGTATATAAATACATATAAGTTTTAAATATAGTGGCCGGTCGCGTTGGTGCGGCAGTAAGAGCGCCTGCTTTGCCGAATCCGCGCTGGAGCGATAGCTGGTTCGATTCCAGCGCTCGGATGGTTATTTTTCTTTCTTCTGTCCGTTTATCTTTCCTAAATGTTTGTGATTGTTTCTAGGCAAGAGTGTAAAATCTGACTACGAATTACCCCTCAGTCACGCCAGTTAAAGGCTGGGTAAGGCCGGATGCCTTCTGAGAAGTGTTCTACGTTGGTCACTCGCCAGTCGGTAGGTTTCCTGATAGACTTATGGGTAGGCACATAACCAAGGGTTTATAGCCCGAGGGGGGTGCTGGCCTGGGTTTGTCGGAAGCTGATGACCGTGGTTCGGAACCCACGTTAAGCTGTAGGTCCAGTCGCTAAATAGCCTAGTTGCTGATGCGCCTCTAACCCAAACACTTTACTTTAAATATAGTGGAAATTTAGAATAAATCTTAATTCGTTTATTTAAAGTGAACTTCCATCAAGTATCGAAGAGAATATCTTTCAAATCAAACGTATACACTAATGGGTTGTCCAGAAAATTCGTAGGATTTACTTTAAGAGAAAAAAAACGCAAACAGTTTATGTAAATTTTTATTTAGTCTAGTTATTATTAGTCTACCATTATTATTTTCAACTTTTTGCCAACGCAGTGGTAGATCCATAAAGCCTTTTTTATTGTTTTACAAAATATTCTCTGCGATGGTCGATACACTTTTGCATACATTTGAAACAATTTTTATAGTACGTTTTCCGTTCCGATTGAGGTATCTTCAAAACATGCATTTTGAAGGCATGAAATGCTTCTTCATGCGTCGAAAATGTTTTTCACACAGTTTATTCTTCACGGACGGGAACAAAAATAAATTATTGGGTGCCAAATCAGTGCTGAACGGCGGATGACCCATCGATTCGATGTTTTGACCGGTCAAATATTGAGTTGTTTGACTCCTTGACTTGAAATATTGACTTCTGGCAAACAAATGGTTATGTACTATTCAGAATTGACATTTCTATGACGCTCTAGTGGCACTGTAGCCACATGTCCATTTATCCCGAAAAAGACGGGCGACCATTTGCTTCGAAGTGCTTCTTGCGGGAACAACTTTTGTTGGGTTTGGCTTTTTTTGAAAGACCCATACAGCATAAATCCATCCAACCCGCAAAAATCTTTTTCGCGGTAAATGTTCTTTCTAAAAAATCTTTTGTATGCTTGCCATACTAATGCCCAAGGATGCGTCAATCTCACGGTATGTCACATGACGATCTTGCTTTATCAGTTCGCGCATAATATCGATGTCTGCTGGCACAATAACCAATTTTGAATGACCATCTTTAAATTCATCCGTGAGTGAATGGCGGGCATGATTGAATTCACTATTGTTGAGATAATCCACGTCGAAAGTCGCACATCAAATCATCACACGAAAATTCTCACGAGTTAATTCCATTTTTTGACTGAGATGAAATTTCCAAGTCACTAAACAACACAAATAGTATCTGCACGACAAAACGTCCTGAGTACGTATACAGTCAACAATGTCAAACGTTACGATGTAATATCTCAGATGGCGCCTCGTATAGTGCGGTTCAAGATTTATTGTTGACCAAATGGCTGCAATAAACTGTTAACAACCCCTGTCCTAACAAAATCCGGCAAAGTTGCAAAAAAACGTTAACAAGCCCCCGCCTAATAAAATAACAGGTAAAAAGATAAAATTAATTTTATATCTGGTTTAGTAGTTTCGAAATATTTTAGTTTAGTTCGGATTCTTTTCAAAAACAGTGCAGTTCTATAATTTCAATCGTATTTTTATTATTCCAAATGTGCAAAAAATGTGGCGTTCTTGGCAAGATAATGATCATTGTGCCTCCGGTGGTGCTAAGTTTAAAAGAAAACATTTATTAGTAAACTTAGAGGCGGCATGCGGTGATCTCTGATCTGCCCCTTTCCTGCTACCACTAATTGCACAAACATGCGTTCTCTTTGCGAAACCCATTGAACGAAGGTAATAGTACTGGGTATGATTAGTATTTTGTATTTTTGTACGATATTTCTTTTACGTGCAATGTTCGATTTGATCAGTACCAAAAACCTTAATATTAGGAAATACTGCGTGTTTAATTTTCGGGTACTTTCTATGATTAAAATGCCACACATTTATGAAAACAATGAACTAGTGGACATAATATTACTTATGGGCAGTGCTAACAAAATGCAGCCGCAGCATGTCTTTTGTACGTGGAAAGAATTCCTCTAAGAAATCATCCAGCTTCGCGAATGTTTGTAAATTTATTTACAAGACTTTGCGACACAACTGGAAGACCTCCTCCACGCGAAATGGTGCAGATTAACGAAGAAATTTTAGAAATTATCGAAAACGAGCCAACAACCAGTACTAGGTCTATAGCAGGTCAAGTTAAAGTTGGTTATAGTAAAGCGTGGAAGACTATACGAAAATAATACTTTTATCCATATCATTATCAACGGGTACAAGCGTTACAACCCGAAGATTATCCTAGAAATGTTCAATTTTGTCGGTGGCTTTTATGTCAGTACAATAGTGATGTAAATATTACCAAATTTATTTTAGCTACTGACGAGGTCATATTTACAAGAAATGGAGTAAATGATTTTTATAAAGAGAAGTCTCTTTGCGAGTTCTACAACGCAATGGTCGATAATATCAAAAAGTCAGATGTGTTTTTCAATTTTGTAACTGCTAATAACTTCTTTATTTTGCAACTTTTGTATAAATTATTTTTGGTCAAATTACTTCTTTTTACGAGTTCTACAACCTGTTAAATATATGACCCAACTTTGAAAATACCCTGTATATATATATATATATATATATATATATATATATATATATATATATATATATATATATATATATATATATATATATATATATCATCATCATCATCATCATCATCATCATCATCATCATCATCATCAGCCCGTATCGATCCACTGCAGGATGAAGGCCTCTTCAGCATGCTTCCAACCTTCACGGTCCTGGGCTTTCCTCTGCCACTCGGGTCCAATATACTTAACGATGTCATCAATCCATCGTGCTTTCGGTCTTCTTCGCGGACGTTTGCGATCAAGCGGTATCCACTCCAGGATTGCCTTGGTCCATCTGTCGTCCCATCGCCTCGCTATATGGCCTTCCCATCTCCATTTCAACTGTTTTACTCTTCCAATGATGTCACAGACTTTTGTTTGTTCCCTGATCCATGCGCAGGACTTTCTGTCTCGTCTTGTAATGCTAAGCATACAGCTTTCCATTCCCCTCTGTGCCACCCGAAGTTTTTGAATTGATTGCGATGTGTATATATATATATATATATATATATATATATATATATATATATATATATATATATATATATAGTGCGATATATATATATAGTTTTTTCCGGGAGTACATCCGGTTGTCGAGTTGGTCCCTGTCGGGAGCTTGTAGACGTTTCGCCAAAATCTCATTTGGCATCTTCGGTGCTTACTGTCGCGAGTTTCGTGACTGTCTCGAACAGTCGAAAAACATGTTTTTCCATCCGTGAAACAGTACGCACAAATATATATATATATATATATATATATATATATATATATATATATATATATATATATATATATATATATATATATATATATATATATACGCAATGCAAATATATCAGATGCATAAATTATTCATTATTTTGCTCCGTAAGACTTGTTTCTTCATCATACACTGAAATTCAACCATATATATAACCTTACTGATTTAAAAATACATCCTTAAAAGAAAGATTTCAATATTCTTGTTTCTTATTAATTGAATAATAACAGCGTTGAGCGGTGAGTTCAGGGATTAACTGAGAGCGATACGAGAACCATAATCATTAAATTATTAGACATAATGGCTTTGATAATAATTAAAACACTTGGTATTTGTTTCACAATATATTCAAGATATTCTCTAACATGTTTCGGCCTCGCGACCATTCTCAGAGAGAGTTATGTATAAACTTATATGTATGTTTATACATAACTCTCTCTGAGAATGGTCGCGAGGCCGAAACATGTTAGAGAATATCTTGAATATATTGTGAAACAAATACCAAGTGTTTTAATTATTATCATTGTTACTATGTTTCACCAAGAGCCAACCGCGCAATCAATCAAAACTATAATGGCTTTTATTATTATTAAAAATGTTATTTATTTTACTAGAGAAAGCGTTCAATGTTATTGCGTGTTGCTGTTGTATTAAAGTTTTATAATTGTTGCTATTTGTAGTTGTAATAGTTTGTCTCGTTGATAGCGGAATTATTTCACGTGTTGGAATATTCAGCTCTGCATGAATAATGGAAAGAAGTGGTATAGAGCCTTGTTGTATGTGGAATGATATTTTTTATCAAAACGATCCTCTGGGGACCCCATTCAGGTTTAAGCTTGATCATTATAACACGTTTGGTGTGTTCATGTTATAAATAGGCATTTCTTTGTTAGGCAATACTGAATATTGTTGAAGTATTAAGGTGTTTTCACTCGTAATATTTATCGCTTTGATGGAATTTGAGATTCTAGTCATTTTATCTAGTTGTATGTACATACGTATTTCGAAATCAATAGTAAGAGTGTCCTTTTTAAAGAACAAAACAAATAGCTATAAAATCAAAAATTAAAAAGTATATATATACATATATATATACATATATATATACATATATATGCATATATATATATATATATATATATATATATATATATATATATATATATATATATATATATATATATATATATATATATATATATATATGTATATATATTAAAAGCAAAGAAAATTTTCTTTGTTTTTAATACCTTTCTCCAGGAGTCCACTCCATTATTTTTTTAGACATCGGGAGATGTTGTAGGCCATGGCTGTACGTTAATTTGAGCATGGTCGAAGTAGTCCAATATTACTCTTGCTACATGTGGTCGGGCATTAATTTGTTGACGAATTGGGTTTCAGAGTGTCCTTAAATATACTATGCGATAGGGGTCCACAATTTTTTTGATGCAACGAATTGCGGTCTTGGTTTCTCTAATAAATACTAGAGGTAACCTAGAGCCATAACCAAGCCACCCCACACTATTAGTTTTCAAGAATATAAAAATGTATTATAACAACAAAAGTTATCTTTTATTAATATGAGTGAAGCTTCGCTGGAGTTTCAACAACATAATGTCCTCGTCTCATACATTTAGCAAAAATTATAATGGATTGGTTCAAGCAAAATGATATTTCAAAATTGGGGTGGCCTGCTGTCTCTCCAGATTAGAATATTATTAAAAATGTCTGGAGGATATTTTCAAGACGAGTTCATAGTGAATGCAAAGTTCTATTCAGGCTTCATGGAAAGAATGTTCACTACACGTATTAATACAGTTATATGATTCAATACCAAAATTATCTTTTGGTTTAATAAAAGGTGGTGGAAAAACTACAACATATTAAAATCTTGTTTGTGTATATTATTTTCCTTTCGTTTACTTTCGTTTTTCATATAAAACGGAGGGTGTGTTTTTGACGTATCGAAAATCTATTAAGAAATTATAAATTTAAAGTTTTTGTTTCTTAAGAAACTTCTTCATTTTACCTTATGAGGAGTAAAAATAAATGTTACTGAAGTTTATTTCAATATGTTACTAAAGTCTGAAGAAATATAAATGTTGAAATATAAATGTTGAGCTTTTTTTACATAAAATTAATATTTATTTATTCAAAACCAATATACATGTCAGTTTTGAAAATATTCTCCATCACTTTCGATACATTTCTAGCTGTTCTCGGACAACTGGCGAATCCCTGCTCGGATAAACGATTATGGTTTTGATTCCATAAGTTCGGTGATAAAATTTTGGACTTCTTTGATTGTGCGAAAGTGCTTATCAACAAGATTGAGAGAAACACAGAGGACAGAGGAAGAAAGAGGAGAAAATCTGAAGGGGTCATAATTGGAGAATAGGCCGCATGAGGGAGAACTTCTCAGCCCGAAGTATCGATAAGTTGTTTGATTGCTGCCGCCGCATGGGGTTGTGCATTATTGTGCAACAGTATCACCTGCCGAGTTCCCGTGCCAATATATGACCGTTTTCGTTCAATTTCGTCACTAACGCTTAGAAGTTACAGCTTTCCCGAATTTTAGCAACTTAAAGTATAACACACCTTTCATATACCACCAAACACATAACTATATTTTTTTCGCGTGAATATTTGGCTTTTAAGTTAATTTTGATAGTT
The DNA here is from genome assembly GCA_031761425.1 of Cosmopolites sordidus. NCBI lineage: Eukaryota > Metazoa > Arthropoda > Insecta > Coleoptera > Curculionidae > Cosmopolites > Cosmopolites sordidus. The sequence goes on along the minus strand of JARFXV010000824.1, from coordinate 927,372 downwards.
CCCTGGGATAAAATCGTGCTTTCCTCTTTTTAGCATTATCGTAGAACCCACTTCTCATCACCTATTATGATTTTAAACAGTAAATCCTTCTGTTTAAATTTTGACAGTAGGCAAACTGCTGTGTCGAAGGGTCGCGCTTTATTTTCTGGGCTAAGCACGTGCGGGACCAAACGACCAGCCCTCTGAATTTTTTCTAGCTTCTGCAACCGATGGGAAATCGCTTGTTGAATGATACCCAATTGTTCAGCAAGTTCCTTTTGTGTTTGACAAGGATTTTCTTGCAACAGCTGATCCAATTGCTCGTCTTCAACTTTTTTTGGTGCTCCCAAACGATGGTGATTGGAAAGATCGAAATTAGCCGTCCGAAACTTTCAGTGCCATCTTTTTCACGTACTATCAGACACCGCATTTTCCCCCATAGCAGAGCAAATAATTTATTTCACATCGAGAACACTTTTTTTAGTTGAGAAGCGAAACAAATACAGTGCCTCACATGGTTGTCGGGCGATATCTGCCCACTTATGACATTAATGAAATTATGTCGTCTATCAAAGTTGTCATATGCTGTTTTTTTATTTTAATGATTGATACTACGAATTCCCAAAGCAACGGGAAATAGATTTGAACTTAAAATAAAGTTACAGAACTTATTTGTACACCTAATAATTGTTCAAATGAGCCTAACATTTTAACACTGTGTTAAACACACCCTCGTATACTATAATCCGTCAAAGAACAATATAAAATAAGTTTATATGATCTGTGTTTGATTATACCTGTAACAAATAAAAGAGAAACATCAAAAACTTTAAATATATACTAGTTTAAATTCCAATAGAAGAGCACTGATGAATCTAAAAATGGTGTATGGGAGGAGAATGTTAATGAAACTGTCAAAAAGAAAGACTGCTGCCTAATATAATTTACATATGTCTTCTTTTTGTAAGCTACACCATTTTTCAAACGAATTTTCGATTAACCCTGTGTACTAATGAGATGTAGTTCCGCTTCATTCAAATAAAAAAATTTAAATTGTATGGGCCCTTATAAATAAGGTAGGGTAACTTGTTAAAATTTATGGATAACTTTTATGTTGATTATCGCTGTAAATGTAGTTATAAGGGCTCGTAAATTTTTTTCACGCATCTTGGCAGAAAAAAAGTCAGTGGAAAGACAATATAAGTCAACGATCAAGCGATGAAGAACTCATTCGCCTAACAGCCCAATAAAAATTTTATGGGCAATAATAAAAAGGCAAGTGCTCCAATAAGGAATGCCAAATATTTACGGAAGCTTTCTTTGTGCTGGTAAGCATTCAAATTTTTTTGTTTCTTTTTTCTGAAAAATTGTTCATAACATCATTAGAGATTTTGCGATCTGCTGAATAATAATAATAATGCTAAACATTTAATATGTGATAGTTGCCAAAACGAGCATGGTATCATACAAAATGAGCTGTCCGGGGTTTTTTAATATAATAATAATAATAAACGAACTGAAACAATTTCGAAATACATTTCCACTATATTTAAAAACTACAATATGATAGTTGCTTATTTGAAAAAGGCACTGTCTGTAAAATCAATTGTACAGATTTTTAAATATAGTCGAAATCTAGACATAAGTCTGAACTCATTTATTTAAAAGGACTTTTCATCAAGTATCGGCGACCTCAGATAAATATACTAATAATATATATATGAACATTTTGTTACGTGCTTGACTGGGGATGAGCCACACCCACCCCTTCACTTGGAGGGCATATGTTTCGCCTCTCGATGTTTAGGCTCTTTAGGGTACGGGCATATGCTCTCTTGTCAAGAATAGGGAGACCCTATCCACAGTCAACCATCCATACTTACCCAGCCACCCATACATACCCCAACCCAGCGGTTGGGTATATGTGACACTCCAAGAAGTCCAAAGAAATCTTACATTACATTTATACGCCATCCGACGGGAAGTCGGCGAAAGTATGGGTGATATATATACGTTTCTAGCCTCAACATGAAGATGGCGTTACTTGAATTTTTTAACTGTAAGTACATCTGTAAATCTGGAGTCACATCTGTAATACTAAATTTTTGCGTAATAAAATCTATTAGACGAGAATTTCGTTCTTCTTTCTTATGTTTGGGCCATTTTTCAAATAACTCCATTTTTAAAAGAGAGCACACACGATCTGAAAAAAATAAAAGATTAGTTTGAATATACAGACAGGATCTGGAGTCCGATTACAGCCTGCAATGCTTCAGTTTCCTCGGTGGCTCAGACAATATATTTGGCACCTCTGGATTGGCATGAGGTTTCGAAAATAATAAAGGAATTAAAGAATAAAAAATCAGTCGGCGATGACAATCTGTCAACTCAAATAATTACAGAGATTGCAAACTATATATCTAAGCCGTTATCTTTTATTGTGAACCTCTGTTTTTCTAGTGCAGCATATCCTGATTTATTGAAAAATGCGCTTATAAAACCAATATACAAAAAGGGCAAATCATATGAAGAAAAAAACTACAGGCCTGTAGCGTTACTAAACAACGTTAATAAAATATTGGAGAAGGCCTTTTATAAAAGATTGATAGGATTTTTAGAAAAGTACTTTATAATTAGTGATAACCAAAATGGCTTCAGAAAAGGAAAATCAACAAATAGGGCAATTTTTCAGGCAATCACGTATATATCCAATTCATTAAATGCTAAAAGAACCACAATGATCTCGGCTTTAATTCACGTAGGCCTATTGCCACGTAGGCTTATTTAATGAAGGCCTGATATTCGACTTTTTCTATTTTTACAGAAACACTAGCATCGTCTGACATAAATAAATGTTAAACAACTGAGATTATCTAAAGGTATCTTTCAACGCATGCGTTATTATATTACCAGAATATTTTTGACGAGCAACACGGGGGTGATCATCTTGAGGGTGGAAACTTTTCAGACTACCCTCATATATAGTGACTTATATAAAAAATATATGATATTGTACATATTTGTATGTTCGAAGATTAAAGATTGGTCATATTTAATGACCGATCGATATATATTTTGTATTTATTTTTTTTAATTAAAGTAATCTTAGTGCCTATATAATTATAATCTTGTACAATACCGGAAGACATTGCAATGGTTTACCATTTAACTGGCAAATAATTCAAGCTTGAAATTGTACGTAGCTGAATGCGAACGATTCGCGTTCAATTTCGTGTAACAATCATGCCGAAGTCTTGGCTTCGTGTTCAGATTACTGTTATATCCAATTTCTAATAGAAATTCAATCACATGTAGCAACTCAATTCAACCCTATAAGTTTGTCGCTTAAATTTCAATTAATTTAATTAAAATATTATTCGAGACGATTGAAAATTGAAACAGAATTGAAGTGGTGCTGATATGAGGACAGATGATACGTTGAGAGTCCATTGGGAAGTAAATTTTATTATATCTCTAAACTGTCTAGGGTATATTAAGTTAGGTGCATTGGTATCATTTTTATGGAATTTTTATGGAAGTTAAAACACTATTTGTATATTATTTAAAATATTCAATCTAACACGTAGTGGATTTTGATTTAAAACCTAATTTTTAAATCTAGAGTACTAAAAATATTACTTATTCCACAGATCCAGCATAAAGACAAATGCTTATTAACATTTTTCTATAATTAGACAATTTTTACTAAAATGTATAATCTAATTTGTTTAAGTGGTAAATATTAAATTTGTTTACTCACTCAAGTATTCAGGTAATTGATTTATTTAACAGTTATTTACAATTTCACTTTATCTAAATAATTTTCATGGGTTATCTTAAATATATCAGTATAACAACTGACCCCTCAGTGCGTTAGATCCAGATATATTTCGGGATGGCCAGAACCTTATCATCCTAGATTAATATTTTAAGTTAATATTTTCATTTATTATAGTTTTGCATTATTCATATATTCATTATACTTTTCCTGCTTTGCCCAAGAGCTGTTTTCTCTTGAGAAATATTCAAGAACTTTAATAAAATACCTGGGATATGGAATTTGTGGAAAGAAAAATAATAAAAATATTTTAATAACTACGTTTATTAATTTGACCCTCCAACTCTCTGTTGCATCTTCTAAAGAGAGTTGCATCTACTAGTGAGAGTGAGATTCATTTAATACGCGGATAGTTCGCAAAAGTTATTTGCGTGATGCAGATATTGCACTAGTATTATTAAATGATTATCAAACTTTCAAATGCGTGCGTTTGGTTGCTTGTTTGTTGCGATCGAGTAAAGCAAAAATTAAAAAATTAACAAAACTGAAGTTCAAGCTGTTATAACGTAATTTTGTTGCTGGGTTTGCCTCAACGAACACATATGTTTTTATACACTTTTTCTTATTAGATTTTGTATTAAAGGATTTTTCCTCTTCATATTCGATTGCATAAAAGTAGGCTGCTGAATTTGAATGTAGTTGAGTTTCTTCGGACGTTTTATAACAGTAGATTACACCTGGATTCAATATTATACTCCAGACAAAGCAGTAGTCTAAACAGTGGGTGGAAACAGAGGAAAGTGCTCCAAAGAAAATTCAAGCTATTAATTGTAGCTATGAATCATATTCATAAAAGATATACAACTTTGCTTCTGCCTTTTTTTTTCAAAATTTAAGGCTTTATTGTAAACAACTGTTTATACATTTATGATTCATAGTATTGTCCATCGTTGGCCACTACTTTCTTCCATCTTTCAGACAGCATTCGAATCCCGCGTTGAAAAACTGGTCATCTTTTGAAGCGATCCAGGAATCGATCCAATTTTTGACTTCTTAAAACCGGAAGTGCTGGTCAGCCAGGTCGTGTGCCATCGATCGAAACAGGTGATAATCAAAGGGAGCAATGTCTGGAGATACGGCTGGTCGGGTAGGGCTTCCTGTACTAGCTCTACAGAAATTTTAAAAAACTCCATATAATGTCAATTTATTACCCAACAAACAGTGTTAGAAATGAAGAAAACCTATCACCTATATAACAACCTATTAGTACATTAAAACATAATTGTTTCCACTCTAGAGGATATTTTCTAAATACTGGATTACTGTACTAAATATGCTATTAATGGATGTATCTTGGTCATATAAATGCAATGACCTTAAGAAATAGAACATCTAGAAAAAAAATGTTTCATTTTATATTTTAATTATTTTCTTAATTTTCCTTAACACTTAAGATTACCCTCATAACATACACTAACCATTTGTTATCCATGTAGTTAATAATATAACTTTTCCTTATCCATCTGGTGGGATACCTCCCACTTACTTACTTACTCTGACTGTTTATAACTGATGATAAAATGTGGGATGGGGATATTTCCATTATTTGATTAAATTATATCTCACTTGCTTTTATCAAGACAACCTATTATAAAATTAGCTACTTAAGCCTACAGCTGCATCTTCACTTAAAAGCTTTCTCGTGTTTTAAACATTATTATATTTTTGTTCAACTAAGTATTTTTACAGATAAATAATCACAGATTTTCATTAGTTGAGATTTTCTCCAATCTTTTCTTGTCTCGTTATACATAGCTTTTCGTTCGTCTTAAATTTTTACAACTTGAAAGTAAAAGAGATTCAGAATATCAAAATTTTTAAAAGCTACTGATATTTAAAAAAAAATAACATTTATGAAAGTTAATTAATAGCAAATTTAAATTCTTATTTATATTTTACTTTCGGTTATCTGACTAATCTACATAATATATTTAAAAATATTAACAATATAGCAAGTTACAGATAAAAAGCATTTTATTTTTTAAAGATAAGGCATGACTCCTGTCTCTTCGTAAGCACTCTTGCTAATGGAATTAGGTTTTTTCTGGCTGAATTCTGAGTTCTAAGATCCACAATATTTTCTGTCTCATCCTGAAATAACTGCACAAACAATAACAGAGGTTTACAGTGGATTTGGTGCCGGAAAGACTAAAACTGTTTTTGAATATGCTCGTTATGCTAGTTCTAACTGTACATATATATTTTGAAATGTACGTGTAGTTTTCGAGATATGATAGATGTGGAAAAAATACGATTATTTCATATTTTTTACCATATGTTACATCATTGAACATGGAAAAGCTTCTTTTTTGTGATTTCTTCGAGTGAGTTCCTTCCAGGGGCTCACGCAAAATACTCCAGCAGTAATCAGCCATCATGTGTTCATCCCATTGACCCTGGTACCTTTCTTCCATATTTTTTAGGTCCTGATCTCCGCTCTCCTTGTTCCTCACTGTAAGAGTCAAGGTTGTCCGGAAATGTATCCAAATATTTATGGAGGTTACATCCAAGCTTTCGAAAATTTTCCAGCATGTTTACACCAGTGATCCAGCACCAGTTTTCCAGCACCAGTGATCATTTTCGGACTTATAATTCTCTAGGACATTTTTTACAACATAAACGAAAGAGGCTAATGTTTCTATATCATTCATGGAATGCACTAAAATGTTATCTTTCATCGAAAGCCTAATTTGCGGCCCATCGAAAATGTTAATCTTAAGTTTTTCCTCGCTCAAACCAGGAAATTTCCTCGATATATAATTAAAACAAGAATCACTTTTATCCAATGCTTTGACATACTGTTTCAATAGTCCCAATTTTATTGCCAATGGAGGCAAAATTATGTTCTCTCTAATAACTAACACTGTATTTATATTTTGTCTCCCAACTTTCAAGTATTTTCTTTCAGCCAGTTTTGTTTTAATTCAATGATCGCTTTTAGCTCTGCTATCCCACCCACAGAGAAAACATGGAAATTTCGTGTAGCCGCTTTGTTGGCCCAATAAAAAGTTTACCATTTTTAAATCAGTGCATATAACCCACTTATGATCATGGTACTTGACATTTGTCCTCCTTTAATTTAGTGGAATGAGCAATGGGAATCGCATTGATAAAAGATCACCGACATCACACAAAAAACATTATTTTCTGAACGAAAAAACGGAAGCAGTTCTTTTTCTCGAATACGATAACATGTAATTTGAGTACTTTGGAGAAAGCAAATTCCTCTCTATGAGGAGTTTGTTCTGATCTTCTTTTGAAATGTCTAGATCTCTGATAAGGTACTTAAAGCGTCTTGGGTAATAAGTAGGGGCTTTGACTGCGTAGCTTCAAAATTATTACTTTCTTCGCCAGTATAAGCTTGCCTATTTTCGGATGTACTAGATTCTGTGTCTGAAAGGTCAGGCAGGCCACGAAAAGTTGTAACAGGGACATCTTCTGAATGAGAAACAAGTCTTTCAACAGATACCAGATCGGGATAACTCATTTTTTTCGATTAATACCGTGTACCTTCACTATGCAAAAATAATATCATCGTAGTGATTTTTTAGTTCTCTCCACATCATAAGCACACCGAACTTCAATTGACTTTTTATGACGAATGGTTACGTCTTCAATTAACGAATGGTAACGTCCACTACCTTAAATGTTCACTACACATTTTGCAAACATTATTTGGAATCCATGGTTTATCTGCGTCTTAGATTAGCAAGTTAAATAAAGGGAAATACGCATTTTGCAGAAATTCAGATATAGGTTTTCGTAACAAACGCAACAAAAATGTACGGGTCATATAAACACAATCGTTTTGACATCTTCCAGGTTTTATTTCCTAACTTTTTTAATTGTACAAACAACAACAAAAACAAGTTAAATGGCTACTGAGAAGAAAATATTATCAAGGTGAGTAGATTAAAAATTATACGTACTTTTGAGACTTAATATAACTGAGAGTGTTGCTAGGCACTATATTTTAAAATTACGTTTCAAGGGCATTCATTTTTTTATTTTGTAGACCTGTGTAAACATATTCTGTATAATTAAACTATCTTGCTTGGCAAGGAATGTCCCTATAGTAAGAAATAGCGTGATAGGGAAAATACTCTATAACTGCATTTATAGATATAACACCTTTTTTGTGGCGCATCATCATATGGAATGAGAATTGAAATTTCGATAATCATAAGTGGAGAAATCATGGGCTGGTTCTGGAAAACGATTTAGATCGACACCATCGAGGAATATTCATAATTATATGGTATTGTTCAATATTTGGTGACATAAGGAAGTCGTGCTTTACTACTGCTATTGCAACCGCATAAAACAGCCTACTTCAACAAACTGCAATTGTTTAAATTGAATGATGGGTTGATATAAACGATGTAAAGGCTATCACTGTGACAAATGCAATGGCGGACTAATAGGAGGGTGAAACAGAACATTTTACTTCGTCAAATGAGGACGTCTGTTTATCAAGTATTCGTGAAATTAGAATAATTAATGCAGCGTGATACTTTTATGGTCATTTTCAATTTTTTTAAATAGTCGATGAGTGTTATGCCTTGCCAATTTCAGAAAATAGTGGCAATGACCTTGCCGGCCGATGTTAGCATTTCCGCCCTATTCAGGCCAGGCTCACCGGCTAAACCCCATTATTTTAACTGTCTCCTCTTTTTTGGTGTGTAGTAATGAATCCAGTTTCACCAACAGTCACGAATCACCCCACAGATTTTGATTGGACCAAAGTTTCAAAATGTGTATCACATGTTTTAATATTGTTTTTGAAAAATTATCGTATCATCTTGATTGACTGAACTTTTTCATTAATTTCATTTAATTCCCCAAGTCTTCTCTGAAGAACATTCATGAAATTAAAACTGTTAAATGGTGTAACAAAATTTTGATATCTCTAAAATAAATATTTACCTCGCCCTATATTATCATATATTAAGCTCCTTCTAAAATACCCTTAAAAATTAGAAAATAAAATTGAAAAAATATGCATTTACATCGTTATAAATCAATTCCTATATTTAGACATTTAATTAAATATGCAATCGCATCGCAGTCATTAAAATCATAAAACATTACTAAAGTTGTAAAAAACGCAAATGATGAGTATTATCGAAGCTTTTTATCGTTACTGTTAGTGCCCTGTTGCAATTTTAACCTTGAACAGTTGCGAATAGACATGCACCGGACGTGTCTTTAATAGTTTTCCTTTGTACTATACGCACCATCGTAATTCCTTGAACTGATAATACCACCCATAATAAGAAAACTCAGGACACTGTTGGACGCTAATTAAAATATACGGTCGTTGAGGTAAGATGCGCATGCTTTAACTACAATAGTGATAAATTATCATTGACCATGTTGTCATATTTCTTAAATTTTCATATTGTATTCTGACATATACTATTATTACATCTTAAGTATAACAATTACTATTCTAGATTCTTAACTCACAATAATTCTATTATATAAATATCAAAAACATTTTGATGTTACGTTGTTTGAAAAATAGTTTCGTTTTATTTTTTAATGTTATGTATAAGTCTAAATGAATGCTCTATTTAAAAAATGTAGTAAAGAACATGTCATTGAAATCATTGTCCATCGCTAGCCACTAGTGTCACTAGATGGTAGAAGCCATCTTTCTGGCAGCAAACGAATATCGTGTCCATGAGGTTATCCACCATTATCCATGAGGTTATCCACGAATTGAACCATTTTTTGGCATCTTAATAAGAATGGCTGTGCTGCTCAGCCAAGCCATAAGTCATCGATAGTAGGTTTTGACCGGTTTTGCAACATGTGGCCGAGGGTTGTGATTCTGCAAAATTACTTTGTCGTGTCGCTCCTTGTTTTGCGGCCGTTTTTCCTCCATTGCTCGGCTCAAGGGTATTAATTGTAGTTGATAGCGATCTCCCCTGATGGTTTCGTTGGGTTTGAGGAGCTCATAATATACTATACCCAGCTGATCCCACTAAATACAGAGCATGAATTTGGAACCATGGTTATTCGACTTTGCCGTCGATGTTGATGGATGGCCGGGCTTATTGCACGATTTTCTACGCTTCGAGTTATCGTAGTGTATCCACTTTTTATCGCCAGTCACGATACGATGCAAGAAACCTTTCCTTTTCTGCCTTTGGAGCAGCTGTTCACCCATGAAAAAACGCCGTTCGACGTCTCTCGGCTTCAATTCATTCGATACCCACTTTCCTTGCTTTTAAATCATTCCTAATGCTTTTAAGCGTTTGACAACTATTGTGTGATCAACTCTTAATAATTCTGCAAGTTTACTTTGCATCTGACATGGGTCTTTATCGAGTAATGCTTCTAATTCTTCGTTTTCAAACATTTTCAGTGCGCCACTGTATTCCTTATCTTCAACATCAAAATCATTATTTTTAAAACGTATAAATCAATATCTACATGTTGTTTCTGACAGACCATGGTCTCTGTATGTCTCCACAAGAATTTCATGTGCTTCAGCTTAGAGTAATGCAGTAAAATTCCCCCTAAATACTCTTTTTTTGGCCAGAAATTGGACATGTTTAACCCTATGAAAAAATATGTTCTTTACACTTCTGCGGATTAACGTTTTACAGCCATTTGGAGCATAATGGTGGAGCTTCACGATGAAGTTGGCTATGACATTGCCCGATTCAGAAAGGCTAAAATAACACCATCTGTTGGGAAACAGCGGGAATTTATTCAAGTCCCTTATAATATATGATGTATAGAATTGAATTTAATTATATTTTTTGTAAATATATTTTAGTATTCTTTTGAAAAGAAATATTATTTGGTAAAATCTATATCAAAAGTAATATTAAATAATTGAAATTTCAACAAATGGACGGATGTCCTATTTTTTTCAGAGCTTTGAAATGAGACACAATGATAACTACAAGTGATAAGATAATCCGTTAATTTGTATTTTATCTTGAAGAACAAATAATGGCATTACGATTTGAAAATAGATGTCAGAATAGCCGCTTCGCGTGGAACATCATTCTCGATAACTGGTGACCATAATATATGCGGTCTGAAAAAAAAACGTGTTTTGAAAAGAATGTCGTTCAAATACCTCCCTCTGCTTCGTCTGGTGAAATGTATTCTGGATAACGAGTTTTCAATGATGGCCTGAATGTGTCGTTTGGGGTCAACAATTATTCGGAGCTCATTCCTGTAAACATAGATTTAACATAGCCCCACAAAAATAATCCAAGGGCGTGAGATCCCATGCTCTTGGTGTGTAACAACACACTTATCAGTTCAGGTCAAAGATATTCTGTTAGAATATTCCTATAATGTTCGCTATTAATAGTAATACGATATCCATGATCGTTGTCCCACTGTTAATCATGGTTTATCTTTCCATGGCGAATTGACATAATTTATTGAACACAGCAGTCTATGAGTGACATTTACATTTTAAACAGTGTTGCCGCTGTTACGTTTTAAAGTGGTGACAGTCTTATTGGAAAACTTTATATTTAATAATTACTTACTTCTAAGCATATGAATAAACTGTTAATCCGTGGAAAAATACATTAGTTACAATTAGATAACATGTTTGCAATATATTATTTTAAATTTAACTAAGATTGCAGATACTTGATTCGAAATTCATTTTAAATGAATAAGCAAAGATTAATATCTATATTTAAAATTGTATGTATAATAGTTGCTTCGACACAGTGCCTTCCTCAAATACCAACTATTTTAAACTAACAGTAAGAAAGGTAATTACAACCTAAACTGTCCATTGATCTAATAATATCATAAGAGATAATAGTGGGGAAATCCATTTTTTCAACAAGAGGGCAATTTCAACATAAGGGTAATATAAGTTTAATAACGGTGAAACATTCAAGTCTAGCTGGTCATTTAACAAAATATCCAATTTTTTCCTTTTATTAATTTCTAGGCTTTCTAAAAGATTAAATTTTTTAGATTAATTTTCGTTATTATATGGGTCGTGTCCAAAAGTGTATGTTGGACAAACAGGACGGTCTTTCTCTAATAAGCTCAATGAACATAAAAGAAGTTATTCTAAACAACAAAATAATTCTGATTATGCTAACCACTTAATGTTACAAAATCACACTTTCAAATCTTTTAGACAACCTAGAAATTTATGGCTTGAATGGTTCACCGTTATTAAACCTATATTGTCCTCCTAGACGTTGAAAAAAATGATTTCCCCACTATCACCTTTTATCGTATTATTAGGTCGATGGTCAGTTTAGGTTGTAATTACTTGTTAGTTTAACATAGTTTGTATTTAAAAAGACACTGTGTATAGAAGCAATTGTTATACATACAATTTTTAATAGTGGACATTTTAGATATTAATTTTTACTTATTTATATTATTTTAAGTCACTTCTTTGTTTTACACGAAATATATTTTGATAAAACTAAAGATGCATCTCCGAGTCTAACTTAAAATCATGTTTCAAAACAAAGACGAATGGTGGGTGTTAGAGAAAATGGGTGGAAATTTGTTTTACTTACACTTGCTGAAAAGGATTTACGTCGGGTTATGGGATAAATCTGACTAAGAGAAATACAAGTGACATTTTCGTCTATAAAATACAACATAGGTCTTGAATAAAATATCTCACGTTAAAACATAAACTTATCACGGTGCATAGTTTCAACCCATTTGATAATAAATATAATGCATCATAGTGTATTTATTTTTAAGAAATATATTAAATAAAAATTGACTAATAATTGAAACAAAATTGAAACAAACCGAAAACATCATATACTTGGATTAGGCCGTAAATGTAAAACGAAATGAAAGTGACATTGGAAACAAAGGTCATTAAACCTTACTAAAATATCTTACAATATTACGTAAATAAAACATTTTTAGAATGAAGAAATCAAGTACCTCTAGAAGAATTAATATATTCAATAGTGTATGGCGCATTAATAGTACGCAGGCAGTGCATACCAGTACTAACATATGGATGGGAAAAAGGGGGGTTAAGGAGCAAAGATAGAAGCACAATACTGGCCCGTGAAATGGACAGTTCTAAGTGGTTGCCGGTGTAACTAAAGTATCGACCATAAGAAAAACCTGCTTATAGGTCGGAGTGCAATCGTATATGACTCCCGTGATGTATTTTAGTGTTGGGAAATGCTGGAATCGTTTACCCCTCCATTAGATCTCCAATTCCCTGTTGGCGTTTTTGGTGTTGATATGAAAAGCGCAGACTTGCATTTTTCTCGGGTTGGATTGTGCGTATGCATTCACGGTGTCCAAGCGCTCCTTTAATCTTTTTGTGTTCGCAAGCGTCTTCAATGTGTTGGGTCTAAGCAGCACTTCATGAATACCCAAGCCAAGGTTAGCACCCGTAATAAATAATCAGAAAAATAACAAACAGATCCTGGGGTGCAAACATTCACACATTGAGCACCTAGGCCATGGCTCTATGCTTGTCCACCCCAGAATATGCGGCACCAACCTAGAGAGGGTCAACACACGCAAAACAGGTGGACATCGCACTGAACGAGACCGCATGTATCATAACGGGATCTCTGAGACCGACTCCAATAGGAAACCTATATTCGTTAGCCAGCATACCGCCACCTACTATACGTTCGGGGGTCGCTGCAGACGAAGAAAAAGTAAAACAGGAGGCAGATGCCAGACATCTACTACACGGACATCAACCAGCACCGCAGCGACTAAAATCCAGAAAGAGCTCTATGAGGAGGACAAGGCTTTGGAACGGACGCCGGCTGCAGACCATAAGATGGGAAAACCATCTGAACCACCAGATCAAGGAGGACCTGCCACCCGGCAGCGAACAACCTTACGCAGTGTGTAAAACACTTAACCGATTGAGAGTGTGCGTATCACGATGCAAGGCCAATTTGCAGAAATGGGGATTTACCGGATGGAGCGGATGTCGTGTGTGAGTGCGGTCCTGTCTAGGACCGCCAAAAAACGCCAGTGCAAACACCTTCTGATTTGTGTGAATCTGGACCAACCCTGCACAATAGATGACATTAGGACAGCTATTGAGAAAACTATATCGGATACGGAATGTAAGTAAGAAACAAAAACCTAATTCGCGAAGAGCTTAAGGCAAAATCAGTAATGGCAGTAGTCTAGTAGGGTTCAGGCATTTTATGAGTGTAAGTAGAAACTGAAAAGTTATATGAGAGATGGGAAACGATAAGAAAAGTAGCTGTATGTCTATTTTGGAATAGTTAAGTAGCAAGAATCTTACACGGCAGGAAGATAGAATGGATTATTGCTACTGATTGATTATGGTGGGAGAAATTCTACCATGACACTATGAAGTAGAAGAGGACCTAATTATATTATTAATTATAGTAGTCAATTATTTATATTATATATATATATATATATATATATATATATATATATATATATATATATATATATATATATATATATATATATATATATATTTATATATGGGCAAAGAAGGGCAAAGTGGATTCTGGGAAATTGCTGAAGAGAGGTAGCGATTTTGAAATTGCTTTGTCAAACTGCTTTGCTGTGTTACAAGTTCCGGAGGAGATAGAGATATCATTGATATAATGAAGAAACGACGGACAATGATAAATACAAGGAATTCTTCTGGCGGGGACACGCGTCGGTTCAACATGCAGCTAGTGCAAAAAAACCCTGGAAGACAACAAACAAATTAACAAGGCTAAACAGAAGCTGAGAAACAAAAGAACGCAAATTTATGCCTTAATGCGTGAGGATGACGCAGTGTGCAGGACGCTTACGCAAATGTTAGAGATTGTCAAAAAAAATTATTCACCGTTATATAAGGATCAGAACCAATCAAAGATAACAATACCTACGGAAGAACAAATGCCAGATATCTAATGAAGGAAGTAACAAATGCTATGGAATCGATGAAAAACGACAAGGTTCCAGGAAAGGACAATGTAACTGCCGAAATGCTAAAAGCTGGTGGTCAGGCGTTATAAACACTGGCAAAATCATATTCAAAATGCCTCAAAGAACAAAAAATACCTGACTTATGCAGAAGTGATCCTTTTACATAAAAAGGAGCACAGGAAGATTTAAAGAACTACCTCCAATAAGCCTCCTATCAGTAATGTACAAAGTTTTCACTAAGATAATACCTAACAGAATATTAAGAAAACTGAATGACGCACAATCGAGAGAACAAGCAGGATTCAGAAGTGGATTCAGTACAACGGATCACATCCAGGTTGTACAGCAGGCCATAAAAAGGCACAACGAATACACCATGCCACTGTGCTTGGCTTTTATCAACTACGAAAAAGCATTGACTCAATCTCAAAGCATGCCATAATGGATGCACTGCGTTGCCAGGGGGTAGACAAAGCAGCTATTAGAATCGATATATGATGGAGCTACAGCTACAATTGACCTTGATGATCTGAAGTGGGAATTAATGTAGAACGAGGTGTACGACAGGCTGACGCAATATCGCCTATTCTTTTCTGGGCTGACCTTGAAGAAGTATTCCGTAAACTGGATTGGGAACAGGATGGTGTAAAGATCAATGGTGCAAACTTAAACCATCTTAGATATGCAGATGATATTGTTCTCATTTCACAAGACCCAGAGGAGCTGCAAAGACGCATACAAGAACTGCAAAGGGCTGGCGAACCAGTTGGCTTGAAAATAAACCTGAAAAAGAGTCAGGTTATGTTCAATAACTTCGCTCAGGACAGAAGAATTTCAGTTTTAGGAAGGGATTTGGTAAACTGGATTGGGAACAGGATGGTGTAAAGATCAACGGTGCAAACTTAAACCATCTTAAATTTGCAGATTATATCGTTCTTCTTTCACAAGAGCCAGCTGAGTCAGGTTATGTTCAATAAATTTACTGAAGACAGAAGAATTTCAGTTTAAGGAAGGGATTTGGAGATTGTGGACCACATACCGTCCAAGAGGTGGAACGGAGTTTTAAATGTGGGTGCCAAACGTTTGGCAGGCTCAACATAGTATTTAAGAGCAGACTCCCACTTTGCCTAAAAAGAAAAGTCTTCGATCAGTGCATCCGACCCGTTATGACATACGGAAGTGAAACCTAGACACTCACATCGCAATGAATTCAAAAATTTCGGGTAGAACAGACGGGAATGGAAAGATGTATGCTTGCTTTTATATATATATATATATATATATATATATATATATATATATATATATATATATATATATATATATATATATATATATATATATATATATTATCCAATTTTATCCAATTTCCTAGTGTTATTTTAACTGCGGCTTCATTTCGTCAGTGGAAGCTTCGGTATTATTTTTCATCTTTTCAATCTAATGTCAGACATTGGCTGAATATTCTGCAGCTCTATTAGTTTATTGAATTAAATAATCGAAAGTAAGTGAGCATGTAAATGAACACTTTTATAATTATTTCACGCTATAGAGCAACAACCTTTTTTACAATTTTAATCTTCAAAAGTTAATAAATATCAGAACTACTACTTCCTTTTGCGTGTTGATAAGAAAGAAAAATATTGGATACATATTTTTTGTATTCATTATAATTATGGAAACTAAAGGGTTTTCCAAGAAGAGTGCCATATCTTTAAAATGAGGCACAACTATAACTACAAGCGATAATCCAGTAATTTTTATTTTATGTTGAAGAACAAATAATGTAATTATGTTTTGGAAACAATGCCGTTCACATGTCAGCCTCGGCTTCCTCTTGTGGAATGCGTTATGGAGACCTAATTTTTGATTACTCTTTCTCACATATCCCGTGAATTTAATATAACCCCACAAAAAATAATCCAAGGGCCTGAGATCGTATAACATGACATGACCATTTTGGGGAAATAACGCGTCCAGGAAATGTTTCTAGCTACAAATCCATTGTCTGGCGGAATCTCACACCGTCTTATTCTGTACCGTAACACGATTTCCATCATCTTCAAAAACAAGAAGTTTTATCAATCCTTCAGTTGAACGACCGCTTCAAGCAGTTCCTTTCCGAGGATGAAGAGTTAACTCTTAAATCACTTGAGAATATTCATAGGCCGAAATCCTGTAGTTATATTTGTTCATAAAGCCATTAAGCCAGAAGTGCGCTTCGTCGGAAAAGATTATTTTTTCGATAAAGTGGGGGGTCGCCTTCCATTTTCTATGCAATGTTAAATCGTGTATCTTTCCTTGGTTAATCGACAGAGTATACCGAAAACAGCGATCTATGAGTAACATTTACATTTCAAATAGTGTTGACGCTATTAGGTTTCAAAGTTCTGTCACTCTTATTGGAAAACTCTTTATATTGTTAATAAAATTAACGTGTATACGATATTCGGCCAATATACTTCCATGCATAAAAGTGCCACTACTAAAAATACTTGTGCATGTTAAAACAGTTCAATAGTCCATAGAGATTACCCTTTTGCTAAATAGCTTTACCTCATATGTTAGTAACAATTATCCAGGCCAGAGACTAAACATTCTAGGAGCCACAATGGACACATTTTAGTAGACTTTAAAAAAGTTCATTCATTGTGCCAAATCGTTTTTTTTTAATTCGAAATAGTGCTGCAATTATATTACATTCTATTAATCTCGTATTTTATTAGGTACAATTACAATACAATCCAAAAGCCGATAAAAATTGTATTTCAAAAATTGCAACGTTGCCAATTCGATCGAAACATCCCAAAACGCGAGATGACGTTCCGGATGATTCACTCTCGATCCTGCAGGCTCCCGTAATGAAGTTACCGGCGGTAATGCGGCAATAAATGCCGACGACTAATGAATTTACGATTGGACAGGTCAATTGGGGCCCGAGCCCCGCCCCGTTGCAGTCGCTAATAAACACGTAGCCAGGATGGTAACGAGGCCCTAATGGCGTCCAAGCATGCGAAACGTTGCTGGCGGCAATTTAATGGATAGAATGAAAAAAAGTCGCTGAATGCGTCGCGACGGTCGTCTATACACCAGCACAATGGACAATCAAAAATTACGACTGGTTTGAAACGCACATGAAAAAAAAATTCCTTTTTGTTTTTTTTTTTTATTACTGAAACCAAATGACTGGTTTATTAAAACAGTACGTTTTAATTATATCATGTATTTTTCTTTTTTCAATTTCTGTTACTACTGCGCTTCATTGGATACCACCTTGATCAAAAAGTTCCCTGAACGACCACCATGTGCCGCTCTCAGTCACCTAATTAGAGTTCTGTTTTCTTGCTAGGTTGCCACATCTGTCATTGATATTCCCGCCAAATATCAGCGTCATAGATTGATATTTGTAAAAGTTAGTCCGTCTGAAGTACATCTGCCCCTGTGCGTGTTTTCGATTTTTACAATTTCAAAAAAGGAATTGCGTTTACAACAACCAGTTTGTATTAAATTTTGCGTTAAAACGGATTCAATGGTGCGAGGATTTTGGAAATGTTGGAAAAGTGTTTGGGCAACGATACTCTAAAATAGTCGTAGAAAATAGTCGTTTATCAGTGTTTCAGCAAAGTTTGTACCGAAAGACCTGAATTTCAAGCCAAGACTTGATTTCCAAGGCTGAATCCGACCCAACATTTATCAAACGGATTATTACTAGAGATGAGACGTGGGTTTATGAGTACGACACGCAATCCAGACATCAGGCGAGTGCATCAGGAATTCCTTCCGGAAGGTCAAACGGTTAACAAGGAGGCATTATGAAACGTTTGCGTGAAGCAATTCATAAAAAAAGAAATGATTTGTGGGCAACCAACTCGTGGATTTTGCACCACGATAAAGCACCGTCGCACAATTTCATCATTATCCACGACTTTTTAACAAAGAACGGAACGAATGCCATCCAACAGCCACTGAATTCACCTGATTTAACTCCCTGCGACTTCTTTTTGTTCAATAAAGTCAAAAAAACGACTACGTTTTCGCAGCCGAGGGGGGTAGCTATGAAAAAATCGAAGACGGCTCTGATGGCCATACCCAACACCGAGTATAAAAAATGTTTGGAGAATTGAATCAAGCGCTGGCATAAGTGCGTTACAGTCTATGGGGAGTACTTTGAAGGGAACAATATCAATTTTGATGGATAAACCTGTATTTTGCATTTTCTGAATAATTTCCGGGAACGGGATCAAGGTGATATGTCTCATTATTATGTTCCGGGAAATATAATAGTAATAATTGATATAACAATATCAATAGTTTAGATATTATTTTGTGCAGACGCTGGGCTATATACCGAAAATATTGAGCTTGAATACATCGATGTCTTAAAGATTTTCCTTTGCTTGTCTAGCAGTGGATTCCTTGGCTTTATATCTTGTAACCAAAATTTTTCTCTTGATAAAACCAATTGAAAAATTTTGGCTACTGCGACGGCAGCCGTACGGTACGCCACAGGGTACTTAAAGGCACAACGAGACGGTCACGCTGGAAGACCTCCTCTACGCAAAATGGTAGAGATTGAGGAAGAAATTTTAGAAATTGTCGAAAACGAGCTTGCAACGAGCACTAGGTTTATAGCAGATCAAATTGAAGTTGGTCATAGTGGTGTGGAAGACTATACAACAAAAACACTTTTATCCCTAGCATTATCAATAGGTACAAGCATTACAACCCGAAGATTATCCTAGGAGAGTTGAATTTTGTCATCAGTACAACAGAAATGATAATTTTACCAACTTTCTTTTGGCTGGCGACGAAATCACATTTACAAGAAATGGAGTAAATAAATGATTTCCACAACAACCATGTTTGGGCAGTAGCCCAAATCTGCATGTTATCATAAGAACCCATTTTCAGTAAACACAGATTTTCAGTAAATGTTTGGGCTGGCGTAGTAAATGGCATGCGTATTGGGCCTTTCTTTCTTCCAGTTCGACTGACAGGTGAAAATTATATAGACTTTCTTCAAAGCAATCTGCCACATTTATTACAAGATGTTCCTTTAAATGTTAGATGTAGTGTGATTTCTACATGATGGAGCTCTGCCACATTTTAGACGAGAAGTTCGGGAACGTTTAAATAATGAATTTCTTAATAGATGGAAAGGGCGGAATTGACCCATTTCTTGGCCTGCACGCTCCTCGGATTTAACGCCCTGCGATTTTTTTCTGTGGGGCGATTTAAAAAAAGTTAGTTTATCACGATGAAGAAGTAAGTACTGTGGAAGAACTACAACAGCGCATCAAAAACGCTTATGATGTTTTTCGTGGGCACCGGAATTTTATTGTTGACGCGTCTAGTGCCGCATGGGTACTTGTGACAATTTTGAACAATTTTTGTAACATGTAACATTTTTGTTTGAGTTATTCTGCAAGTTTTATATAAATGTTTATTGCTAAATTGACTCCTCTTTACGAGTTCAACAACGCAGTGGTCGAGAGTATCAAAAAGTCAGGTCTATTTTCAAATTTTGTAAATGTTAATAACTTCTTTATTTTACATATTTTATACAAATGATTTAAATCAATAAGTAAGGTAAAATTACTTCTTTTTCCGAGTTCCACAACCTGTTAAAATAAATGACTGAACTTTTAGAACCCCCTGTATATTTATATAACCTAACTAATGAAGAATCTAACCGCCATATATCGTAAACAAATCAACTAAGTGTTAGATTATCAATTAAATGGAATAGGTCTGAAGGCATTGCATATGCCTTCAGGGTCCTACTATTATTTACCTTCTTTTCACGAGAGATTTGCATTATGCTCGTATTCAAATAAAACAATATTTTCTTTATAACCACATGAAAATAGTCATTAGTGATTCAATTCACTTTAATCACCTCCTGATGATGCTGCACGGTTAACGCAACGCAGAAGACTGCAAAAACTGGTGATTTGAGCTTTTGTCGACAATCTTAAGTTTGTCGCACCAAAGGTTCTAATCTAATCTACCTAGTATTATTTTCCAAAAAAAAAAGAAATCCTTAATTAGCCATAAAGAAGACAATTAAGTTTTCAACTTAAATTTACACAGTAAGCTTTACACAATAAAACTAAGACAATTTTCTCGTGCTCCACATAAAAATTGACCAATCCTTCAGTTGCCATTAAACGTCAACAAGACCGGTTTCTGGTTTTAAGCCATCACCAGTCGGGTTCTGGTTGAACGTTTGAAAGCAACTGAAGAATTGGCCAAGGGTCAAACGTTCAACTCGAGCCCGACTGATGATAACTTATGGCCAGAAACCGACCTCGGGAGACGTTTGTTGACGCTTGATGGCGTCTGAAGGATTGAGTAATTAATGTATATTTAACACTCTGGATTCCCGTCAAAGCGAGTAAATCTTTCGCCATATCTATTTTTCATATATTATTTTGTGGAATATGGTTCTGTTATTTGTAACAGACTTAATTTTATGCAATATATTAATCATTAATTTAATTACATTTTAAGCAATATTATTTGTTTCAGGTAAGAATCGCCAACATGGACAATAACACGACACGTTATATTACGAATTGTATATAATGGTAAGTAGCTAATTTAATCTTCTCTAATTATCTAGATATATTACAATTTTCATCATTGTTAAATTAGCATTGAATGAAAAAATATCATTAATATGCATAAACTGTATTATGTATTACACATAAGCGATAAGTAAGTGACCTATTTGAATAGCCCGCCATTTTTGATACAGTTATGTTTTGAGAATTTTAAAGAACAACGCATCACGGAATGTTGCATTATTTAACCACTTGTATTTTTTGGTAAAACCCAAAAATCTTCCAATGACAACTGAGCAGCTAAGATTAACAGTTAAGAAGCAAGTTAGGAGATGTCTCCTGAAAACTTTGAAAAACTAGGAAAAACATTAATTTGTGTAGACGGAGCGTTCAGGGTGGGCATTATACACACCATTTATTTCTTTCAATAATTTACACAATGCGACAGAGAAAGAGGCTGTTATAAAAACCTCAATACTTTATTGGAAAAATTAGAAATATACCGAAGAAAAAAGTATTTTATTTTTAAAGATAATGTCTCCGTCTCTTCGTAAACACTATTCCTATCTCAAGAGCACATTACTCATTACATGCCGTCACATTCACAAGTTACCATATTTCTTCAATTATTCTATTGGACTCTTTGGTATTACTTTGTTTAACTTCTTGACGCGCGTTTCGCTGACAATGCTGACATTATCAGGATATAATTCTATTTAATATCGAATTATGTCCTGACGATGCTAACATGCCAATCGAAATGTACGCCGAGAAGTTAAATAAAGTGATTTTGTGGTTAGTTGTAAATCTCTTCGAGTTTAAGTTCTTTCTAAATATGAGTTTCAGCTCCGTAACATCTTATGGTGGGCAATGTAGACTTGGTTGCTGCTCTTCAAATAATCTCACAAATAAAAATCCCATACAATCTCTTACATCTGATTATCTTACAGGTCAAGGAATGTCGCCATATCCGGAGATGCTAGGGAAACAACTGTCTAAAGGTCTTTAGACCGAGAAATCAAATCTGGTTAATTGCTGTTTCAAAAACGTTTCGATGATGTGAACATATCATTCTAACATATCAGTACTCAGTAATAACTCAGCAATATTTTCGATGACATTTTCAAAATTCCATAATGCCAAAATATGAAATTGAACGTATTTCCCTTTTTACTGTGTAAGTAAAATAATAATTTCTCAGACCAATATCAAAAATGTATTTATTTATAAAATCATCAACAAGTTTTGACCTTTAAACATTCATGGCAATATTGAAAATATACCGCCGAATATGTATGAAAGAGTCATCGAAAATTGAGTCCGCATAATACATTCAGACTAAACCGAGGAGGACATTTGAACGACACTATTATCAAAACATACTGGCATTGTTTGTTCCTCGAGATAAAATAAAAATTACCGATTTATTACTTGTCATTATAATTGCGCCTTATTTTTAAGTTCTGACACTGTTATTGAACAATGCGTATATATGGTGAACGTGATTTGATCTCTCAGTGTAAGAACTATCTCGATGATTTTGTTTCAATAGAACTCCTAACCGCAATAAAACTACATGACGACTCTGACTGTCATTGTTTTCCAACGTACATACAGTTGGTTATCTAACTGTAGGCTTATTTTAATTGCAAAACCAATTCCATCAAAGTGTTTAACTCACATTTTGATAACATCACCAAAGGGTCATGAATTAATGTTATTGAATTACTTACAATGCAGTCATTATTTTAGTATTACGAACTAGACTAACTCGAAAGTTCGCGGAGCTACACCTTTAGAGCAGTAAAACAACTATATAATCTACTAAATCTTGAAGTTTCATCTTTCATATGAACAGATGCGAACTCTCAAGTTGATCTGTCAAATTCATTCGTACAAAAACGGCAGTTTAAAGTAAACGTATCAGTGATATTTTTAAAATGGATAATAATGGAAATCGTACAGTGGTTAAATTCTTTGTAAAAAAAGGTTTAAAGGCCATGAAAATTTATAGCGAAATGATAAATGTATTAGGGGAAACTGCTCCTTCAAAAACTATCGTTTGTAAGTAGGCAGATGAGTTTCAACGTAGTCGTATAAGCCTGGATGATGGTCTTCTTTTTGGAAGTCCAATTAGTGCAACTACTTAACAAATAATTAATTCTATACATGATATGGTTATGGATAAGTGGCCGTTCTCCTTAAAAGAATGTTAGGGAACATACAAGAACCATATAAGCAGGATAGACATTTAGGACTAATGACTAGAATAGTACGAGTGTGTACAGAATATTTGAATCGACAAACACGCTGAGAAACAAAACATGTCAGGTAATTGTATAAATAAAACAAGGGTTTGTGTATATAGACGAAACATGAGTTAGGAAGAAATTAATTTTTTGGGATACAAAAGGCATTTTGCGAATTGATTACCTGCAAACCAATAACAAAATAAAACAATAACAGGACACTATTACTCAAAACTTTTGGTTCAATTGGATGCAAAAATTTGTGAGAAAAGATCTTGTTTAGCGAAGAAAACAATAAATGTTTATCAAGATAATGCATCGGCTCACACATGTGTTCTTGCAATGGTCAAATTGACGGAGTTGCACTACGAATTGTTGGAGCATCCACCATAGTCACCAGATCTGGCCCCCTCGGACTTTCATCTGTTCCCAAATCTCAAAAATCTTATGTGGCAAGCGTTTTTCATCAAATGAAGAAGTTATAGCAGCCGTAGATGAGTATTTGGAAGGACTTCCAGAAAATAACTTCAGAGATAGAATAAATGAATCGGATAACCGCTGGAAAAAGTTTATTGAGCTTAAGGGAGAATATACGGAAGAATAAAGTAATTTTTTCAACTTTAAACTTGTTTTATTATTTCCGCTGAGCGCTCAATTAACATTAATTAAATTTTCAATTAGCCTAGTATTATTCGCGAACTCAGGTTGTACATCGTTCCACTAATTTCTGGATATTAATGCTATGATGCTTGAAATACAGTGAAGTGAACATACTCACTTTACTCATACCCGAGATATGCTTGGAACATTTACTATTGAAAGTCGTTTTTCTGCCATACCCGTTATTAACTTAAACATTACCATTGTATTGAATTTCGTTATAAGCAAATTCGAAATTCAAATTGATCAGTTACAAATTATCCACTCTGAATGTTCCCATCTTCATCAAAGTACTTTTTATTCAAATAAAATTGGAAGTTCATGCTAATGTGGTTCTTTTGGCACTTAATGCAAGTTTGCAAAATGACAATAATGCAAAGTGACCAATAGTTGCACTTTGACAAATAATGTCGCTCAAATATCCGCATCAGCTTTGTCTCGTATAATGTATTCTGAAGACCCGATTTTCTTTAACAAATATCGCGTGGCATATTTTCAATGGTGCCTTGAATGTTTTGTTTGAGGTCAAGAATTTTTCGGGGTTTATTTCTGTAAACCACAGATTTAACACAAGCCCACAAAAAATAATCCAAGCGCGTGAGGTCGCATGATCTTGGAGGCCAGTTGACATTACAATTGCGTGAAAGCGTCCAGAAAACTTTTGTTGCATTAAATCGATTGTTTGGCAAGATATGTGATGCACCGTCTTGATGAAATGAAACATTCTTTATATTCACATTTATCAGTCCACGCGAAAGATATTCTGTTAGTATATTCCTGTAGCGTTCACCATTACCAGTAACACAGCACAATTTTCATAATCTTCTTTAAAATAGTAGTGTCCTGTCAAACCATTAACCCACAAACCATACTAAAAGTGACTTTCTAAGGATAAAGAGGTAATTCCTGAATCGTTGGAGGATTTTAATCAGCCCAAGTCCTGCAGTTAGATTTGTTCACAAATCTATTAAGCCAGAAGTGCGCTTCGTCGGATAAAATAATTTTTTCCTAAATTGGGGATCGCCATCCAATTTCTACGCTTTGTTGAATCGTGCCTCTTTCCATGCTGAATTGACACATTGTACCGAACACAACAGTCTATGGGTGAAATTTACATCTTTTTTACATCAGACAGTGTTGCCA
Source organism: Cosmopolites sordidus (assembly GCA_031761425.1). Taxonomy (NCBI): domain Eukaryota; kingdom Metazoa; phylum Arthropoda; class Insecta; order Coleoptera; family Curculionidae; genus Cosmopolites; species Cosmopolites sordidus. The sequence goes on along the minus strand of JARFXV010000824.1, from coordinate 902,023 downwards.
CCCTGAGGTGTCAAAATTCTGACACTATTATTGGAAAACTCTTTATTAGTAAAAAACTGAGAAAAGTTTCTACCAGAAAAACATTACTTTTCAAAAGATACAATACAATTTTCTGACTATTATTGTACGATAACAGAAAAGGGAGCACAGAGGCTTTAATGTAGAAATCGATGTTCCTCGCCAATAGGAACCCCCCAAGTGATATATTAATTAACATTTGTAGAGACAGGACTGCTGGAAGATCAACATCCACTGGTGCTAATTTCGAAAAGCGGCACCAGAGATTGATGAAAAGACGCGGGATCCATAAATTACCCGACAACGGTCGGGACAGCAGCCAAATTTAATCGCCCCAAAATGCCGTTTGTTCGTTTTCGTCACGTGTCACGCGTCAGGGACACGTGACGCTACGTATCAAATTTTCCACCTACCCTAGAGTATGCGAGGGCGCTATTTACGACGGGTAATCCAGCCGAGGGCAAATTGATCAAAAAACGATTATTTTTATTTTCAATAGAGAACTCGATGAAGTATTTCTTAAGTCAATTGAACTTGACTGTACGTAATATGTACAGAGTGTGATTAATATGAAGATATTTAAAAAATTTCATATCGAAAAGTTTGGAAATTGCTTTTGTTTCAGTAAAATATTAAGTGAATTATAAATTTAGTAATGTTTATGGATTCCACAGTTAGTTCCTTATGAAACATTTTAAAAATAACAGGATTTTAAATGATACACTTGTTTGAAACATTAAAAAGCTAAGTGTATCATTTAAAATCCTAGTATAAATTTAATAATTTAAAACAAGTGACAACTTGTCTTGAAAATGTACAAAGGTTAATATTTAAGTAAGAAATATCACTAATAGCGGCTGGGGCTGGAATACCGCTACCATTTTAATTATGTATAAATTTTAAAAGAAACATTGAATTAATTCTTCAATAATATGCTAGTCTAATTAGAAAGTTCGCGGTGCAGAAATGATAAAACAAGTAAATAGTTGAAAAAATGACTTTAGTCTTCCGTATATACTCCCTTAAGTTCGGTACATTTTTTTCTAGCGGTTATCCAATTCATTTATTCCATCTCTGAAGTGATTTTCTGAAAGTCCTTCAAAGTACTCATCTACGGCTGGCAAAACACTTCTTTATTTAATGAAAAACGCTTGCCACGTAGGAATTTGTTGAAGTTTGGGAACAGATGAAAGTCAGAGGAGCCCAGTTCTGGTAAATATGGTGGATGCTACTACAATTAGTAGTGTAAGTCCCGCAATATGGTCATTTGCAAGAATACCCCTGTGAGCTGAATACCTCTGTGATTGTATTGTTGAAAAATGTTTTTTTCTTAGCTAAACCAGGTCTTTTCTCATGAATTTTTGCATCCAACTGATCGAAAATGTCTGAGTAATACTGTCCTGTTATTGTTTTATCGGTGTGAAGATAATCAATTAATATTTTATTCTTTCGAAAAAGATCCAAATGTTGATTAGTAATTTTTTCTCTATGTCGTTTTTGATCAGAATTTAACAAATACGGCACTCATTTTGCACATAGCTTTCTCAAGCCCAATTCCTTTTTCAAAATATGTAACACCCGTTCAGTTGAGATGTCCATGGCATCAGCTATTTTACTCAAATTCAATTGTATGTCATCCCTAACCACATCATGTATAGATTTAATTATTTATCCAGTAGTTGCATTTATTGGACGTCCAGAACGAGAATCTTCAACCAGGCTTGTACGACCACGTTGAAACTCACGTGCCCAGTTACAAACCATTGTTTTTTGAAGGAGCAGACTCCCCTAATACATTTATCATTTCACTATCAATTTCCATTGCCTTTAAACCTTTTTTACAAAGAATTTAATCATTCCATGATTTTCAATATTTTCCATTTTAAAAATATCACTGATACTTTTACTTTAAGCTGCTGTTTTTGTACGAATGAATTGACAGATCGACTTCAGATATGTTCCTATGAAGGATGAAACTTCAAAACGTAGTAGATTATACAGTCCTTTTACTGCTACATAGGTGTCGCTCCGTGAACTTTTCCTATTAGCCTAGTACTTATTTCGCCTTAAAATCGCCATAAAAATTAACAAAATTATGAAAACTCTTAATTTAGGGCAAGTAGTTTATGATAGCATTGCAGTATTCTGATCGCTTATTATTGTCTGTAGGTAACAGATCTTGAATAACTTAAACATTACAGGAAAACATGTGCAAATCACCTTTCAAAATCCGGCGTGCAGTGCGTGAAGAAATTCCCAGTTGAGTACCACATCATCGAATCGACATTTCTGGAGACTCCTCCACACTTTGCACCACACAAGCAATATTTCTGCTCTTAGATCTCTGATGGAGAGCCTATCTTCAACTGGTTTGAATTCTTGAAATTGCTTAAATAAATGATAAATTGCCGTGTTATGGGACACCAAACAATTAAAATATTTTCACCTAAATTCACGTTGAGTTGCAATAATTGAATTATTTTATTTAATGAAAATTACAACTATTGCACTGCGTTCTGTATTGAGATTTTATTCATAAAAAAACTTGTTCGTTTTCACTGCACAACATTCAAACCCAAACTGTTACAAATATGATGAAAGGAAAAATGACCTCGGAACAAACTTGTAACGTGATTCTTACCCGACTCTTTTTTAATCAGTGTACATTATTTGTAATTAATGAGTGTCTGAAGCATATACATTTTTATAGTATTAAAGTAAGAGGTCTTTCAAATTGAGCAGTTTTTTTTATTCATGAATAAAACATAGATGGCGTTGTGACTTTACCTAGGTCTAGTCTCATTTCATGAGACTATAATTTCACATTTAAAATAAATATAATTTCACATTTATAAAAATGGAGTCGTACACAATAACGACAACGCGTTAAAATTGCTGAATTATTTTATGAAAATGGGCTTTCAGTAAAAAATGTTTTTAGAAAATTACGTGATATTTACGGTTTGCACAATCATCCATTTGAAAGCACTTTCAATCGAACTGTTTAAAAATGTCAAGAAACTGGTTGGGTGGAGTTAAAAGAAGGGCAACATAGTCGTACTGGTCGTTCACAAGAGCGAGCATATTAATTTAATACCTGAAACTGTTGCTGAAGATCCAGAAATTTTCATTAGTTGACGTTTTTTGGATTCGGTGAATCTACAACATGGCGTATTTTACGAAAGGATTTAGCTCCGAAGGCATATAAGGTTCAAATAACAAGGGATCTAAAGCCACTGGATCATTCAAAACGTCGTGATATTATGGTGAAAGAAACGGTGATATTATTTGGCCACCAAGATCATGTGATTTGACATTCTTAGACTTTGGGGTTGCGTGAAAAGCCAGGTCAATAAGAACAATCCACAATTGAGTCCTAAACGGAAGGATGACATTATTCGAGTCTTTCGTGAGATAAAGCCGCGATTATGCCAAAATGGCATCCACAATTTTAATAAAAGAATGGACGTCGATGTAGCTACAAGAGATGGTCATTTGGCAGATATTGTCTTTCGCGTTTAAATGTCATACACTATGCTTCAATTATCAATAAAAAGTTTTTTGAAATCAACGCAAATTTTATGTTTTATTCAGGAATTTAAAAAAACCGCTCAATTTCAAAGATCCTTTATATGTACATTAATTTGAATGCATAGACTCCATCTTTTAGGCAATTGACGAATGCTTTCAAGAAACTTGACAGTTTTGACTGAATAAATTCATCGATACGTTTTCTCTATTTGTGAAGGTTAATGGGAATTAGTTTTGCAACTCTAATTCGGATTTACGGCTTGGCCACGCCCAGAATTGAAACATTCCTCGGGATATTTCTTAATTGGCTGCGGGTATTTCAGAGCAGCATATTGCGAAGAAAGGCATAAACTTCTTCTTCGTGATCAATTCCTTAGAAGTGCCACTGTCAAAGAAGTCTTAAATTTGCTGGATGCTGACAAACGAGGAGATCGAGACGGTTCTACGTAGAACTTAGTTTTGGTAACCGATCATATTTTTTGTACGGGTACGGGTACGTTATATGTAATAACCATATTGTTACAGCATAAAACAGAATACCGGATGATTTGATAAAAACTAATAACCTTATTATATGAGTTTAGGACATAATTTGTAATTACACAGCTATGAATATGATTTGTGTATAGAATTTTTTCTCTAAAATCGCGATTTCACTTCAGTATGGAGTCAAAACTACCCCCGATATATTTAGTTTCGCATTTTTACGAGATAGTGATTTTGTTCTTTTTATGAATACATTCTAGGTGAGTGAGCCTTTTGATAATAATAAGGAAATTGTGACAAATTGCGATATTCTATTTCGCAATTCACTTTTCGACATTATCGACTGTTTTAAAGTTTTCATACTAGATAATGTTGAAACGATATAAATAGCCGTGAATTAGCTGCATTAACTTAATCCACTAATGATATAAGATCATCCACTTCAAAACGATAAAACCATATGTGTTTTTGGTATCACTTCAAATGTCTCGAGAACCTGGTATCAGCCAAGGGATGGTGCAGTTAAATAGATATGATATATGATGAATAGGTGATAAACGAAAGCCATCATGTCTGAATTATATACCGCGTGCAAGATAAATGAACATTCTAACGCGAAGATATATTCCTGAGTCGCTTTTTCAACATGTGACCGGACATTTTCATGAAACAGAATCACATCACTACGTAATTAGCCAATATTCTTACACATCACTCAAATTTTAGTTAATTACTATTGTTAACAATCCGCCGTAATTATTTCACCTGACAGTAAAATGTCATAATACAGCACCACCTTTTCAATCCTGTCAAATGCAGAACAAACCCTTCTTAGCGTGGATTTTGAGTTTTGGTGTTGATGTTGAAGGTTTAACTTGAGTTAATTGTTGAAGTTCTCACATAGAAATCGTTTTTCTGAAACAAACTTCCACCCCATCGATTTTTGATGTCTTCGAACAGTTTATGCAAAACCCATCTGCCTTCTCTCTAGATCTTGTCCATTGCATATCAACGTATGAAAATGGCTTACCGTCAATTAAGTTGCTCTACGAACTCATTTTCAGTTTGCTCAGAGCATTTGTCAAACAGTAAGTCCTTTTCAATCTTTTGATGGCATCTAGCACGTGACTCATTTTCATCAAATTTCCTTGAACCTTTTACACTTAACATGACTTACAACATTTCCTCAATATGCAGCACAAATAATTTCCGTTGCTTTAGCAGCATTTCTTCAGATATAATGATTTAAAACAACATTCAGAATTTATTTTTGACCAATACATATTTTTTTGAACGTTAAAAATATTCATTACACTGCATTAAATTCGATAAATTTACTTCATATTTTGTGCCATTCAGGGATGCTCTAATAAAACCACTTGACGGTTTTGAATGGTAAAATTATCTAATATTAACTAGATTTGTTCTAAATAAAAAACCAAGATTAATATCTAAATTTCCACTATATTTAAAACTTGTACGTATGACAATTGTTTCGACACACACGTATCTTTTTCAATTTCGTTTTTTTTTTTTTTTTTTGGATAAAGACACTGTGTGTCGAAACAATTGTCATACGTACAAGTTTTAAATATAGTGGAAATTTAGATATTCATCTTGGTTTTTTTATTTAAAATGAATTTCCATCAAGTATCGGCTACCTCAGTTAAATATAGATTTGATCTTTTCTGAATAGCTTTTATTTTCATTGATGAATTGCAACCTGCCAGACTAGGGATTTCAATTATCTTGAAGTGTTCATATTTTGAATTAGGAACTAGAACTACTTAGGAACATTTTTCCATACATGTACATTTTAATTAAAAAATAACTTTTTTATTGAACTTGTTATTGTAATAATTCGTAACCTTTAATGCATACATTCTTATTATGTAGCCCTCATTGATATGATGGGATAAACAATTTCATGAATTTGCTTGCATCATAAAGCTGATATCAGCTTTTTATGTTTGATATTTTTATGTAGTTTCTGAATTTTTCATGTAAATGGTTTCAGTTGATCTAAAATTTGTTATGATGATTAATGTCAATAAGACATTATCCACAGGTATAATCGTTACATTTAGATCGGAGATGTTTACTTGAAAAATAATACTAAATGTTCATTTACTTGAAATTATATTCGTTTGATCATGTAGAGTATCTCACTGAATAATGTTCCTTATTCTTCTCCTTTTTCTTAAGTTAGGTCAAGGCCTGTGTTTTACTAAGCTATTTCCTCCTGTAAAACTGATGTCCAGTTATTTCGCCATCTTTTTGGTGGTCTCGCTGATTGTCTAGACCATTGTGGTTTAGCGTCTCTTTCTGCTCATAGTAATATGCAATTGTTCATTCTGGAAATATGTTGGTTGCGATTTCTTCTTCGTGCTCGTCACTATCTTACAATGTCCTAGATACTGCAATCTTGTCCGATGTTGCTATTATCCCAGAATGAATATGAGGTTTTTCATTTTAGATGTTATCACTACCTGTTTTGTCTTGTTCGTGTCTACACAGGTTTTAATGGTGTAAATCAATAATGCAGGTCTTGCTTATTCTAGTTTTGGCTTCTGTTTCTAAGATGCTTATTCCTCCATTTTATACTTTTCAATGTTCCTGAGACAATTGCTAGTTTTCTTACTTTGTTGATCGTTGTCTGATAGAGATTGCTGTTGCTTGTTATGCCTGTTACTAAATAATTAAATATAATTTTCTTTTCTATAGTTTTACAGAATATTCAGCGATAGTTGGACACTTTATTTTTCTACTGATTGCTATATCTATGGCTATCTTGTAGGTTTTAGCTGGGCTGTTCGCTATTAGCAATCGAGATCTCATCGTCTGCGCAACATGAAATACGAAAGTTGCTATTTATGTATCCAGAATAATAAATAAAAACAAATATTTTTTATTGGAAATGGTTTTATTGTTCTGTGATGATCGATACACTTTTGCATACATTTAAATTAATTTTTATAGCACTTTTTCCATTCCAGTTGAGGTATCTCCAAAACATGCATTTTGAATGCATAAATCGCTTCTTCTAGCGTCGAAAATCGTTGACCACGTAATTTCTTCTTTACTGACGGGAACGAAAAGAAATTATTGGGTGCCAGGACTGTACGGCGGATGACCCATCAATTGGATGCTTTGACCGATAAAATATTGATAATGGTTTTGTTGTTTTTCAAAATATTTTCCGCGATGATCGATACACTTTTGCATACGTTTGAACCAATTTTTATAGCACTTTTTCCATTCCGATTTAGGTATCTCCAAAACATGCATTTTGAACGCATAAACCTCTTCTTCTGGCGTCGAAAATCGTTGAAGAAAAAGAAATCATTAGGGTGATAAATCAGGACTGTACGGCGGATGATCCATCATTTCGATGTTTTGATCGGTCAAATATTGAGTTGTTCGGTCCGATGTGTGAGAGCTCGCGTTGTCGTGGTGAAGAATGATCCTGCGTCTCTGGTTGTTTTTTCTTATTTCTTCAAACACTTCTGGCAAACAAATGGTTGTGTAACATTGAGAATTGACCATTCTACGATTCCCTAGTAGCACTGTAGCCACATGCTTATTTATTCAAAAAAAAAAACAGGCGTCCATTTGCTTCGAAGTGCTTCTTTCGCGAAGAACTTTTATTGGATTCGGCTCATTTTGAAAGACTCATACAGTCTACTGCTGTTTACTTTCGAGCTCATACGCATGGATTCAAGATTCGTCACATGTGTAGATGTTATGCACGGCTTTTGACGCACCACGATTGTATTTTTTTTGAGCACACCAAATGTTCATGTGAAATTTTGTGTATGCTTGTACTTTTGTGTATGCTAATGCCCAGGGATGCCTCAACATATCTTGCTTTATAGTTCGCGCACAATATCGATGTTTTCTGGCACAACAACCGATTTTGGACGACTTTCTTTCAATTGACCCTTGAATTCATTGGACATCCACGATTGAATTCACTAAACCAACGATATATAGTGGTTTTAGATGGTGCTTCATCGCCAAAACTCGAAGTGAGTGGATCGATGCATTGTTGTTGAGATAACGATCGATGCATTGTTGTTGAGATTTTTGACAGATGAAATTTCCAAGTCAATAAACTACACAAATAGCGTTCGTATGACAAAACGTTCTGAGTACATATACAGTCAACAATGTGAAACCTTACGATCTATATGTCAGACGGCGCCTAGCAACATCATTGTTACCAATTTCGGATCATAAATAGTAGCCCTCGTCCTGGTTGCCTATTCTATATCCTTCGAGTGCTCTCTATTTTATTCATTTTGAGATTGAATAGAAATGGGCTAAGAATATTACCCTGTTTAATACCTATATTTATTGAAATTTATGTGAATTATAAATTGAATAATATTAATAAGTACTTTTAAAATACTACAAATTGTGTTAATGTCGAAAATTACCAATGTGTAAACCACAACGAAAAAGCTCCAACGTTGAGGTGATTTGGCAAATGTGGAGAACATTTTATTTTAAAAATATCAAAATTTACAAATAATAATTTTGGGGAGATCCTATTTTGTAAAATTAAGACTTATGTGCTTATATCTTAAAATAAATGTTATATCTTTTGAAAATTAAACATTATTTATGATTTAGAAAGCAGTCATTTTCCACAGGGCTTTGTTGTAAATCTTTGTTGAGAAAGGTATAAAAATTAATACCGAACAACGTATCTTTTAACACGTAAGTTTTTCGCGACAGCTGATGTAATAAATTTGTCAGCTGCATTTTGTTTCGTCTTGAAATTAAAGAAAATAAATTGAAAAGTTGTCATTTATAAAAATAGCGTCATACAGTACGGAAGAGCGCAGTAAATGTCGCTACAGAAATAGTGTATTTCAGTTGATGGTGCCTTTCTTAAACATAATGAAAACAACTCTTTCTGAAATTGTTTTTCACTCTTAATATATATTATAGCTTGTTTAGTCGAATGGGTTATGGCCAACGTGGTGGTTATTTGCTCCCCAAGAAAGCCATGATACTAAGTCAAATTATTAAGTAATATTGAAAATTAGTCAAAGGTAACTAACATGATAATAATATACAACACATCTTTATGCAGATTTGACATAACGTGTTGTAATCTGGCAAAAATATTTTAGTATATGCCCTAATTTTGTATCCTTACAGTGATATTTATTAAAAGCCTATCGAAACTACTTCAGTCAGTTTCTACAGAAGAAAAATCTTTCAACCATCAGATGAGACATATGTATATAAATGGCTCTCAACTCGATACAAGCATGACCTTAGGCATGACTATTAATTTTTCTTAACCATTATTGAACAATTATTATGAAGTTTTATAGTGGTTCTAATAATCCAGCATATATCTGCATGGTCTTTCGCATGCTGGGCCTTTAAGATCAGGAGAATACAGAATTTGTACACGTGGTCCAATCTGTTTGGCTTTTTGCGTCTGCCTTTTGGCTCTGTTTGTCTTTTTACGCGCCATTTAGGTCTGTTATTTGTCGACTTTTCCCATTAAGATACGCTTCACATGAAATTTTTTAGAGACGATTTTATGACATCTTTGTATTTTCTTTTTGAACCTCCTTCGTTTTTTGTTCTTTATTTCTCCATAGAGAATCAGCTTTATCATTCTACGGTTCTGCATCCTTTGGCAATGACCGTCTCAGCTAAGCTTTTGTGATCTGAGATTTTATGCTCAAACTGTTGGCCCTTTCAAGTACTTCGACATTGGTCTACTAGTCTTGCCATTTTATTCTTTAGATTTTCTGGAGGCATCCTTGGTGAAATCTTGAGTTGTTTTATTTGCTTTCTATACAGGACCCAGGATTCAGCTCCATACAGAAGAGTGGGAATTTAGACTTTTGTTTTAAAAATTCACGCGCTTTACGTATATATTACAACCATTTCTTTTTAACTTGGCATGACTTTCTTTGACATTTAATAGAAGTTTCATATCATTTCGTTTGTTAAGTTAAAAATTATAACGTCTTTTGTAATTGTTAAAATGTTTTTAGGAGATTTTTTAAGTGAATAAATTTATCGAGCAAAGAATTTGTATTAAATGTTGTCGAGAAAACAAAATTTCTTCTTCATACATTAAAAACGTTAAGAAAACGTTACGGCGATAAATTAATGGGAAAGAAGCAGTTGAAAATTAATCTCGGCTTCGTCTTTTCATGAAGACTTTTTACGTCAAGCAATGAACAAAACATTACCAGAATCGAGAATTTTTTGCTACGTAATGGAGAGCAATGTATTCGAGCAAAACAATCTGGATTTGTAGGCAAGCAATTAATTTTTTTGAATCCCTATAACGCACCTATACACACCGCCATTATTATCCGTCAATTTTCTCTAAAAATATCAAACAAATGCCATTCAACAAGCACCATATTCACCAGACATGGGACCGTGTGACTTTTTCTTGTTCCCTCGATTGCAGAAATTATTTCGTGAATGCCATGCCATGATAATTCCAAAATTTTATAAAAATAGTGTTTTCCGACGCAGCGCAGTTCTGGCTTAATGGATTAGTGCACAAACGTAATTGCTGGATTAGGGCCAATGAAAATCACCAAATTCAAAAGTTACCTCTTCATCCTCAGAAAGTCACTGTTCGTCGATGATGAAAGTCGATGATGAAAATCATGTTGCAATTAATTATTAACGCTATAGCAAGATATATTTGACATGATAAAGGTGGATATAAAGAACGTTTTCTTTCAAGACAAGACTTGTCACATATCTCGCCAGAAAATCGATTTATTGCCAGAAAAGTTTCTTGGACGCTTTATTGCCCGAAATAATGTTGTCAACTGACCACCAAGATCATGTGATCTTACGCCTTTGGATTATTTTAAATCCCTATTATGTTAAAACTCTGGTTTACAGAAATAAACTTCGAACAATTCTTGACAATAAACCAAAACACCCAGGCCACGATTGAAAATACCAACACGCGATATGCGTTAACGAGTATCGAAAATTGCTTCTCCAGAATACTTTCAACCAGACGAAACCGATGGTGACATTTGAAAAACATTATTTTCAAAACATATTGCCATTATTTGTTCTTCAAGATAAAATGATAATTACCGGATTATCACTTGTAGTTATCATTGTCATAATTTTAAAATTCGGAGACTCTTATTGAACAACCCTTTATTATAATGGAAGAATGTTTTAAGGAAAAGTATGTAAAAAAAGTACGTACGTAAAAATATAGTGAGACATTTTTTTTTGTTTTACTTAAAAAATACCTGTTAGTAAAAGTATAATATAGTCTATTAATTCAGTAACAGCCACGGTATAATTTGTTTACGTACATCAACGTTACTCACATCATTATTACGTTATAACTGCTCTTTAAACATATAATAAACAAACAGTTTAAAATTTAGTATATTTTCGTTACTGGATTATCTATTTAATAGCGCATCTTGTTTCTATTTTATTTTTAAACGGTAGAATTTGAACGGGTTAAAAACATCGACGTTTTCCATCGTATCGCGCGCATACCTAATGAAAATTTAGCGAAACAAAGCGTAGAAACTACCATTAAGCAGCTAGACAAAGAACAAGGATGCTACGGGAACTTATTAGAAACCAGTATGGGCAGTAATTAAATTTCCGTGAAAATTTATAGTCCGGCTCTGGAGTTAATTGGATGCTATTTTCACGATCCACGTGGATTTTCTCGTGTTCGGTAGCGATTTTCCGCCGAGCTGACTGGTCTTTAACGAAAATATCCGGGTTTTCCTTTATTTCATCGGAAAAATATGGCAATTAGTTTCGTGTTTTACGAGGAAAATTATAAGTAAATTTGGCAGTGGAAACGGTAAATTACGGAAACGTGCAAGTGACTTAGAAAAATATATTGTGTAAAATATTATTAAAAAAGCTTATTTATTCTACTTTCTTTCGAAAAATTTGAGAAATAATTGAAAAATAAACATGCTATATATTCCGAAAAACAAAATAAATACAACATTTATATTGCTTTCATTTTTTATTTTTGTATACACCATGATGATATATAATGGTAAAAAAATCAAGAACTGGTTTCTTTTCTTTGCTTATAAATAGAGGAATATACGTCACACCTCAAAGGTTTCATACGATTTCAACTTTTTGTTCCGAAAAACAAACATTCCTTCTTCAATAATAAAGTGATTCCACTACAAAATATTTAATCGATGGTTTTTAACAAAAAAAATATCGTTAAAATAAACGAAATAAGTCGCCAAATTAGGACAATTTTAAGACATTTTAGCTTTAAAATGACTGACGCTCTTGAGATTTGCGAAGTACAGGGCGAAGGTGCTGTATCAATCCTCACCACTCAGTTTTGATTCAAAACGTCTCGAGAGGGTAACATAAGTCTTGAAGCGAAGCAAGATAGCGAAAAGTCAGATCCATCTCCACGATCTCTCGATGCCAACATTTTAAAAACAACTGTTGCTGTAGATCCTAGAATAAGAATACTTTTGCAACAACCCGAGTTATTAATATTTCTCTATAACTCTACGAAATGTGGGCCAGATTAGATTATTTGAAGCCATTATCAAGAGAATCTAGTTAATTTGCCCCGAGGCCTCAATCTGCCTATTCCTCAGGGTTCACAACCAGAAAAGCCAATTATGAACCTTTTTTTGGTGATGAGACATCAGACACCAATGCTGTACTTGAGGTTTTCGTTCTTTTTCGACTCTTTAAATAAGTCCTTACAATATTGGATTCGGAGCAATTTTTGGTCGCCAGTCAATTGAAGCGTGCATAAACCTTCCAAAAAAACATTCAATTCCATTTCCATGTATCGCAACGAAGATTTTGGGTGATTTTTTATAATTCCATGCACAATTTTAATGTTAGTTTGAGTAACCATGGAATTTTTCGCATCAGGATGTTCGTCGTCCTTGATGTCCTCACGATCTTCTTTAAATCGTTTAAACCACGCGTGGACTCTGCCACGGGATAAACAATCCTTACTGTACACTTGTTTCGTTAATTGAAACATTTCGGTGTTCGATGTTAATTTTTCGACCGATGGTATAAACAAACTGACACTTTAAGCTCGATAACTTGGCTTCTAATAATCCGAATGTCATGAAATTTTGTCAGAACGTTAGTGAAGGATGCACCTTTCCAACACTTATGTACCCTAAAAAGATGACGCTACTAGAAATAGCTCTTTTTAGTCTTGTTTTCCGTAAGACGCAAACGTTTGTTATTTTTTTTACTTTATATTGTACAGCATGATTTTAACTCTTAACCTTCATGCACAAATATGACATACTTTCTTTACAGTCAGTTTAACAGATATTGTTAAAGAGTTGAAAATATCTTATCAATATTCTAAGAATAGAGATCTAATATTAACTTCATTAAAAGTCAAATCTTAATAGGCAATCTCATGGGTCAGATAGAGACCTCCAAAACAAAAAAGTGCCCCTTCAGGGAAATCTCATTAAAAACGATTAAGAGTTAGTCCGCCAGCTAACTCAAAAACCTAGCTAAATAAGTCGAAGTCGATATCGAATAAAAAGCAGACAATTTCATTTTTATCAAATATGTTATATTAACTGCTTCAGACAAATTCGACTGAAATTAAACCAAACCAAATATTAAAGAATTTATATAACCTTACTGGTTTAAAAATAGATCCTTAAAAGAAAGATTTTAATATTCTTGTTACTTATTAATTGAATAATAATAGCGTTGAGCGGTGATTTCAAGGATTAAATGAGAGCGACACGAGAACCATAATCATTAAATTATTAGACAGACTGGCTTTTATTATTAATAAAAATGTTATTTCTTTCACTAGAGAAAGCATTCAATGTTATTGCGTGTTGCTGTTGTATTAAAGTGTTATAATTGTTGATATTTGTAGTTGTAATAGTTTGTCTGGTTGACAGCAGAATTATTTCACGTGTTGGAATGTTCAACTCTACCTGAATAAAGGAAAGAAGCGGTATAGAGCCTTGTTATATATGGAATATTAGTTTTTATCAAAACGCTCCTCTAGGGACCCTATTCAGCTTTAAATCTGATCATTATAACACGTTTGGTTTGTTCATGTTGTAAATAGGCATTCCTTTGTTAGGCAATACTGAATGTTGTTGAAGTATTAAGGTGTTTGCACTCGTGATATTTATTGTTTTGATGGCATTTGAGATTATAGTCATTTTATCTACGTGTATGTACATAGGAATTTCCAAGTCAATAGTAAAAAGTCTTCTTTTTAAGTAACAAACAAATACGTATAAAGTATGTCTATAGGTATAGGTAGGTATGTTATATATATATATATATATATATATATATATATATATATATATATATATATATATATATATATATATATATATATATATATATATATATATATATATATATATATATATATATATATATATATATATATATATATATATATATATATATATATATATATATATATATATATATTATTCTTCACGTATGGGCCCTGATGGACCACGCGAAATACAGTTAGAGGCGTTTGTTGTTGTTACCCTCCCTTAGCGCCCATACTGATTTAATTCTTTCGCTATGAGCTTTTTTCCTTTCGTCAGACCAAGTTGTTCCAGTCTTCCTACATTTTCCTCTCTGGCCAACCTCCCAAACGTTAACCTTGTGTCTGAAACAGCCTCTATCCTGAATTTCACTTTGTGTAATATTTGCTGATCTTAGGTCCTCTTTAATTGCAGCAATCCATTTAATTATTTCTACTTTAGCTCTACTCCTGTTTTCATAAAATTCGACTATTTGTCTAGTTAGTCTATTCGGATTCATCCGTTTTATGTGTCCGTAAAACTTAAGTCTCCTTTTTCTCATATCGCTATGTATATCTGTGTATTGTTTGATTTCTTGGTTTTCTCGAAGTCAGTATGTTGTGCCATTTATTTATTTGGGGCCTAAGATTTTTCTTTCCTTCTTTTCAATATCTTCGATGTCTCTCTTTCTATTCAAAATGAGCGTTTCTGCCCCATATAGACATTCTGGCTTAATAACTGTGTTATAATGTCTCACTTTTGTGTTTTTAGATATGCATTATATATATATATATATATATATATATATATATATATATATATATATATATATATATATATATATATATATATATATATATTATGTTATGGGGTGCCATTGCTTATGGTTCTAGGTTACCTCTAGAGTTCATCAGAGAAAATATGACTTCCCATCGTTACATCCAAAAAAAATGGACCCTTATCTCATACCATACTTAAGGCCACTCCCAAACCCAATTCGTCAACAAGTTAATGCCCGGCCACATGGAACAACAGTCACATTGGACTACTTTCGACCATAGGCTGTAATATATATATATATATATATATATATATATATATATATATATATATATATATATATATATATAATGCATATCTAAAAACACAAAAGTGAGACATTATAACACAGTTATTAAGCCAGAATGTCTATACGGGGCAGAAACGCTCATGTTGAATAGAAAGAGAGACATCGAAGATATTGAAAAGAAGGAAAGAAAAATCTTAGGCCCCAAATAAATAAATGGCACAACATACTGACTTCGAGAAAAGGATGGAGGCTGTTTCAGACACAAGGTTAACGCTTGGGAGGTTGGCCAGAGAGGAAAATGTAGGAAGACTGGAACAACTTGGTCTGACGAAAGGAAAAAAGCTCATAGCGAAAGAATTAAATCAGTATGGGCGCAAAGGGAGGGTAACAACAACAAACGCCTCTAACTGTATTTCGCGTGGTCTATCTGTCTTTCTATTCAAAATGAGCGTTTCTGCCCCATATAGACATTCTGGCTTAATAACTGTGTTATAATGTCTCACTTTTGTGTTTTTAGATATGCATTTTATATATATATATATATATATATATATATATATATATATATATATATATATATATATATATATATATATATATATAATAATTTAAAAGCTCACGAACATTTAAATAATTAATTTCCTAACAGATGGATAGAGCGCAATGGACCCATTTCTTGACCTGCACGCTCCCTGGATTTAACACACTGCCATTTGTTTCTATGAGATTATCTAAAACTACAAATTTTTCCAAAGTTTATCACAATGGAGAAGTAAATACTGTGGAGGAACTACAACAGCGCATCGAAGACACTTGGCATGTTATATGTGGACACCCGGATTTTATTTTTGACGCGTGCAGTGACACATTGGTACGCGAGCAAGAATTTGTGCTAACCGAACAAATGATGGCAATTTTGAACAATTTTTGCAACATTTAACATTTTTGTTTTTGTTATTCTGTAACTTTTATATAAATTATTTTTGCTAAATTGACTTCTCTTTACGTATTCTATAACGCAGTGGTCGTGAATATCAAAAAGTCTGTTTTCAAATTGTGTAATTATTAATAACTTCTTTATTTTGCTACTTTTATATAATTGTTTTTTGCTAAATTGACTTCTCTTTGCGAGTTCTACAACGCAGTAGTCGAGAATATCAAAAAGTCAGGTCTGTTTTCAAATTGTGTAATTGTTAGTAACTTCTTTATTTTGCAACTTCCAGTGCCAACATTTGTCTCTACATGAAACTAAAAAAACTGATGAAACTTTTTACAATTGAAACGTAGATATCTGGTGTTATACTATCCCTTTCAGATAAATGCTGCCGATACATGTTACTTCAATAAACGATGCTGTAAATACTTCTTTTTATAAATGGTTTTGTTGCTTTCGAATGTTTGTTTATATTAATAACTTGATAATTTCGATTTGTTTGTTGTTGTTTTAGTTGTTATTTGTCCGCTGTAAGCAAACGCGATTCCCATTTCGATAGCAATTTAGGCATTCCCAAATGTTCATGCAAAATAGTGTAAACACTTTATTTCGATATCTTCATGATATCAACTATCTCCTGCAACTTTACTTTACGGTTTTGCGAAATAATTTTGTGAATTTTTCTGATATCTGGTGTAACCACCTTGTTTGGAGGCCCAGAACGTTCAGCATTATCGGGGCTTGTACGGTCACGTTTGAATTCAGCATACCAATCAATTATGACTGATTTTCCTGCGGCAGAATCCAGGTAATGTTTATTAAGCCTTTGTTTTGCGTCAACCGTATTTTTCTTCATCAAAAAACAATCCTTACTCAACTTTTATTTTATTGTTTTGAAAATAATAAAAATAGCATCACTTAAAGCACAACAATTCATAAACTAGTAGATAAATTATCATGAAATTTTGACACATGACGTTTGAAGGTTGGCACAATCGACCACCTGGTAAGGATTGAAAGCCATCTATATATCAGACCGGGTCAGACTGACTTATTGACCGATGTGTTGCAGGTCATAATATATGCATTGGTTAACCAAGGCTTAGACAAAGTCTATGTCAACCTACAGGAATCGATATATGATAAAGCTATAGCGACAGTTGCTTAATCATCTTGAAGTTAAAATCAATTTTGAATGAGCTGTACGGCAACGTGACGCAATATCCCATATTCTCTTCTCAACCTGCTTTGAAGAGCTATTCCTTAACCTGATTTGGCAACAGGGTGTCATCCAACATGATCAAGTAATCAATTCATATGAACAAGCAATAAATATGGAAATCGTGGGACATATTTATTTTTAAATATGAATCCGAAAAAAAAATTGTAAAAATTTCATTCTAAAACCAATTGTCTGCATTTACCACTCAATTTATTTATTTAGTGTATAGCTCACATAGATCTGAATCAGGTATATAAATTAAAATATAACACATAAACAGATTAAATTGTAAAACACAAAAAAATATAAAATATAAAATAAACTATAAATATATAGAAAATATAAAAAATATACACACACGATAAACACAAAAAGATAAAAAATATATAAAATAAAGTTCAGCATTAGGTATATACATTAAAATATAACACAGATACAGATTAAATTGTAAGAGACCAAAATAAAAATACATACACAAAACCGAAGACACAGCACAATAAGTGCATCAAATTTTAAAATCGAGGCCATTGATCCATTTCAACACGGAGTGTGTAGCTTTAAAGAAATCATTCATTTCACCACCATTTGCTGTAAGAGAGCAGTCAGCTACGATGTGCTGAAGGGTTTGGCGTAGTTCTCCAGAGTCACAAGCCGGCGATGCTGTCAGTCCCCATTTGTAGAAGAGTCACGCCATATGCCGTATAAAATGGAGAATATATGGAGAATCATCATCATCATTCATCCGTTGTCGATCCACTGCAGGATGAAGGCTTCCCCAGCATGCTTCTAATTCGCGCGGTCCTGCGCTTTCCTCTGCCATTCGGATCAAATATAGTTGATGATGTCGTCCGTCCATCATGCTTTCGGTCTTCCTCGCGGGCGTTTGTGATCAAGCTGTATCCATTCCAGGATTGCCCTGGTCCATCTGTCGTCGCATCACCTCGCTATATGGCCTATCCACTTCCATTTCAATTATTTCACCCTTCCAATGATGTCACATACCCTCGTTTGTCCTCTGATCCATATGCAGGTCTTTCTGTCCCGCTTTGTAATGCCAAGCATACACCTTTCCATTCTCCTATGTGTTACTTGAAGCTTTTGAACTGATTGTCATGTGAGTGTCTATTTTTCACTTATGTCAAAACAGGCATCACACACTGATTAAAATATGTAGAATACCGCAGCTAAAATAAACACCAGAAATAGTAATATAATTCACAAACTTTGTGATGCCACGTGGGGTGTAAACGCATATATCATTAATAATATCCTTGGAACGTTCTTATTCTGTTAAGTGGATTCTACCCGTGGCGGGGAAGCTCCATTCCTGCTGTAGGGTCGATGACATGAGCCGCCTGACTCGGTCGCGAAATATTCCAGAATTCTCTCCATTTAGTATCAAGGTTGAAATTTTCTCTGAGGAGTTGGCTTAGTTTCCACAGGCCGACAATTCATTGTATATTGGGAGGTAGGAATTTGATAGTATTTTATTGTATTTCCTGACTAGCTTTTCCTGTCTGCGGATAGTGGGAGGAGCAATATGATTCAGAATGGGGAGCCAAGCTAGAGGTGTGCTTCTTAAACAGCTATTGATTATTCTAATTATTTCGTTTAATGTGGTGTCAATCATCTTTACATGGCAGCTGTTATTAGCAGTAGTATTCGTAGCAGTATTCAGCAACCGAGTAGACCAGGCTAAAAGCTGATGTTTTAAGGATATATGCATTTACACCCCACGTGGTATCACAAAGTTTGTGAATTATAGTATTTGTGCTGTTTATTTTAAGCACGATATTCTCCAGATGACACTTCCTTATCTTACAGTTCCGATCACTCACAGATCGAACACTTCCGTATAAAAATACTGAAGTGTTCGATCCATTTTTACTCCTAGGTATTTTGGATAGGGATTGTAACGTAACGGATTGTTATTGAAACATACTTTGGGCTTCAGGCGTGCTTATTCATTGAGGTGGATGCACGACACTTCAATTTTATTCATGTTTGAGATTAATCTCCAGGTGAAATATTTTTCCAATACAGACAGGTCTTCTCATAATATGTTACTAGCTTCTTTTATGGTTTTACTGCGGATAGCAAGAGCTAGGTCGTCACATACCCAAATTTTGTTGACGTTGTTTGTGGCATGTCTGAGATATACAGATAAAAGAGAATAGGTGCAAGTACCGATCCTTGAGGAAGCCCGTTCTTAAGGTGTCTCATTTTGCTCTTGCTCTTTCCTGTTATTACTTGGAAAGTTGTTACCCGACTGCATGGTATCACGTTGAGGAATTTATATAGAAGAGCTTCTCTCCAAACCGTGTCATATGTTGCATTCAAGTCAACATACACCACAGCAGTCTACAGCGGTTCTTAAAACCCTGTCTCAATATGTGTTGTTAAGCGGAGTACCGGATCCACACAGCTGCGATGGAGCCTGAAACCAGCCTGTTCTACAGGAGTATGTTCCAGTATCAGTGGGCCTAGTCGGTTTAGTAACAATGTCTCTAGAAGTTTGTAGCATGAACTTAATAGATCTATCGGGCGGTAGCTCTCAAGCAAGTTCTTGGGTGTGTTTGGTTTCGGGACTGCGATTAGTTTGGATTTCTTGAGCTTTACTGGGATATGTCGTGTTAGTAGGATGATGGAGTTAACTTAACCACATTCTTATGTGTTTCTCGCAGTTTTGAGGAATTCGGAGTGAATTCCATCGAAACCAGGAGCCATACCAGATTTGGTGCCTACCAGTGCTTTATCTACCTGTTCCGCAGTGAACGGTCTGGATTAATCAGGGTGGACCACAGTTCTTTCTTAATGTCTGCGTTCTGTTGCATATAAAGGAATTTGTTCTTAATAGCCACAATGCTATGAGAAAGTTTTTTAGCATTTTTAAATGCCGTTAAAACCGAACTATACCCTTATCTCATGCAAGGAAGCTAAATATGGTCAACTAATTTCTTCAGTCATTTATTTAATCGTAAATTTATCCCACTTAGCATCCGATTAGAACTGAATAAGGTATCAAATCGGTTTTTATTCTCCTTTAACTTTTTTAATAAGGATTTAATACTTCAAAACATGCTAGTTATATCAATCAGAATTTTATCTTAATAGCCTTCCAAAAGAGTCATTTTAATATGATAACATTCCACAAAGAATGAAATACTTTATATGCCATTTCCTTCCATTTTCAACATATTTGGAATATTTCAGCTTGTAAAATAATATACCTGTCAACTTGCTAAGCCATTACAACGATATCAATTATAACGCTTTAATGCTTCAGCAACACGCAATTATGCTGAACAAAATTCCGATTAAAGAAACAATACCTTTTATTGCAAAAAATAATATGTAGAACACTTTATTTTTGATGATATTCGTGTCGGTTATTGGTCAATATTTGAAAGGGTATAAATAGTTTTGTAAACGTGGTTAAAGTAGGTTGTTATAAATTATCTTTAAACGTGAGAATTATATGTGTTTTAGTATAAACATTTGGGTCTAACAAAAGTATTTGCATTTTTTTTCTTTGGGTTTATAAAGGATTGTGCTTCACACCTCAAATGTTTAACCCGATTTTAACTTTTTGCTCTGACAAATAAATATTCCTCCTTCAGTTTTAAATTGATTCCAGTGCTAAATATACAGACAACTGTTCTTAAATAAAATGTTAAAATGAGTGAATGTGAAATGAGTGAAATGAGAAATTCGTTAAAAAAGGCCTCCAAGCGACTGACACCGCCCGTGAGATTTGCGAAGTAGTGCTCTGCTCAACTCTAATTCAAAAGGTTCCGGAAGGAAGACGTATGTGTTGAAGATATGGGAAGATAAAATCGTCCGCGGTCTCTCAATACCGACCTTTTAAGAGCAGATTCACCGCAGATGTTGCCGAAAAATAATTACAATTATCGAAGTACAATTATATACTGAAAACATTTTAGGGAGAATCTATATAAACTAGGTTCAAAAGACTTCGTGACTGGGGTTAGTTCATCTTTAGCATATCGACAGTCAACTATCTACTTTTAGATGTTCTCAATGTTATTAATCCTAGACCGCGCGCGCTGGCTGACTTTGTCAACCACTCAGACCACATCTTAACTCGTAACTCAGAATTCAGTACCTTATCTCGTAGTCTTAAATATTCAGTCAGTAGTGTATTTGCGACAGTCCAATTAACAAGTGTATAGATATTTAAATAAAATCAGTTAAAAACACGCTAGTTGACAAAATCAATGATTTTTTAATGTTTTTGGTTCAATTTGTGCTTGGAATTTTTTTTTTTACAATTAAATGTTTTATTACAAGGCTTAGTATACGAATGATGAAAAAATGTTGAATTTGTATCATGAATTATCAGATGTTGAAAGAGAAAATCACGTTAGAAGATAATATTGATTTTACTTTTTCTGGTTAAGAAGAGGAAGTGATACATTATTCAGATGAAGGACATAATAGTAATAGTGAGCAAGAAGATAAACCATATTATGATATCGATGATACAAACATATTGTTTTTTTTTCGGAAAAGATGGGATGATGTGGTCCACCGCAGATTTTTGTAAAACTACTTTCTGGACATGTTCAAAAAATATTACCTGTGTCAAAAGGTGAAATTGATTGCTTTCTTATTGATTGAATTGATTGTAGATTATTAACACTGAAATAATTTATTTATAATAATATTATCAAATAATTTATTGTACCAATTTGTATACTTCTCAACGTGAAGAAGTGCAGTATAGCCGTGATCGTGGTGCAAACTTGACAAGCCGCAATTAAATAATGGCAGTGATAATTTTAATATTTTTATTGGGAATAAAAGGAGGACAAAATATCAGTGTGAATGAATTCTGGAATAACGAAGATGATGGGCTAATTTCACCAAGAAGTTACATGCCCTCGAAAAGGTTTATGTTTTTATTGAGGTATATGCGATTTGATCATAAGAGTTCCCGAATTCAAAGGCAGAAAACTGATCGGCTAGCTGCTGTACGTTCTCTTGTAGATTATTTTATTAGAAATTGTAAAAACTGTAACACACCCAGTGAGTTTGCTACAATTGATGAGAAATTTGTTTCTTTCCGGCGCCGTTGTTCATTCTTCCAATACATTCAAAATATGGACTAAAATGTTTTGCAATCAATGATGCTAAAACATTCTGCACGTCATCGTTAGAACTGTATTGTGGAAAAGAACCTGCAGGCCCTTACGAAATTTCAAATAAATCGTACGCTACAGTCCACAATTTGATGGATCATCTAAAAGGAAAAAACAGAAATTTCACGATTGATAATTGATACACATCGTATGATGTTGTTTTCAGCCTTCTAGATGATACAATTACTACTCTAGGTACTTTGCAAAAAAAAACATCGCTGAAATTCCAAAACAATTTATGCCTAATAAACAACGTCCTGTGAATTCAACTACATTGGGCTTCAGTTTGAGATTATGATGTTATCGTACCTTCTTAAAAAAATAAGGACGTTATTTTGCTTTCTTCGATGCACAATTCAGCTTCTATTGATAATCTTGCGATGAAATCACATGCAATGCTTGATTATAATAAAACAAAACGTTGAGTCGACACTTGCAACCAGATGGATGCAAAATACTCTGGGTCAAGAAAGAGCTATACGTGAAGCGTGTCTTTTTTTACACTGCTAAATGTAAGTGAAATAAATTAGTGTGTAAAACATACAACAGAAAGGCGGAACACAGCGTGCTAAGAAGGTGCTATATCAAACAATTATCATATGCACTAATGAAAGGATGGTTTACTGAGGGTTTTGTAATAAATACATTGCCACTTGTGAAAACAGTATAGGTGTTGATGATTGAAGGCTCAACCGTTGTTTTTAGTTAGCGAATATGACAGTATTTTATTTTTAATTCTTTTTTTAATAATAATTACAATACAAAAATATTCAACTAAATTGTTTATTGTTTCCTTAAATACCATAAAATAGAATAAAAAGATGGCGAAAAAAAAACAACAATTTGTTCCTCATGTCAGGCGCGCCCGATCTAGGGTTAACGATGTCTTTCATACCAACTGAAGTTTTGGAAAACAGGAAATAGGCATAAGATCCGATTTTTAACCAAAGACACCAACTTTTTGCTTCATCATATTCGGGCCGAATACGAGTGACTGAGTGAATAATTGACTGTTTTTTATTAATTGTATATTTTGTCATTGCTTTTATTGGCGATTCCTGTTTATGGTCTACCTTGCCGTTCGTCGTCAGTAATTTCGTCATCCTGTATACTATACAATTATCAATGTAAGCTTGTTGCATCATGCATTTCAACGAATAGTTTTCAAAGTCTAAAACAATTTAATGCTACCTCTAAGTACGAAATATTTTTCTCCGTCAAATTGTAAAAGCTAATATCTCTTATAGCCCCGTAACTTTTTTTATTTTTTTTAATATCACGAAAATTTGTTGGCTTTCCACACACACACGTCCTATTTAGGTCAACATCTGGTGCATCTTCAATACGAGTTTGAACTCCCTAAAGTCACTTGGTGATCCGTAGTAATTATTTTCGTGAAACCGGATATTTACACTGCATTCTCAGCCGTTTATCTGATTTCACCTAATGAATTGGGGATGAAGAAAAGCTGCGCGAAAATGCTTCCGAAAAACCTTTCGCAGAATCAAAAGGACAAGAGGAGGGAAATATGTCTTGACTTCCCGAGCGGATTAAAAAATCAGATTTACGAAAAAAATGTTACAGACTGTCAAGTGACTCTAGGTACTTCAAACTAGTACTGAAAAAACATCAAATATTCGCTTGCCTCCAGGAGGCCAAATGGGTTGCCAGACCAAACACTACGC
Organism: Cosmopolites sordidus; assembly: GCA_031761425.1. Taxonomy (NCBI): domain Eukaryota; kingdom Metazoa; phylum Arthropoda; class Insecta; order Coleoptera; family Curculionidae; genus Cosmopolites; species Cosmopolites sordidus. The sequence goes on along the minus strand of JARFXV010000824.1, from coordinate 877,609 downwards.
CACCAGTCTCGTTACTTTAAGTATCTCGTATATATACCAACAAACTATTAAAAATTGCTGCTAAACAAGGAATGAGTGTTCACTACGTTTATTGAATAAAAAGAACACGTTTTAATATATATCTGGAAAAAAGAATACATATCAATAATATTTAATATAGTGAAAAAGCATATTACCACTTAAACAATATATATTATAAACTAACATAATACATCACTAACACTCAGTATTACCTAACAAAGTAAAGCCTGTTTCTAAACTGTATAAACTAAACTAGTTGCCATGCTCCAAATTAAATCTTAATGGTTTCCCGAGAGGACTATTTTGATAAAAGTTACATTCCGTTATAACCACATACCATGTCTACCGTTTCTTGTTATTTTTTAGAACCATTTGAAACATTTCACCACGTAAAATAATGTTGGTCTCAACTAGCTTTGCAGCCATTAACACTAAATATTATAATACTTTAATACTCCAGCAACATGCAACAAAATTGAAAAATATTTCTCCTGAAGGACATATTATTCAAAGTTGGGATGCACTGTAAAATAATATTTGATATTGCTTTTTATTTTTATAATAAATGTTTTATAAAAATAGTGAGTCGAATAAATTGGAGAATGAACATTTCGTTTAAAATAACAGGATTATTATTGAATGTGCTAAAAATTATGTCATTTCAACAATTTTCATTCTATCATAAAATATTCCTTAATGTATTTTAATTTTATTTATACTGGAAATATTTGAAGAAAGCATTACTTATCTTATGTGTTCCAACTATGGATTAAAGGGAGGGTTTTTAGGTTGATAATTAATAAACCTTGATAATTTAACTTCTTCTCATACGGCCTTGCATCCGATGAAGTCACCCAGTTCCACGTCTTTTTTAAATTTTTTCATCGCTTATATAATTTGGCTTTTTTGTATTCTGCAACAACTTAACCATCGCAACACTAAGGCTTTAACAAAAGTATTGTTTGGTTTTCGATATAAGTTGCTTACTCGTCATTTGTTTATTTTTTAGCCAGATTTTTCCATGCCTTTTTCCTTTTTAAGTTCCCCCAGAATGTTTGTTCCTTTTATTTAACATCCACTCTTTATTAGGTATTGTTATTGGTTTTCTGACTTTTAATCATATATAAAATTGGTCCAACTTGATTTTATTATCCAGCACATTTATTTCCATTAATCAAATTTGCCTCTAATTCTCCATCTTTGCCCTGTTCCCCCACTATGATAGATTCCAGATGTTCATACATTCAGTATTTTTGTTATGCTTAATTTTCTGCCTACTTTTCTCTTTGTTCCGATGGTTCAAGTTTCATGTGCTTTTATTTTTCGTCGTAAAAATTCAAATCTTCTATTTCCGATGAAATTACCAAATTATTCTGAATAGTTTTAATCCGTGGATTTTTCTAAAATATATAAAGGCAGCGCCCAATAATGTACATTATTTGTTTGTTTTGATTTGAATATTTAATTAATTACTGGTCTTGTTCTATATTCTCATTGTTAAAAAACTTATAACATCATTTATACTTTCCAATATTTTATCTTCAATTTTTGTAGCTATTATTTCAAATTTGACTCTTAATTTTACATTTTGTCCTTATATTATTATTGTACTTTATTATATTAGTATGTGTTATTTATATACAATATCAAGTAAAAGGATTCCGAATTAATTGTTTTTGGTTATAACAAGACATAACGTTGTTCAACAATCTTTTATTGAATTAAGTAGTATTTATATAATAAAAACATGTTAATGTTTCTTTTTATTTCTATTTTGAACCCAAGCGTGGTGGTCGCGGCTCTTATATTGTTGAAATAATTCAGATATTATACAATATAATGGGTTAGTGCCAAAGTTCATCCCATTTTTTGGGAAAAGTTGAAGACAAAATTTATGTACTAAATATTACAATTGATGCGCCAAAACATCCCAGTCAAGTTGTAAAAGTCTATGTCGGGTGGCCAAAGAACTTTTGGTCTAGTATGTTCTCGATGGAAAACAATGCCCCTTCTGTTGGCTAATTCCAATTCCAAAGGTCAATTCTAGTCGATTGCTCGCTTTAATTCACTCGGTTGTAAACAGTATCTCTCCAAGTTAATGGTCCGTTTTTCAGGTAACAGCTCACAATAAAGGATTCCCTTCCAGTCCCACCAAATGCATAACATAACCTCCTCTGATGTATATGACTTGTGCGCTGGTTGAAAGAGTATTCCCGCGCTGACATCATCATCTATTAAGCTTAACATCATTATACAGACTTCATTTTACATCGCCTGTAATCATCCGCTTTAAAAATGGATCTATTTCGTTGCGCTTCAATAGTGAATCGCAAGCAGAAATTAGGTCAGTTACACTAGTAACCAAAGTAGGTAAAACCAGATGCCTTCTGTGAGGTGTTCCATATTTGTTATTCGTAATTCGATAGACTTTTCGAAAGGCTAAAACATTAAGAACAAACCAAGCCTTCAAAGCTCAAGGAAGGTAATGTGCAGGGTTAATCGGTAGGTGGTCACCGTGGTTTGGAGCCCACGTTATCCACTTGCTAAATAACCCCTGTATGAGCCTGGCTCAAGTTGGCCCATTTATTTCACCGTTTCGGGTCGAACCTGTGCCAACCGAATATCAAATCGGAAACTACTCCTTCTACGAGACCTACACCAATCGCAGGAGCCCTAGTAAAGAGCAGTGGGACGTACCCATGTTAGATAAGCTTCATCATCAACGTTGTTTGGATATCTGATCAGATCACTGTAGCGATTTGTACTAGTATTATTTATACTGATGCCAACGCCTTTTCCCCAAACGTGCATGTGATAAAGGTTAGTGATCACCAGTTTTATGCTAAACTCAAAAACATTTACCACTAAATACCAAATCACCTTTTTTTTTAACTTCTCGGCGCCGCGCGTTTCACTAACCATGTTAGCATCATCAGAAGGTGATTAATCTAATTCTAGAATTAAACTATATTCTATTTATATGACAACCCTGCCTCATAAACTGTGAAGTTAACTAAACGTTATGTTAATAATTGCAAAAGCTGACTTAATAGAATACATCCTTTATCCCGGTTCATGGTTTTCTTACATTTTTCTATTTGAATGCTTTCATTATTTACAGTTTTAACAAGTCTTAAAATACTAATCTCAACATTATGGTCATGCTCGAGTAAATGTTGGGATATAAGATACTTACAATTTTTCATTTCTCCCACATCTAATGTGGGTAATGCTTCTTTAAATCTGGTTAATAAGGATCTTTTAGTTTGCACTTAATTAACCTCTGTATAAAAAAGAATATCTGCATAAAATCTATATTCCACAGCAAACACGTCATATATCGTTTCACTATATTTTTCAAACTAATTTGTAGCATCTCAGAACGTATAACAACTCATGTGTTAACTACCCTAGCTATTTTTCCTACAAAAGGTCAACAATTATAATATTTTAATGTTTCGGTAACACGCAACAAAATTCCCGTGAAAAAATATTGTTTTTTTTATAACAGTAAAAACGCAGTGTGTAATATTTCAATGATGATGATTCTCATATCGCTTTCATTTAGTCCCCGAACTCACCGGTCGAGGCTTCTATTGTTCTGAGAACGGGCGTTCGGCTGATACCAGCGCCTTCATTCAAGTTGTTTGTCCATTGCTGCCGCAAAAAGCAATTAATTAGCGGGAATTGCGGCGGGCGTAGACGCTTTATTAATTAAAGGTAAGTTTACGGTCGGTGATGTTATCGGCTGTTGATTTAGATTTTTAATTATGGCGCCTATAGCGGTCATTTTTTTCCTGTTTTGTTTTTCGAGTTTCTCTGGTACTTTTTCGCCTTATGCTACTAAACAACGTTAATTTATTTACAAGCTTTATTTGAAATTCCAGGTGTTAATTAACTTTGCAAACTAATTTCAATTTACCTTTTCAACTTTCAATAAGTCTAAATGGAAATGTCAGGTGCTCCGGAAAGTAATGCTGGTTTGCGCGTGCGCATTTTCGATTGACATTATATCGCTGATAACGCACCACGCACTTGTATAGAGTTTTCCAATAAGAGTGTCAAAACTTTAAAACGTAATAGCGGCGACACTATTTGAAATGTAAATTTCGCTCATACGCTGCTGTATTCAGTATATTATGATACGCGATACAATAGAATATTGTTAGACGACAACCCACTGGGGGAAAAATAATGTTGTCCGGCGGAGAGTGCAATTCTAGCTCAATATGTTTGTAAACATACATGATTAATATTTACCGTTTGGCCATCGTCATTTTCATGAAAAAAGGCCCTATAACCCATCCAACCCACAATGCGCACCACACTGTTACTCGAAGAGGATGTTAAGGTTTCACCACTTGATGATTTTCACTTTCCCAAATCCCGCAATTTTGCTTGTTCACATAACTTATGATGTGCAAATACACATGATAACATCGTTTCCCGATGATTCTAATTCTTCATCAGGATCTAATCCACAACTTCTTGAGAACACCAGTTATGACCCAACATTTTTAACACAAGTACCAGTCAACCTTACTGAATAACTCAGAATGACTTAAATGATTTGGTAGGTGACCTGGGATTGTCAAAACAAAAATCGGAACTTCTTGGCTCCAGACTTCAACAGTGGAACCTGTTAGATAAAAATGCAAGTGTTTCACTTTACCGAAAACGGAATATAACATTTTAATATTTTTTATAAAATAGAAGGATCACTATGTGCCTGTTGTGCTATTGATGGTTTAATGAATGAGCTTAATATGGAACATGCATCTTCCAAGTGGTGAATTTTCATAGATTCGTCGAAATACAGCCTAAAAATAGTCTTCATAATGGAAACAAAAACTCTTCTATTTCTTTAGCCCATTCAGTGACAATGAAAGGAACATATTACAACTTAGCACCATACTAAATCGTGTTAAATATGAACAGCACCAGTGGTATATTTGTGGGGATTTAGATGTGGGGATTTAGATGATATTTTGCTAGGACCTTCAAGGGAGTTTTAGAAAGTATTGCTATTTTTTGTGTCTATGGGTATATGAGGCATGTCTAGGGCAACAAAAGAACATTACAGTAAGAAAGATTGACCTCACAGAACTTCTTTTGAACCTGGTACTTCAAACCTAAAATATGCCCCTTATGCCTTGTTAACCCAAAAAAGGTGCTTCTTCCACCTCTCCATATTAAGCTTGGATTAATGAAAAATATTATCAAAGTCATGGACAAAGAAGGTAATGGTTTCAAGTACCTAAAAGAAATATGTTCTCAATAAAGTGAAGCAAAACTAAGAGAAGGCATAGATATTGGACTTGAAATAAGGAAGATTCTAGGTGATTTCCGTTTTCAAGAAAAGTTAAATGAAAAGGAATTGGCAGCTTGGAACTGTTTTGTAAGTGTAGTGAAAGGATCTCTGGACAACAAGAAAAATGAAAACTATAAAAGCCTCATAAATGAACTCTTGAAAGCCTGTGAAATACTAGGGTGTCGAATGTCCTTAAAAATACATTTTTTACCCATTTGGATTTTTTTCCGGAAAATTTGGATGCAGTAAGCAACTAAGAAGAGAAGTTTCAACAAGACATCACGACGATGGAAGCAAGATACCAAGGACGCTGGAACCATCTATGTTGAGGACAATTGCTACAAGAGGAAAATATGAAAGTTTTTGTCGCTCACTGTACATCTCATGTAACATATTTTTTATTGGTATAATCCTCAATAATGTCTTCGCATAGATTTAACACGTTTTACATGTTTATATTAAATAAATATTAGACTGTAAAAATATGTCATCTTCTTTTTTTTACCGCCACCGCCCCCTGTAACAAAATGACTGTACGTATTACACTAATTAGCTTATTATTTTCGGATTTAGGAGTACAAAATACCTCATATACATCTATTTTCATCAATGTCAAGTTTACGAATTGTTTTCACAAAAGAACGGTAATTTTCGTAGTAAGTTTCCACAATTCTAACATGTTTTTACGTCGTAAATTGATCCATAATTAAATTGCCGGGTCTCTAGATGATACATGCGAGATATAAATTTTTTTAAGTTAAGTTAAGTTAAAATAGTTTAAGTCATTGAAAAACGGCGGTAAATTTAAATCCCAAAATACCTGATGGGACACCCTTTACAAGACAATAAAAAATATATATACTCGATAATATTTCTGTTAATTTACATTACTACTTAGAATATTGCTTTATTCAACATTTTTATGTCTAGAAGATATACGAAACCTATTTAAAAATGTTCACAGTTTAATAACTGAAATTTTCACTTTATGCAGCTGCTTTTCTCGTCTTGTCGTTCAAAGATTTCACACTCAGCACGCGTAACCATACTCGGGAAAACAATATGATAATGTTTATGGTCGCATTTTAGGATGTAATAAAGATTATATTTTATTGTCGCATAGTAAAAACATACTTTTGCCATCAGAAATAGACATGAACGCTATTGTATAGCGAAGATTTTTTTTTTTTCGTTTAAAGGTCTTTATTAAGTTGAAAATACACATAAAAATCTGTTATGATATTAAATGTTTAATTGACCATAAAAATTAAGTGATTGTATCGCTCTCAAGAAATTTGGTTCATATTTTCACGACTCCTTAAGTTACTACAATAGCTAAAACAACAAATAAATTATTGATCTCAAATAAACCCGAAATATTTGGCGTCTTTTTCAATATCTGGTGAGTAATTTAGTTAAATATCGGACTTGTTTTCGTGAAGCATCTCATGATTTTCAATGTTTTTGATTTATTTTATATTTTATAATTTGTGGAAAATGTATGTCCTTTTCAAAATTTGTTTTCTTTTCTTTAGATTAAAAAAAAAACATAAAGCAGTTTGTTGCTTCATAAAATAAACTCGCCCAAATGAAGTCTGATCTGATCTTTCACCGTTTCTCCATGTGGTGCCACCACTCGTCTTTACCCAACTGCCACCATGCGCCACCACTTAACTCTCGGGACCGGTTTCTAGCCTTTCAACCGTAATTAGCCGAGCTCCAGATTAATGCAAGGAAAGCAGTTGGGAGAGACGATCGGGGCCAGGCTATGTCAACTGGTCATTTTGTTGGTGGATCGTAATAGCACACAACTCACGTCATCATACGGCGAATGCTCGTAACAGTCAGGACTGCTACGTAACATTCTACTGCCCGTAACATTCTACCTGGAACCTCCAGTATAGTACCAGGTATGCCCACAAGATAGCGTAATGGGACCGTAGAGGGAATTATTACAGAAATCTTTCATATTACAGAAATGCGTCACCACGTATCTCTCGGGACCGGTTTCTAACCTTTCAGAGGTCATCAGCCAAGCTTCCGCCATCAAAATGGCCAATTGACATGGCCTGGCCCCGATCGTCTGTCCCAACTGCTTTACTTGCGTTCATCTGGAACGCTTTCTTTGCGTTCAACTTATATACACACTTTAGTAGAGAAAATACCAATAAAATGAGATTCGCCATTAGTCACTTTAATACACTTTTCACGCATTTCTACATTTTCTAGAAATCAAATCTGGAATGATAAAGGACTGAAAATTAATGGATATTATGTTGATTATAACTACTGAATCCGAGATTCACCGAATTATGCTAATCGCGAACAACAACGACCAATTAATAGACATGCTAATGGAACTAAAAAATAAATAAAAAGAAGAACTGTCAATAATTATAAGTAAGATTGAGCGAAGAAATAGTGGAACTTGAGAAATAGGAAAATGATAATAGCAAATAAAGATATGCAAGTACAAAGAATGATTAAATTGGCCTGAACAGCTTGCGGTAGGTTTAGTGACTTACTTCAAGATAAAAACAAATACAACTGTGGTGGCGGTTGATTATTCTTATTTTTTTTAAGAGATGGCGCTGGAAACAAGGGTCGGCTCACAGTCTAATCTGTTATGTCATTTTCTTGCTACGACAGTACCTTTCAAAAGGTCATTGATATTTAAACGATTTTGAGTTATTATCATATTATTTTTCGGGTGGTTAACATGTCTAGTTTCGATTCAAATAAAAAGCATTTGCAGCACGTACTGCTTTTCTTGTACAATCGAAAGAAAAGCACGAGTAAAAGCCGTCCTATACTTGTGGAAACTTACGGCGACAATGTCCCAATACAAGACGCTTGGGGGCATTGGTTTACAAAAGTCATCATTTTGACTTGAAAGAAAAAGAAAGCCCAGTTGATCAGAAAAAAATTGAAAATGCCGGATTGCAAGCATTGTTGGAAGAAGGCGATATGCAAACTCAACAACATATAGCAGAGAGGCCAAATGTTGATCGCCGAATCTGTGATCGTCTGCATGCCATGGGAAATATCCAGAAGGCAGGTAAATGGGTACCACATCAGCTGAACGACAGACAGATGGAAAATCGACAAACGGTGTCAGAAGTTTTGCTTTCTCGGCATGAAAGAAAGACTTTTTCGGATGGTGACTGGAGACGAATAATGGATATATCTCGAGAAACCAAAATGCAGAAATCATGGGTTGGTCCAGGACAACCGTCAACATCAACCGCAAGGCCGAAGAAGACAATGCTGTGCATTTGGTGGGATCAGAAGGGTGTCGGGTACCATAGGCTTCTAAAACCAGGTGAAATAGTTAATATCATTCGCTGCCGTCGATAAATGATCAATTTGAACCATGCATTGATTGAAAAGCGACCAGAATGGGTTACAAGATAGGGAAAAGTGATTTTTCAGCACAACACCCCATCACATACAGCGGTCAGAGGATGCACTTGACTGGGAACTGTTGTCCCGCCCGCCGTACTCTACAGACGTGGCGCCTTATGGTTTTTCTGATAGGGCATCCACAAATTGCCAGAGAGATGAGAAAAATGTGCAGCTAGCGATGGCGCATACTTTGAATAAACCATTTTTACGTTTCTCCAATATTAAAGGTGCTTTTTGAAGAAAAAAATAAGAATTATTAATCGCCACATTTGGTATAATAAAAAAGATGACAGTAATAATCTTAAGCATATGTGCTATACCAGTAATTACTCCTAAGATATATCACTAACATCAAAAACAATCTAGAAACTATATATATCACTAAAATATATCACTAACATCAAGAACAATCTACAAACTAAAGGTGACACAATGACATATAGAACGAACAGTACTGGGAAATACCTTAAGAGACAAGGACATGTTAATATGGATTAGTAACATTAGCATTAGCATTAGCATGGATTTGAGCAAACAGGAATAGAGGATATAGTTGAAAAGTTTATCAACATAAAATGAATACAGGCAAGCGACGTCATGCGATAATATCCACGAACAAGATACGGCCCGGCAAAGATATCCATGACCACGGCGAAAATAGTATCGAAAACGAAAAAAATAGAAAATAATAAATATTATATATATATATATATATATATATATATATATATATATATATATATATATATATATATATATATATATATATATTTACTATTTTATAAATATATAATATATATATATATATATATATATATATATATATATATATATATATATATATATATATATATATATATATATATATACATATATATATATTTATAAAATAGAAAATATTATATAATATAAAATAGTTTTTCCGCTCCATGGTTTCTAAATAGAAACCGTGGAGCGGAAAAAGGAGTGTAGGACGACTAATGAAAAACAGCTGGACTAAGATTGATCATTCATGTACATGAATGGACGGTTAAAGAGGAAGATGTATGTCCAACGTTGGATGCTGAACTCTTTTCTGGAGAAAGAGGGAGAGAAAGTGTGTAAAAAATGTGTGCGAAAATATATCTATAGAATGCGAAGTGGCCAATATAAAAACCTCTACAGTAACAACAGATTGTTCGGCATTTTTTTAAATTTTTACCTAGTTAGCTTTGGTCGCGTTCCCCGGATTATAACCAGTAATAACAACTATTACTAAACCAATATAAACAACTGATATGACTACAAAATCGATAATGCCAGCCTTTCCAAAACAAATTTCTTTGAAATATACAAATTCGAAAGGGTCTAATATTTAATAAACTCATATAACAGGTCAATATATGCCATTTTAAAACAAAACACATATATACCCAGCTCACAGAAAATTCATAAAATCATAATGGTATTATTATTGTAATATTTGAAATGTTTAGATTCTAACATTATCATATGATTGGAAAATATTCTATCTATTCATGTACATGAATGGACGGTTAAAGAGGAAGATGTATGTCCAACGTTGGATGCTGAACTCTTTTCTGGAGAAAGAGGGAGAGAAAGTGTGTAAAAAATGTGTGCGAAAATATATCTATAGAATGCGAAGTGGCCAATATAAAAACCTCTACAGTAACAACAGATTGTTCGGCATTTTTTTAAATTTTTACCTAGTTAGCTTTGGTCGCGTTCCCCGGATTATAACCAGTAATAACAACTATTACTAAACCAATATAAACAACTGATATGACTACAAAATCGATAATGCCAGCCTTTCCAAAACAAATTTCTTTGAAATATACAAATTCGAAAGGGTCTAATATTTAATAAACTCATATAACAGGTCAATATATGCCATTTTAAAACAAAACACATATATACCCAGCTCACAGAAAATTCATAAAATCATAATGGTATTATTATTGTAATATTTGAAATGTTTAGATTCTAACATTATCATATGATTGGAAAATATTCTATCTATTCATTAGGAATGACCATTTACTTCCTCATTTTTAAACTGTAATGTCATGAGTCGATTCTCTAGTTCAACGTTTCTCTCTTTATTCAATTGAAATTCTTAACTGATACGGCTGTCATTATAAAATATACAATGTTAAAATATTTGCCCACATGCATTGTTTATGTTCATAGCAAGTTCTTTTAAAAGATATATTAAATACATTTCAAAACATTTCATATATAATAAAAGTATATAACTATAACGATGCGATTTAATTCCATTTAATATAAATTTGAACTCGGTACAATTTGAATGCATCAAAAAAATCTGGTCAAAGAACAAAACACTGCTCGATCATTATATCTAAATATTGTGCATGATGCTTTTTCTGAAAACGACATTTTTTTAGATGTTTATTATGGTAATGTTAGAGATACTGATTGAGATCACTGAAATATGAGAACATTAATATATCTTGATTGATTTATTCACCGTTCTTAATTTAGTTATAAGCCAGTAAATGTTTGTATACGCTACTTATTCTTTGCGGTTAGTTTTATTACTCTGTTTACAATTGATAATTGATCTTCGAGGTCTACAACAAATCTCGTATTTTCTTAGAAAATCGTTTCATAAGGCTATCATTTATTGTCTGAGCGAAACTGGAATAGATTGCTGTAGCACGTATATTAATCAATATATAAGATGTATAAATTTCGATATAATGCATTGTTTTCCAGTAAGTTCTGAGCATTTTCAATACAGCAGATTTAAGACCCCTCCCTACGTTAGAACAATTGATTAATGGCACTAAAAAACAAACATTTAGATATTGCATAAGCGATATTATACTTTAATTATATATTGCCCGATTATTGATGTGGCAATCTCATCCCTAATAGTCAGCAATTACGGAGTCTCCAAGGTACGGTTATGGGCCCAGATTTATTTGTTTTGTATATAAATGATATTGTAAAAGTTGTTGAAAAATGTAAAATACAACTGTTTGCGGATAACACAATATTGTTTTTGAAGGCAGTAATATAAATCATTTGATAGTAACCATAAACAGAGATTTAGAACAAATTGATTGTGTAGTAATAGTTTGGCTGTTAATGTTAAGAAGACTAAATTTATGATTATTAAACCTAAAAAATATGTGATAGATACATATGATCATACTGGAATAGTAATAGTATAATGAAAAAGTAGAACAGTTAATGAATGTAAATATTTAGGTATACATATAGATGAAACCTTATCATTTTCTAGTCATGCAACATACATAACAAAAAAAGCAGCTAGGAATATGAATTTATTATGCCGATTAGGGAAAAATCTGGACTAGACTGTGTATTTATAAGACAATAGTACTTCCACACTTCAATTTTTGTTCCACCATTTTGTATATATTTTTTAAAAAGGATTTAGATATTTTACAAAGTAAACAAAATCAGAGTTTGAGATGTATTTTGGGCTGAACTGGATATACAAGAAGCAAAGATATGTTAGCTGCAATTAACTTATTAAGTGTAAAACAACATAATTTTTTTAATACAATTGTAATATATAAGTTAAAGAATGGAATGTACCCTAAACATATATTAGAAAGTATAAGATTGGTTAGAGATGTCCATCTGTACAATACTAGAAATAGAACAGATTGTTCTTTTTCTATGTTTCCACGGCAACTTCATCATTTGCGCAAAACAGTTTGTTCCACAGAGGGCTAGTAGAATTTAACAATCTGCCCAATTGTATAAAATCAAAAAATATTATAAACTTTATGAGTAGTTTAAGGAAGAGTATTGTTAATACATGTAGTATTTGAGTATTAGTGTTAAGTAAATGATATCGTTTGTGTAGTGTATTACCTGGATGCTAAAATAAAGAATTTAATTTAATTTCATTGTGGCGGGTAGGATGCTTATCGCGAGTAACAGTGTGGTGTGCATTGAGGACTGGAAGGGTTATAGGGCTATTTTTTCATGAAAATGACGATGATGAAACGGTCAATGTTAATGTCGAACGCCACCGCTACCGCAATATGTTAAGAAACTTTTTAAACCCCAATTGGATAGTATGCGCCTTAACAGTATGTTTTTCAACAAGATGGCACCACGTGTTATACAGTGGCCTGCACGATCATGCAATCTAACCCACTCAACTTGTTCTTATAGGCCATTTGGAGATTATTATTTTTAAAACGTAACTGTCATGTCATCTTTACTTTTTGATAAAATAAACAAGCATGTTAATTTGCCTAAAAAAGTACCTATTGGGACACTCTTACTACCCCCACACCAACTATTTTAAATAAACTTATTATGAATTAAATTTTTTCAGACTTTTCAAATTTTTTCAGAACTTTTTCTTATCACTGTTATTATTATGAGCAGCATGGTGGTTTTTGAGCGTTATTGCACCGATAACCAGGCCGAATAAATTAAGCACAAATTAAATCTAACAGGGCGATGAAGATATCATATAATAAATTCAATCAATTAATTCACACATTATCCAACGTAAGTTTTAAATACATTTCCAATAAAAATCTAACATTTTTACGCCTAATGTACAGAATTAAAACTCTTTGAAATACCTTACCGTATAAAATTGAAACGTCGAGAAAGAAATTGATTTATTTCATGCACGAATAATTCATGATTTTAAAATGTTTTTATAATAATTTCTATTTTATACTGTATATATTTTGCCAAATGATAAAATATAAGAGCGAAAACATTGCAATATCATCGTTTCAATTAGATTTTTTCCGAATTTATGTAAAATGACTTTCCTTTCAGTGAATGTTTGATCAAGTCCATATTCAAATTTTCAAGATGTAGTGCTAACAAAATTGCCAAATATATAATTGCCTTAAAAATAGTTAAAAAATACAAAAATCTGCAATCTATCACAAAAACTATATTTAGGCCTGAGCTTCTCGACCTTTCGCCGTAAATCTTCTCAGATGGGTCCGTTTTCTACATTCTCATCCAGTTTGCAACATCTACTGCCATGTGCTTCAGTTCCTCCCACTTTATAACCCTTCCTTCTGTGGCGTTTCCGAGGATACTTCTGCGACGATATTTCGTATTTTAGTTACTAGGTATTTTAGTCCGTAGGTATTTTTTTAAAGAGAAACGGAAATAGTTTATGTAAATATATATTTAGTCTATTATGTAATTAATATTTTTATTTACAACTTTTTGCGAATGTAGTGGTAAGACAATAAGTTTTTGCCAAAAATTAGCATCTTTATTGTCAAAAATTGTTAACAGCTTATCTGTCACCTCTTCTTCGGTTTTAAAAGATATTTTATTTATACAATTTTGGTAGGAGCGGAATAGATGGTAGTTCGAGGGTACGATGCCCGCTGAGTAAGATGGATGGTGCAAAATATCCCAGTTGAAGCTCAACGATTTTTGCTGGGACCTGATTGAAACGTGTAGTCGTACATTATCATGATGAAACACGACGCCTTTCCTGTTCTTCAATCGCTGCCTTCAGCTGATCTAATTGTGAACAGTAGAAGTCATTGCTGATACCTTCATTGCATGGAGGAATTTGTTGCGTGGAAGACTCTAATCCCACCAAATCCAAAGCATAATTTTCTTTTCTTTTTCAGAAAATTAATTTTGTTATGCATTAAAAATAGTGGAAAATCAGGAACCTTTTCGACATAATATGCTGTTTATTTTCGAAAATGCAGAAAAGTCAAAATAAGAAATGCGCTGTATGAACACTAATGAAGGTATCCTTGGCAATTCCACATGCTGTAAGTGATTCAGAAAGTTTTGTGAAAATAATTATAATCTTAGTGATGCACCACATTCTGGACAACTGGCCGCGGCTGATGGCAACGGAATATTGGCGCTAATTGAAAACGATCAGCATAAAACAACTCGAGAGATCAGCGAAATGTTTAGGTCCATCTTGACCACTCAACTGACAATACGATTACGTCAAATTGGAATGGATAGCAATACCGATATATAGGTGCCGCATGAGTTAACGATGAAAAATTTAATAGACCCAGTTTTTGCTTGCGATTCTCTATTGATACGTAACAGAATCGATCCATTTTTAAAGCGGATTACAAGTGATGAAAAATGGATCTTTTATAATAATGTTAAGCATAAGTGATCATGGTGTAAACGCGGAGGAATCGTTTATTATGAGCTGTTACTTCAAACCCAAACCATTAATTCGGAGAAATGCTGTTTACAACTAAGTGAATTAAAGTGAGCAATCAACCAAAAGCGGCCTGAATTAGCCAACAAAAAGCACATTGCGTTCCATCGAGACAATGCTTCATCATACATGTCTTGTGACCACTCGACACAAACTTTTACAACTTGACCGGGATGTTTCGATGCACCATCCACCGTACTCTCACGACTTTGGGCTCTAAAAGAAACAGCTTAGATCGTAAAAACTTTACTTCCTTGGAAGACTTGAAAAATCAACTGGATTAATTCTTTAGGACGAAACCACAAAACTGGCGTGGCACATAACACATGGGTCAACAAGTCCCCGGTCTGACATATAGATGACGTCACTTGCGAAAACTCCTTACCAGTGGTCGATTATGCCAACCTTCAAACGTTATATGTCAAAATTTCATAACAATCTGTCTACTGGTTTACTTACTTTTGCTACTTTTGTTATTTTCAAAACAACGCAAAAAAAAGAATATGTACATTGATCGGTAGCCGAATTCAAATGTGAACGTACAAGCACCGATGATTCTGAACGCTCTGGACAACTCTAAATCGAAATGAGGTGGTTACACCAGACAACATAAAAAAAATTCAAAAAATTATTTTGCAGAACCGTAAATTAAAGCTACAGGAGATAGCTGATATCATGAAAATATCGAAAAAAAGTGCATTGAAAATTTTGGAATGCGTAAATTGCTATCGAAATTGATACCGAGTTTGTTCACAACGGACCAAAAGCAACAACGTATTGATGATTCTGACCAATGTTTGGACTGTTTAAGCGAAATATAAAGGATTTTTTCATACGGGTATGTGACAATAGATGAAACATAGATCAATCACTGAGTTGAGTGGACAGCAGCCGATGAAAGCTATCCAAAGCGACGAAAAAGACAAACAGCGACAGGCAAGGTTATGACATCTGTATTTTAGGATGCGCATTGACCTATTTCCTGCTCTGAGATCTCAAAAAATGCTCACTGGAAACAAATTTCACCCCAATGAAGAGATAACTGAAGGATATTTTGAAGGCAAAGAGAAATAGCCTATAAAAAAGGTGTAGAAATGTTTCAAAAGCGTTGGCGTAATTGTATTACTCTTTAAGGATATATTGGAGAATAATAAGGAAAATATACAGCACTGACATCTGGGCGTCATATTTGAATGCACCTTTGTATGGAGAAATTTAAATTAATTTTATAAATTGTCTATTAAAAATATTGAAATAAAATTCCATACTTACGACATAATTATGGTGAAAATTAAGTATGTCATTGTATTTTTAATCAGAAAATAAAGCCATTACACCTAATTAGTGCCGCTTTAATGTTATCACAACAAAAAATTCCCTTTGCATTATTTACAAGTTTATCAGTTATTTTTCAGCTTTATCATATGTTCTCGAGAAAGTATGTTAACGTGACTTTTTACGCTTTTCTCATTTAATATCGTAAAAACTCAATATTAATAGTTTTCTTATGAATACAAAATAGTTTATGGAAAGATGAATGTTGTGTTCATAAATATAAGCATTTTGTTTTTTAGATAGTGTTGTTAATGATGACATAATTCACGCCAATACCGATAAATAATGCGTATGATCATTAATGATAGGAACAGGACGTATTTGGGATATAATAGTCGTAATATTGATTTTGTTGTCTAAAACATTAGTAGTCAATTTTTCGGATTCAATTTTTCGGATTCATTTCGGATTTCATCATTTAATTCATAAATTGCACTGGTAGACAAAAATCACTATGAGTTTATTTTTTCTGATTTAAATAAAACATAAGTATTGTCTGAATGATTCTTGCATGTTCATATATTTTTTCTTTTATTTGGGTTTTTCGCCACAATCTAAAACTCAAAAAAATATCAAAAATATCTGTTCTTATGTAAACAAATAATCACTGGGTAAAAAACAAAAAATCAAATGGAGGCAAATTTCTCAGTGATTCTTTTTCTGTAATACACTTGCCTAATGAACAAAATTTAAAAAAATAATTTTCTAAAATAAATACAAACTTGTTAACGTTTCGGGAGGTCTTCTCCTGTTTTCAAAACGAATCTAAAAAATAATTTATATTAATTTCTATATATATTGAAAAGATTTTAATGACGGTGACATACTACCAAAAAAAAATATATAGATGAGGTTTACTGTATGATTATTGTGTATTGAAATACTTGCGACTAATTACAAGTTGAAGCAATAAAACAAAAGATTCGGCACTGATCGTGCGAAGCCATAGCGTCACTTGTAATCCGGCGGTAGCGATTTGTTTGTCAAAAAACTTTGGGCCAAGCGGCAAGAAGCCTTGCTTGTTTATAAATATTTTGATACTTGTCTGTTTTGAAAGGTAACTGGTAATTAAATGCTTATTATTGTAAAAATACAAAAGTATCATTAGTTTTGTATCCCCGAATAAAGAAATTTTCAGCCGCGAAGTGGTCACAATTTTTTAATTCCCGAATATTGAAAATGTGAATAACGGAACCGTGAATAAGGAGCTTTGACGGTATAGCGATAGGCGTAAGATTATTAATCATAATCTCAATCAAAAATGTTGTTGATGTTTTATGATGGTATTTTGTTTCCGAGTATTCTCTTATTAATTTAAGCAGCAAGTAAACTGAGGCTCCATTTACATTGATATTACTTTACAATTATCGAAATGTCTTTGTGGAAGTAATGTTGAATATGTGGACATGTTTTAATCCAAAAAAAATCTGTCCTTTCAATTGTCTTGTTGAAAAGATTACCGATTAGTTGAGACCTCCCAATGTAATATCTTGACATCTCGCCATTGAAACAACAGTTGCTAATTTAGATAAGGTCGTGTTATAGATGGCAAGCAAGCAAATCAGAAAGATAATTAGCACTGATTCGGACTGAAAGAGGTTATATTGAATACATTTAATCCAGACAGTTTTATAATCAGGAAGCACTAAAGAAGCACATCATACAATATTTAAATCTGGGCGGTGCCTCTGGATCAGGAAGATCGATAGTTGGCAAATGTTATAATAAATTAAAAGTATTAGGGTCAATTCAAAGTGTTACTTCTACTCAGAGGTACTCAGAATACATCGTCATGCGTCAAAACCCGGTTATGTGTCATCTATTTTACCGTTATTCAAATACGTATATAGTTCACCGTTTTCCTCACTCAGGATGAAAAATGTACTTATTACCACAATACCAATTTCTCAATGGTTACCAAATACCTGAAAGTAAGTATTAAAAAAAACTAAATGTCATTAATCCAAAGAAAATTTTACTCTCGTTTTACATTATAATATCCCATGATGCAGATATAGTCGAAACCTGTTATATATCCCACCCTCTCAAATGAGGTAAAAAATATTTGTTTCTAAAGAACTATATGAGAATCATAAAACATTTAAACTTATAGCAGCAAGAAAATTATAGAATCGATCAGAACGTATTTTGCCTAATTTTATATGCGCACTAGAGCATAAAAAATCAGATTAAAAAGATCACTGCTAAAACAATATTGACATAACAGACTATAACAAGATAAAACAATATAGAAAAGGTCAGGAAATTTTAGGAAAATTACACTGTTTTGAATTAAAACTAATGGAGTCAATTCCATCAATATCGTATCGTTTATTTACTCATAATAGATTGAGACCAAAATCGTTTATAATACAATGTAAAAAAAGTATGGCATTATACTCGAGCTCTCTCACATCGGATAGAACAACTCAATATTTTACCGGCCAAAACATCGAATTGATGGATCATCCGCGGTACAGTCCTGATTTGGTACCCAATGATTTCTTTTTGTTCCCGTCCGTGAAGAATAAACTACGTAGTCAACGATTTTCGACGCCAGAAAAAAACGGTTGATGCGTTCAAAATACATGTTTTGGAGATACCTCAATCAGAATGGAAGAAGTGCTCTGAAAATCAGTTGAAACGTATGCAAAAGTATCGCGGATCATCGCAGAGAATATTTCGAAAAACAGTAAAACCATTTTCAATGACCAATAATTTTTTTATTTATTATTCCGGATATATAAATAGCAACCCTCGTGGTGTTGCTCGTGTATTGGCTCGTTTTAAGTTAAACTCTGTATTGAATGCATACAAAATTCTTCCATATATTTTGGAATGTAGATTTCAACGAGAATATCCACAGAAAAGCGGTCTTTGAATGATTAGTGAAATATGAAGGTTGATACTCATTATGAGTTATTAAATTCTGGCCATACTGTTATTGTAGGTTTTCATCACCATCAGCGATGCATTGGAGCTTGGTACTATCAGCACAAGTAAGCAATATTTCAACACAAATATTTTGATGCTGAAAAATTCTTCTTCGCGGCTTTTTCGTTATATCTCACTCTACCGAATTACCACCTATTGTGCTGAATTGGTTGGTTCAATATCAGCTAACTAATGAACATTTTAAAAGAGATGACGAGATTCGACAAAACATCGATGTACGAGGTGTATAAATAAAGTAATGATACTGGAGCATAGCGTTCGATTTAACAACACTGTTAAATCATGACTTTCCTTATATAATAGGGGTAGTCAACAGCTGATGCGTCTTCAGCACGAGATTAAACTGGCTAGAGTCAATCAGTGGTCCGTAGCAATTATTTTCGTGATCCGGATTTTTTCTAGTGCATTCTAAAAATATGTAACAACAATTTCGAGTAACGGTGCGCTATCAAATTGTATTTCAAACTTGCGCAGAGTGTGACGGAAACTTTTGCAAAACTTCACCCAGCCGAAGGACACACTGCTTTGTCAATGGCCCGGGTTTTCAGTTGGTTTACTCGACTGGATTGGATTTGAGACGAAGTTCATCTTTGATTGAAGATAAACCTGGCAGCAAAAGGCCTTCAACTGCAAGAAATGATAAATATATTCGGTGAATCCCTGATCTTCTACATTCTGATAGTTGGTTGATGGTCAGAATGATCGGGGAATAGTTGAATTTGACTCACATAACCGTTTATCAAATTTTGACAAATGAAGTGGGGATGAAGAACATCTTCGCGAAAATAGTTTGGAAAAACCGCAAAAGGACAACTGTAGGAAACAATTTTGAATTTTTGGGGCGGATTGAAAATTACTCTCATGTTCTGGGATATGTCATTAATGGTGACGAGTCTTAGATTATTGAATACGGCCTGGAGGCGAAGCACCAGAACAAGGAATTGCATACTCGAATCTAACCACAACCAAAAAAACACACAGAATGAGCAAATCAAAATCAAAAACATCAAGGAGGATAGTCCCTAACGAATTTGTGCTTCAAGGCTAAATGATAAATCAGTATTTTTACCGAAAGGTTCTTGAAAGACTTCGAAAAAGGGTCATTCGTGTTAGACCGTACAGAGATTTAAAGTAAGGAGTATTTGAGAAGTAAAATCATCACTGTGATTCCGCTGCACCCTTATTCATCAGATTTGAGTTTTTGTGATTTTTTCTTTTTCCTAAAACTGAAAATCTACCTCAAAAGATGCAATCTTGGAGCATTGGAAAACATTGAAAAGACCGTAACCTATCTGAGATCCTGAAATATCTGAGATTCTGCGCTATTATTAAAGAATGGACAAATCGTCTTCAGCGCTATGTGGCTTCCCAATACCCAAGTTCTTTCCAAGAACTACTTTGAAGGAGACAATGTTTAATTGCTATTCCGATTGAATAAAAAGTCAGTCTCATTACTTTATTTAAATACCTGGTATATATCCAGTGAGTACCACAAAATCTATTTGGCAAGAACATTCACATTGCCAAAATAATGAAGTAAAGTCATCAAAAAAAATTGTTTTATTCCTTTTTAAAAAATGAACAATCACAAAGTAACGGACAAATCAATCAATAATTTAAAAATAATGAAGTAGTCATCAAAAATAATGGAGATTAATTCAAATATTTTTTTTTCTTTATAAATAATTTAATTAAAATTTGTACACTTGTTATAATAAAGAATATTTCATGCAATATTACATAACAACCACAACCATCTTCTTCCTGCAATACAATATTACTATATCTGTGGTATGCCATACATGCCTCATTACCCCCGCCCAATTCTTTCCGCCCCAATTCCCCCTTCAAGTGACGTAGTTCCTTCCCAGGGGAAAACCCTTCAGGCCCCTCGCGGCTCAAGAGTTCGTGTGGCGCCATCTGCGGCGACATTAACATTCTCGCGTCGTTTCCGTATGACGGATTTCGTTTTAATTCGAAGACCGCTCCAGCCAGACCAGACCGGAGCCAGGCACGTATCCAGATTCGCTCGTTAAAAAGAACGACCGTTTCTCGCTAATTAAAATCTAATGGGCCACTTCATATTTCCGATTTTAATCGTGGCACCGCATGACGGCCTCATTTGTTTGAAACATTGAATGGCTTCGCTGCTGGATTTGAAAATGAAATGAAAAAAAAAAACGAAGAGAAAGAGAACGAATGGGAAGCGTGAAAAAGACAAAAGAATTATGTAGGTTTCTTTTGTTCGGCGTCAGACATATTTATAAAGATGAAGTAGGCCATTATTTTTTATAGAAACTGTTCCTTGCGTATGTTATGGGGGACGATTTGTAATCAATAACAAACTATTATATTCGTGAAGTAAGTTTTTTTATTGTTTTTATTATTATCAGCATTTCCCAAAGATGCTGATAATTGTGTGTCTGGATTACAATATTCAATGTGAAGTCCTTTATTGCTTTAGCAAAAACATATTTGCAATCGATAATTATTATAACGGGTCTTTCAAATTGAGCGGTTTTTTGTTTCATTCTAATAAATAAAACACAGGTGGCGTTGTGAATTTGTTTAGGTATAGTCTCATTTCAAACGTGTAATGTATGATATTTATAAAAATTGAGTCGTACACAATACAACAACGCGTTAAAATGGTTAAATTGTTTTATGAAAATAGACGTTCAGTGAAAAATGTCTTTAGAAAATTACGTGATATTTACGGTTTGCACTATGGTCTATCTAAAACTACTATCAATGGTGTTGTTCAAAAATTTCAAGAAACTGGTTCGGTGGAAATTAATAGATGATCAATATATAGTCGTAGTGGTCGTTCAAAGCATATTGATTTGGTTCGTGAAAGTGTTGCTGAAGATCCAGAAATGTCCATTAGTCGACGTTCCCAAAATTTCGACTCAGTGAATCCACAACATGGCGTATTTTACGAAAGGATTTAGCTCTGAAGGTATATAAGGTTGAAATAACACAGGAACTAAAGCTACCCTATTATTTAGTCAATGTCCAATTTGTCAATTGGATCAAAGAACAATCAGATGATTTTTCTAAAAATAAATATTTTCAGATGAAGCACATTTTGATATTGTTATTATTGTAGTAATGTGTTAATAAACAAAATTACCGCATTTGAATCACGAGGCATTGTTTGGTGTGCATTACAGTCAGGAGGTGTATCTAGGCTGTATTTCTTTCAGAATGCTGCTGATGAAGCTGTAAATGTGAATGGTGTTCGATATTGTGAGATGATAACTCTTGGTTTCAACACAATGACACCTCAGTCAGCTAATGAAACAATTGATTTATTGAGAGAAAATTTCCTGGACGACTTATTGAAAGAAATGGTGATGTTAATTGGTCACCAAGGCCATGTGATTTGACACCGTTGGGCTTTTTCTTTGAGGTTACTTGAAAAGCCAGGTCTATAAGAACAACCCGCAATCGATTTATGAACTAAAGGATGAAAGCATTCGAGTCATTGGTGAGATAGAGTCACGGTTAGGCCAAAATGTCATCTAAAATGTTGACAACAGAGTGGACGTCTGTGGAGCTGCAAGAGGTGTTAATTATAAAGTAAATATAAAAAAAGGTTTTTAAAATCAATGCAAATAATGCGTTTTATTCAAGAATTAATAAAAATGGCTCAGTTTGAAAGATTAGGCTGATGCAAATTTGCGCTACAATTTTTGGAGTTAAATAGAAGAAAAATTATATTTTATCAATATAATATGTGGCGCAGTGTTCGATAACCTTTCTCCATATCTCCGGGAGCTGGTTACTGAACTAATCCAGGTGATTTTTCAAGTCTTTTAAGAAAATAAAGTTTTTACCACCAAATAAATAGACCATCTATAAAGGGGATTATTCTGTAAAACTTTCATAAATATCAGACTTTTTATATACGATTACTTTCCAAATTGGTAGTCGAATTTTATTCTTGTCTATTCGCGCTTTCCTGAGTATTATTATTGGTATCTTACAAAATGGACGATCCTGTAGGGTTTTCTCATTGTTACTACCATCGGTTGTTTGCTTTATGTAAATCATTTGCAGACACTCAGGAATATTCCTTGCCACAAATTTGGCACGTTAATTTGTTTTCCCTGCATGAATTAAATAATATAAATAAAAGTTATAAAAACGAATGCAAAAAAACCCTAATCTAATTTCAATATTTCATTCTGAACTTACCTTTGAGCCTTCATATATTTATGTAAAGATATATGAGTATAAAACAATTAAAAACAAGCAAATCCCTAGCAAATCAATAAATGCAGTCAGAGATTAAACTCTCATTATAAAACTTTGAATATATGAAGGAAGGAGCATATGATTCTGTAAGTGGGACCAGAGTGGTAGCTGCATATGGCCGACTACTGTTTCCGGTTTGACAGTGCCGTAGAGTATGAATAAAAACAAGAAACTGATAAAAATGTAGTTGTTTAAAACAATAAATTATTGTATAATTATCGTTACTGTATTAAATTAATGAAGACTTATTAGATACGGCAGTATCTAGTATATATATATGTATATATATATATATATATATATATATATATATATATATATATATATATATATATATATATATATATATATAGTATATATATATATATATATATATATATATATATATATATATATATATATATATATATATATATATACTATATATATATATATATATATATATATATATATATATACTATATATATATATATATATATATATATATATATATATATATATATATATATATATATATATATATATATATATATATATATAAAATGAAATGTAAAGTAAATGAAACGTAAAAATAACGTAAATGAAATAAAAAGCCATAATATGCACTACATTATTTATTATTAAAATACATATATCATTTCTACCTGTATTTAGTTGTTCAATGTTTAATGTCCCATGAACAAAATTGACTTTGTGTATGTACTATGAATTTTTTCATCTACTGCAGCATTTTTGCAAATATGACTAATTCTTGTAGTGTAAATAGTCAATAAATAAACTAAAGTGTTAGGATATAAACTCATTTTTCACAACAAACAAAAAAAGCTAACTTTCACGAGTAAATACTATCAAAGATATTTATCGAAATGATAAAATAAAAAAATTACATATTTTAAAGAGTTCTCTTCAATTGTTGGAAGGGCATTTGGTAGTAGTTTCACTTTTACCTTAGAAGTTCGATCAAAACAATCATCAGCAAAGTGATGGGAACATAAAAACCTACTGCAGTTTAGAATAAAGTCTGGTTTTTTAATAAAATTAATCCACTGTGTTCTTCTATTTGAAATCCTTGGGAAATCTTGAAAAAAGATAAACTAGTTTAATAACATGAAATCCAAATCAAAATGGAAGTAACATTTACATTTATTAGTACAATAATTTCTGAAAAGGATTATAAAAAAGCATAGCACTCTATATTAGTTATTTTTTTTGGATTGTATGAGTAAAGTAAGATGTTTTTGTGTATGTATCATTTTTAAGGTCCAGTATCTCAGAAAACTAAACATTTTAGAACATACGTTAAAAAATTAAGTTGTAAGAAAAGATAATCACGATCTTGAATAACATTATAATTATATTATTTTACCTAAATCAATTTGACTGCGCCTATGCATACCAGGCGATATATTGGCTTCATAACCTTAAAATTTCATTACCTTACTTCCGATATTATTGCTTTTATTGTCAATGTAATAAGTATTAATATGTAGTTACACTAGAACACACAAAAAGAGTATTCTAGTACACTTATTCGGCATTTATTATTGATTAAAACGCACTAAAATTGCACAAATCTACTATTAAACTTCTAAGTTGTTGACACCAACTACCAAAATTCCAAAACAATGAGTCATGTGTGGTGTTTTAATATGGCCGTTTCCGTCTCTATATGTGCATAAAGACAGGCAAGGCTCCTTCCTGTTAGTTTTATATTCAAAGGATTAAACCTATAGAACATTGACTAAGAACGATAAATTGTTTTATTTGCCCGGGACTCCGATTTTTTCCGAACGTCTTTTCGTAAAGGGTGCGAAAGAAAATTTCGGTATAACTTCGAATTGTTCCGAACCGACCCGATATTGGCGATATTGGCGTTCGTGTTAACGTTTCTTACTATTACGAGCTCACATGCGCTAAGTTTTTTTTTTCTGGAACTGTCGGCGTGTCATCGATACTAAATTTAAAAATGTATTTTCAATTTGATATAACTTTTTAATTATAAGGAAAAAAAAGTAAAATAAAACATTTTTGTTGTAAAACTTTATATATGATCTTTCCTTTTAAAACAAAAAAAAAACAGTTCAAAACGCCAATTGTTCTATACCGATCACTTTCAACTTCGTTCTTCATCACAGGTGATGAAAGTGGTACATCGCTATAATTAAAATTGTTTTCAAGAAACTTTCTGAACCACTTGCGGTACGTGGAATCATCAGTTGCACCCTCGCCTTACATAGCGCTTATTTTGTATTGTATCTACGAGACATTTTTACTTTTTTCCAAGTACAACAATTTTTCCAAGTACATCTTTAAATTCATTTTGTCAAACCACATCAAAACTATACACCTGTAAAGTAGGTAACACTTTGTAGATAACAATATACACAGTGCGTCCATTAAGTATCAGTACTTATGATATATCTCAGCAACCAATCACGCCATCTATTGATGACCGGCGTCGTTTCACAGTTTGGACATTCCTGGACCTAACCTACTTTACCACGATCGATTGACATTTGTTAATTTTATGATGTCTTGTTCACAAGCCAACGAAATTTGATGTACAAATAAAATCATAGAAAAAAGAGGTATTATTAAATTTAACACAAAACTCAGTAAAACTGCATCGGAAACATTCCGGTTAACGCAGTAAGTATACGGCGATTGTTGTTTAAGCAGAACAAATGTTTTTCTGTGACATAACCGTTTTTTGGGTGGCAGAGTGTCGCTAGAGACTGATAAACGTGACGGGAGACCAATTTCAGTTCGCACTCCCGAAATGATCGAAAAAGTTCGCGATTTTGTAGCAAATGACCACAATGCATCACTAAAAATGGTAGAGGAGGCTTTGAATATCGACAAAGAAACGATTCGACTCATTCTTCTCAAGGATTTGGGTAAAACAAAGGTGTATGCAACGTTTGTTCCACACAGATTGACGGAGGAGCAGAAATCACTTCGTGTCAATCATTCCAGGGAGGTCATCGCAGCCGCCAGAAATGATCAAAACTAAACGCCAAAGTGCGGAATGGAAATCGAAAAACTCACCTCAGGCAAGACATGAAAAACTCCTTTAAAAATCAGGACGATATTCATTGTTTTCTTCGATAGCAAAGGCATCATTCACAAAGAGTTCGTTCCAACTGGTCAAACTGTCACTGGGCAGTACTACTTAGAAGTGAACTGAAACGATTGATGCACAGAATTTGCGCATTCTGCCAGAATATCACGATCCAGACAGCTGGAGTTTGTCGCAGGATAATGTGCCAAGTCACACATCGTTAATTCGAAACCAAGTGTGTGTGATCAACCAACCACCGTATTCACCAGATTTATCCCCTTGTGACTTCTCCCAAAGTTGAAATTAAAGTAAAAAGGGTGTTTTTTGAAGACATTCAGACCATCCAAACAGTTTCAACGCGTGCTTAGGAGGCTATTCCACAAAATGTGCTGGAGCACGCATTTGAATTACTATTGAATATATGTAACAAATGTATCGAAGCGAAAGGAGAATACGAATAATAATTCATAAAAACTGCCAGGTATTTCGTTTTAATCACATTTTCCCGGACTAGTAGCCATACTTTACGGACGACTATGTATTTACATTCTACAAAACTTCTATTAATTAATTGACTAACCATTTTAAAAGTTTATTTTGCATTTCTATAAATATCAAAATCCGTCAACAAAGAAAAAACAGGATGAAACGTTGGAAATAGTGAAAATAAACTGAAATAGGCAATGAAAAGAAGCATTTTAATTCCCATTTTAGCCATCGAACAGTACTTATTCGACAGTATGTTGGTGAAATTAACACTGTGTCACTCTAATCGATTTTTTTGTTCCATTTGCGAAACAGACGGAAGAAAACAAATTAATAGAACGCCGGTGTCTGATATATGTCTATTTATTTTTTCCTAACACGACCAATTCAATTATTGAAAGAAAATTTATTTTTGAAATTGTAATTTAAACATGGCAAAATAATATTTTTGAATTTATTTTTCATCCGAAGAAACACCAATTTAATTTATTTTTTGTCTTTAATAAATAAACGTATCAAACAATTCACTTTATATTTATAATCCGAAAATGAAATAAGCAAAGCTCAACGACATTCAGTTAGATATATTAGAATCGCCTACCTCAACAAGTTTAGTTTGACCCAAACTAGTTCTTATAATTACCTACGCCTATAATTGACGAATACTAAATTATTTTCTGTAGGTGGGATGCCATAGTTACTGATAGTTCTTAAGTTAAATTAATCTAATTTAAACATATGATATTTAATTAACACTAAATCATATTTACATAATATAACATTATTTCATTATATTCTCTACCCTAGAAAATCACATTAAAGGTTTTGCTTAATTAGTTAATGGGTCTAGTGAGAAATTCCTCCAAACTGCCTTCTCTTGAATTGTTCTATACCGATCACTTTTAATTAGCTTTCATTTTCGTTGAATGTGATGTGGTGAACATGGTCCATCGCTAAGTTTAAAATTGTTTTCAAGAAACTTTCTGAGCTACTTACGGTACGTGGAATCATCAATAGCACACTCGCCTTACACAGCGCTTATCTTGTATTGCATCTACGAGGCATTTTTATTTTTCTGAAGGTAAAGAAGCATAATATGTCGAAAATATTCTTTATTTTCTCCTATTTTTAATGCTTAACAAAATTTAAAAAACACAACAATTTTTTCCAAAGTATACCTTGAAATTCAGTCTGTCAAACCATGTCTATATACGTGTAAAGTAGGTAACACTTGTGTTTTGCGATGTATTGCATTCTAATGCCAAAAACGGGAAGAAATTTTTCATCGAACCAAGGTATTTACAATCTACGAAATTTATTTTGTCATTTTACAAAAAGATCCTTCTATTAATTAATTAATTAACTAACAATTTTAAAACTTTATTTTGCATTTCTATAACTATCGAAATCCGTCAACAAAGAACAAACAGGATGAAACGTTGGAAATAGTGAAAATAAACTGAAATAGGCAATGAAAAGAAGCATTTTAATTCCCATTTTAGCCATCGAACAGTACTTCGACAGTATGTTGGTGAAATTAACACTGTGTCACTCTAATCGATTTTTTTTTTGTTCCATTTGCGAAACAGACGGAAGAAAACAAATTAAAAGAACGCCGGTGTCTGATATATGTCTATTTATTTTTTCCTAACACGGCCAATTCAATTATTGAAAGAAAATTTATTTTTGAAATTGTAATTTAAACATGGCAAAATAATATTTTTGAATTTATTTTTCATCCGAAGAAACACCAATTTAATTTATTTTTTGTCTTTAATAAATAAACGTATCAAACAATTCACTTTATATTTATAATCCGAAAATGAAATAAGCAAAGCTCAACGACATTCAGTTAGATGGATTAGAATCGCCTACCTCAACAAGTTTAGTTTGACCCAAACTAGTTCTTATAATTACCTACGCCTATAATTGACGAATACTAAATTATTTTCTGTAGGTGGGATGCCATAGTTACTGATAGTTCTTAAGTTAAATTAATCTAATTTATACATATGATATATAATTAACACTAAATCATATTTACATAATATAACATTATTTCATTATATTCTCTACCCTAGAAAATCACATTAAAGGTTTTGCTTAATTAGTTAATGGGTCTAGTGAGAAATTCCTCCAAACTGCCTTCTCTTGAATTGTTCTATACCGATCACTTTTAATTAGCTTTCATTTTCGTTGAATGTGATGTGGTGAACATGGTCCATCGCTAAGTTTAAAATTGTTTTCAAGAAACTTTCTGAGCTACTTACGGTACGTGGAATCATCAATAGCACACTCGCCTTACACAGCGCTTATCTTGTATTGCATCTACGAGGCATTTTTATTTTTCTGAAGGTAAAGAAGCATAATATGTCGAAAATATTCTTTATTTTCTCCTATTTTTAATGCTTAACAAAATTTAAAAAACACAACAATTTTTTCCAAAGTATACCTTGAAATTCATTCTGTCAAACCATGTCTATATACGTGTAAAGTAGGTAACACTTGTGTTTTGCGATGTATTGCATTCTAATGCCAAAAACGGGAAGAAATTTTTCATCGAACCAAGGTATTTACAATCTACGAAATTTATTTTCCGAATTATTCGAATATTATTATTAAATAAAAAAGATCCTTCTATTAATTAATTAACTAACAATTTTAAAACTTTATTTTGCATTTCTATAAATATCGAAATCCGTCAACAAAGAACAAACAGGATGACAAACAGGATGAAACGTTGGAAATAGTGAAAATAAACTGAAATAGGCAATGAAAAGAAGCATTTTAATTCCCATTTTAGCCATCGAACAGTACTTATTCGACAGTATGTTGGTGAAATTAACACTGTGTCACTCTAATCGATTTTTTTTTGTTCCATTTGCGAAACAGACGGAAGAAAACAAATTAAAAGAACGCCTGTGTCTAATATATGTCTATTTATTTTTTCCTAACACGTCCAATTCAATTATTGAAAGAAAATTTATTTTTGAAATTGTAATTTAAACATGGCAAAATAATATTTTTTAATTTATTTTTCATCCGAAGAAACACCAGTTTAATTTATTTTTTATGCCTTTAATAAACAAACGTGTCAAACAATTCCCTTTTTTATATTTATAATTCGAAAATAAAATAAACAAAGCTCAACGACGTTTCATTAGATGGATTACAATCGCCTACCTCGACAAGTTTAATTTAACCCAAACTAGTTCCTATAATTATTTATATCTATAATTAACGGGTACTAAATTATCTTCTGTTAGTGAGATGCCATACTTACTGATAGTTCTTAAGTTAAGTTAATCTAATTTATATATATATATATATATATATATATATATATATATATATATATATATATATATATATATATATATATATATATATATATCATAATTTACACAGTTTAAATAATATTTAGTTGATATAACATTATTTGATTATATTCTCTACCTTCGAAAATCACATTAGAGGTTTTGCTGCATTAGTTAATGGATCTAGTGGGAAATTCCTCCAAACTGCCTTTTCTTGAATTGTTCTATACCGTTCACTTTCAGTTAACTTTGAATTTCGTTGAACGTGATGTGATGAACATGGTGCATCGCTAAGATTAGAATTGTTTTCAAGAAACTTTCTGAACCACTTACGGTACGTGGAATCATCAATAGCACTCTCACCTTACACTGCGGATATCTTGTATTACATTTGGGAATCATTTTGACTTTTCTGTAGATAAAGAAACACAATAAGTCGCAAATATTTCTTATTTTCTGCTATTTTTAATACTTAACAAAATTTAAAAACACAACAATTTTTTCCCAAGTACACCTTGAAATTCATTCTGTCAAACCACATCAATACTATACACGTGTAAAATAGATAACACTTGGGTTTTGAGATGTACTAGGCTAATTGAAAAGTTCGCGGAGCGGAAATGATAAAACAAGTTAATAGTTAAAAAAAATCACTTTATTCTTCCGTATATTCTCCCTTAAGCTCATTACATTTTTACAGCGGTTCTCCAACTCATTTATTCCATCTCTGAAGTGATTTTCTTGAAGTATTTCAAAATATGCTATATGTTCTTCATTTGATGAAAAATGCTTGCCACGTAGGAATTTTTTGAGGTTTAGGAAGAGATGAAAATCAGAGGGGGCCAGATCTGGCGTATATGGTTTATGCTCCAACAATTCGTGGTGTAACTTTTTCAATTTGGCCATTGCAAGAACACCTCTGTGATTCGGTGCACTGTCTTGATAAAAAATACCTTTTTTCTTCGCTAAACCCGGCCTTTCCTCACGAATTTTTGCATCCAATTGGTACAAAAGTTTGAGTAATACTGTCCTGTTATTATTTTATGGTTTGAAAGTCAATTAACAAAATACCTTTTGCATCCCAAAAAATTGGTGCCTTGACATTTTTGGTCGATTGTGACCACTTTGGCTGCTTCGGAGATGAACTACCGGGTTCGGTAGACTGTTCGGTTTGTTGTCGCAGTTCAAGATCATAGTGGTAAACTCAAGTCTCATCCGGTTATAAAGCGACATTTAAAATATGTTTTATTCTTTCGAAAAAGATCCAAATGTTAGAAAGTTTTACTCGAAGTTGTTTTTGATCAGAATTTAACAAATGCGGCACACACCTTACATATAGGTTTTGTCAAGCCCTATCCTTTTTTTCAAAATATGGAACACCTATATAGTTGAGATGTCCATGGCCTTGGCAATTTCACTCAAAATCAATTGTCTGTCATCGATAACCATATCATGTATGTAATTAATTATTTGTTTATGTAGTTGCACTTATTGGACGTTCAAAGCGAGTATCATCTTCCAGGCTTGTACGACCACGTTGAAACTCACCTGCTAACTTACAAACTATTGTTTTTAAAGGAGCAGACTCCCCTAATACATTTACCATTTCACTATGAATTTCCATGGCCTTGTAATGTAATCACTGCACGATTTTCAATTTTAAAACATAACACTGCTACGTTTACTTTAAGCTGCTGTTTTTGTACGAATGATGATGAATGTTTTGTACGAAATTTTGAACCGAAAATTCAATATAAAAAATTGAAATAAATATCTTACTAATTTAATGCTGGGAAACTAATTTTTCGTTTTAATCTAATTATTCCACGGTTCCTTCTTTTCTTCGTTTTCTTCTTTAATTAATAAATATAAACATATACATATACATATATATATATATATATATATATATATATATATATATATATATATATATATATATATATATATATATATATATATGTTTTTACTATCTTTTTAAATCAGTCAATTAACATTTGTAAAAATTTGTTTAGGTTAGAAAAAAACAAAGTTTTAATGCTACCGACAAATATTAATTTAATAGTTTAATTAATAATTAATTTATTAAAATTAATAATAATAGTAGTTAATGTACATGATAATAATAATAATCAATAATAAGTTGATAAAAGCTCAAATTTTAAAGTTAGCGTTTTTGATCATTAGCGTCCTCACAACCGCTTTAGGAGTTTGAACTCCGTTGCAGACGTTCTTAATTAGTCTTAATATAGCCCAAGAAAGAAAAAAATCATTTCAAATTGTTATTTTAATAATAAGTTTATAAAAGCTATAAAATCAGATATTTAGCGATTCTCATCATTAACACCCCCGCAACTGGTGTAGGGAGTCTAACACTCATACAAATATTATCCTATCCATTAAGTACATGTATTTTCTACATGGATACCAAGTTTCAAGTCAATCGGATACATGGTTCAGTAGTTATAACGGAACATCCGTAAAAACCACTGTAGATTTATATATATATATATATATATATATATATATATATATATATATATATATATATATATATATATATATATATATATATATATATATATATATATATATATGTATATGTATATGCCATTCGGCGAACTTTTCAATTAACCTAACAATTATTAATTGTTAATTGACTAACAATTTTAAAAGTTTATGTTGCATTTCTATAAATATCCAAATCCGTCAAAAAAAAGCAGGATGAAATGTTGGAAATAGTGAAAATAAACTGAAATAAGCATTTTAATTCCCATTTTAGCCATCGAAAATACTTATTCGACAGTCTATTGGTGAAATTAGCACTATGTCACTCCAATCGATATTTTTTGTTCCATTTGCAAAGCAGACAGAAGAAAACAAGATAAAAGAACGCCTGTGTCTGACAAACGTCTATTTATTTTTTTCCTAACACGGCCAATTCAATTGTTGAAAGAAAATTTATTTTTAGAATAAACACCAGTTTAATTTATTTTTTTTGTCTTTAATAAACAAACGTATCAAGCAATTGACTTATTTATATTTATAATCCGAAAAATGAAATAAGCAAAACTCCACGACGTACAGTGAGATGGATTAGAATCACCTACCTCGACAAGTTTAATTTGACCCAAACTGGTTCCTATAGTTATCTATGTCTATAATTAACGGGTACTAAATTATCTTTTGTGAGTGAGAAGCCATAGTTACTGATAGTTCTTAAGTTAAATTAATCTAATTTATAGATATATCATAATTAACACTGTTTAAATTATATTCAGTTGATATAACATTTTTTGATTATATTCCCTTCCTTAAAAATCACATTAAAGGTTTTGCTTAGTTAGTTAATGGATCTAGTGAGAAATTCCTGTAAACTGCCGATCAATTAAAAAAAGTAAATTAAAAGCCAGAGAATATTATATTGGGTTGTCCGGAATGTTCGTCGGGATTTTTTAAAAAAAAAGGAGATGCGCAGACAATTTATGTAAATATTTATTTAGTCTATTACGTAATTAAAAATTTGGAAGGAACGGAATAGATGGTGGTCTTAGGGTGCGATGTCTAACGAATAAACTGGATGGGACAAAACATCCATAGTTCAAGCTCAACAATTTTTATCGGGTCCTGATGGAAACAGGTGGTCGCGCATTGTTATAATGAAACATGACGCCTTTCCAGTTTGCTAATCCTGTCCGGTTTTTTAGTTTGGTTACGGGTAAGAAGCTCAAAGTGTAAGGGTCCTTTCTAGTCTCACCAAAAGCAAAACATAAAAAAAGCATAATGTGATATAAATGTAAGTTATCGACCGACATTTTTAATTTGAATCAACTTGACTAACTGAAGGCTAATGAAAGCGAATCTGAACATAAATGTTGCAAATACCACAGGAATTAATAATATGTAAATAAAAATTTACAATTATTAATTAGACACTTTTATTTTACAATAAAAGTTAACAATCCAACACGGTTTTTTGGTTACAAGCGTTAAAAAGAAACTAATGGCAAAGCTAAATGGACTAAAATCTAATTATTATTATTTCAACATATTAATTGATTTGTTTTTCTGAAAATTAACTCACTTTTATGAGGGTAAAAAGAAAGAAATGTGGATTTCAATGCTTTTCAATCCTCGTCCATCAAAACCAGACGTTATTTCATCTGTTTTTTGTATCTAGTTTACGAGCAGCGCAACTAATTTCGAGTCGAATGAAAAAGTGTTGGACTTATTTTATGTTATGGGCGCATTTTCTGTAATTCGTGTGAAATGAGAGTTCTCAATAATCTAAAAATAATCTAGAAAAAATGAAACGATGAAGCTTGCAAGAATTTATATATAGCAGGAAAATATATATATATATATATATATATATATATATATATATATATATATATATATATTTTATGATGATGTGGCCCAGCTTTTATACAAGGAGAAATGTAGGTACAAAATCCTGATGGGTGATTTTAATGCCAGAATTGGAACAACAAGAACAGACGAAAATGCAACTGGCCCATATGGAACTGGTGAGCGAGACAATAGAGGTGACAGATTAGTTGATTTTGCTGAAGGACAAGAACTATATATTATGAATTCATTCTATAAGAAAAATATCAGCAGAAAATGGACATGGAAAAGTCCATCTGGGCTCACAAGCGAAATTGACTACATCATGACCAACGATAAAACAATATTTACCAATTGTACTGTCCTTAACAATTTTAATGTTGGAAGTGACCACCGAATTGTACGAGCAAGGGTTCGAATTGACTGTCGAAAAGAGCGCGAAAAAATGGTAAGATCAAAGAAGGGCAAGGTGGATTCTGGAAAACTGCTGGAGAGAGGAAGCGATTTTGAGATTGCTTTATCAAACCGGTTTGCTGCGTTACAAGATCCAGAGGAGGTGGAAATATCAGTTCAATATGAAGAAATCGCCAACAATGTACTTCAAACAGCTGCTTCAATAGCACCAGAGGAAAAATGTCTCAAACAAACAAAAATCTCCAGTGAGACCATTGATTTAATGAAGAAACGGCGAGCAATGAGAAATGCAGGTAGTCCTTTTGGCAGGGTCGAGTACACTGAGCTCTGCAAAACTATAAGAAAACGTATCAGAGAGGACACGCGCCGATTCAATATGCAGCTAGTGCAAAAAACCCTGGAAGAAAACAAAGGAATTAACAAAGCTAAACAGAAGCTGAGAAACAAAAGAACGCAAATATATGCTTTAAAGCGTGAGGATGGCACAGTGTGCAGGACGCGTACCCAAATGTTAGAGATTGTCAGAAGGTTTTATTCCCAGTTATATGAAGATCAGAGCCAGTCTGGGACAGCAATACCCACGGAAGAACAATATATAATACCAGATATCCTAGTGGAGGAAGTAACAAATGCTATAGAATTGATGAAGAACGGCAAGGCTCCAGGAAAGGATAGTGTAACTGTCGAAATGCTAAAAGTTGGTGGTCGGACGTTACATAAAACACTGGCAAAATTATACTCAAAATGCCTCAAAGAAGAAAAAGTACCTGACTTATGGAAAAATGCAGAAGTGATCCTTTTACATAAAAAAGGAGCACAGGAAGATTTAAAGAACTACCGTCCAATAAGCCTCCTATCAGTGATGTACAAAGTTTTCACTAAGATAATTTCTAAAAGAATATTAAAAAAACTGAATGACGCACAACCAAGAGAACAAGCAGGATTCAGAAGTGGATTCAGTACAATGGATCACATCCAGGTTGTACAGCAGGTCATAGAAAGGCACAACGAATACACCATGCCACTGTGCTTGGCTTTTATCGACTACGAAAAAGCATTTGATTCCATCTCAAAGCATGCGATAATGGATGCACTGCTTAGCCAAGGTGTAGAGAGAGCCTATGTAAACCTATTAGAATCGATATATGATGGAGCTACAGCCACAATTCACCTTGATGATCCTGAAATGGGAATTAATATAGAACGAGGTGTACGGCAGGGTGACGCAATATCGCCTATTCTTTTCTCGGCTGGCCTTGAAGAAGTATTCCGTAAACTGGATTGGGAACAGGATGGGGTAAAGATCAATGGTGCAAACTTAAACCATCTTAGATTTGCAGATGATATTATTCTCATTTCACAAGACCCAGAGGAGCTGCAAAGACGCATACAAGAACTGCAAAGGGCTGGCGAACCATTTGGCTTGAAAATAAACCTGAAAAAGAGTCAGGTTATGTTCAATAACTTCGCTCAGGACAGAAGAATTTCAGTTTTAGGAAGGGATTTAGAGATTATGGACAGCTTTGTATATCTTGGGCAGAGGATTTCCATGGAGGGGAATACCGCCCGGGAGGTGGAACGGCGTGTTAAATGTGGCTGGCAGGCATTTGGTAGGCTCAACATAGTGTTTAAGAGCAGACTCCCACTTTGCCTGAAAAGAAAAGTATTCGATCAGTGCGTTCTACCCGTTATGACATACGGAAGTGAAATCTAGACACTCACATCGCAATCAATTCAAAAACTTCGGGTGGCACAGAGGGGAATGGAAAGATGTATGCTTGGCATTACAAGACGAGACAGAAAGTCCTGCGCATGGATCAGGGTACAAACAAAAGTCTGTGACATCATTGGAAGAGTAAAACAGTTGAAATGGAGATGGGCAGGCCATATAGCGAGGCGATGGGACGACAGATGGACCAAGGCAATCCTGGAGTGGATACCGCTTGATCGCAAACGTCCGCGAAGAAGACCGAAAGCACGATGGACTGATGACATCGTTAAGTATATTGGACCCGAGTGGCAGAGGAAAGCCCAGGACCGTGAAGGTTGGAAGCATGCTGAAGAGGCCTTCATCCTGCAGTGGATCGATACGGGCTGATGATGATGATGATGATGATGATATATATATATATATATATATATATATATATATATATATATATATATATATATTAGGTTCTCGGGTAGAACCGCAAAAAAAGTTTTTTTTCTAGTTGTGAACTATGGGGAGTAGGCAGATTGAGGCCTCAGAGTAAATCAGCTGATTATCTTAATAATGGCTTGAAAGTGGAAGCCGTAACGTTCTAATATTACCAACCGCGGAAACCTTTCCGAACAACTTCCCATTTCAACGTTTCCATGTATGTTGTGATGTCATGCTGCAAAATCACTTTAACGTCTCTTTCGCTGTATTGCAGCCGTTTGTCTTTCAATGCTCGGCTCAGACGCATTAATTGCTTACTATAACGATCCCCTGTGATTATTTCAGATGGTTTTAACAGCTCATAATACACTACATCGAGCTGGTCCCACCAAATACAGAGCATGACCTTGGAGTCGTGAATATTCGGTTTGGCCGTCGGCGTACAAACGTGGCCGGGATATCCCCATGATTCTCTATGCTTGGGGTTATCGTAATAATCCCAGTCACAATGCGATGCAGAAATACCTGTTTCGTTTCTGCCTTCGTTTTTGCCTTTCAAGCAAGTATTCACAAGCAAACAAACGGACTTTCAACGTCTCTCGGTGGTCAACACGTACGGCACCCACTCGTATGGTTGTTTTTTTCCCCAAAATGGGCACCTTTGGAGCTTTAAATTTCTACGCGCCCGTGACTCTTGTATCTTTCGATGGTCAAATAACACAATGTACTGAACACAGCAGTCTAGCCGTAACATTTACATTTAAAGCGATATTACCGATGACAGAGTCAGATCTCTCGTCTGGTAAATCTGTGCGCCTGGTAATCCTCTCTTCGCCTGGTAATCCTCCTTTCACCTGGCAATCCTCGCTTCGTTACATTGTTTTGTAACTACAACTAAATGAAGTACTATTATTGCACTTCAAGTCTGTCAAGTGTCGCCCTTTTTCGTGACCACACATCTGGAATCTTAAAAGTTGTGCATCACTCTCAAAATAATTTTTTCTAGTACTCTTGCGGTTTCTTGACGATTAGCATGCAAAATGCGTTGTAGCGATCGACGGGACATACCCAGAGCTGAAGCTTGGCGCCTAGTGAAATGCAGAAGACTAGCAAAAACTGCCCTTCTCACTGTTTCAACATTGTCTGGTGTCCGAACGGCACAAGGAAGGCCAGGTGGTTTCCTCTTCATGACAGATCCGCTACTTCGAAATGCTTCAACCTATCGGAGAATCGTGTTTCGATCTGGAATTGGCCATCGGCGTTCAACGTTGAATTGTCGACGGAGAAGACGTTGCACTGTAACTAAACAATCACTGTGTCTAAAAAACTGCTCGATAACAAACACGCGATGCTCCAAGGTCCACGGTACCACACCTCAAACTGCATTACCTGAGCTATCCGTTGGCGGCGCGGCGGGGTCGTCGCTCCTCTCTTTGGAAAATACTAGCCATTCAAAAAACATGCGTTTCCTCGGCGACACACTATATATAAATGTCTTCGTTTGTGTAATTTAAAAACTGAGGAGTATTGTTTTTAGAAAGGATATAATTTCGAGAAGGTTAATGAGGGTAACTAGGTCAGATATTGTTGAATACCGAAGCTTCTAAAGCATACAGTCTATGAGCTTTTCGGCATACTAAAATTTCAGCACAAACTGAAGCCTAATCGGTAGTGGCCTTGTGATTTGGAGTTCCCATAAAGTAGTAGATTTTGTCGCTAAATAGTGTTAAATGTGAATATACTTCGACAACGTTTTTTTAATTTTCAATTTCGTCAATCAGAAAAGATCATATTTTTTAAATAATACCAATTAACACTTGTAACCCATTAAAACGCTAATGGAATATTCAATATTACTTAATTTACTCTTGACCAGTGCAGCAAATTAAGACCACTAATAGCTTCAAACCATATATGTATGTATGTTTTAAGAAGAAAATTTGTAATATCTGCATTTTAAATTAATTAAATATTGTTAAACTTGCAGTTCACATACTGCTCTAAGCAAAATAGGATCATTTAAATATAAACTGCACATTTATATTATAATAAAGTTTAAGCAGAATAGGTCTAAAAGATTGATAAAACATGTATATGTAATCAATGTTTGTTTGTTTATGTTTGTTGTCCAACGAAGTCCAACGAAGTATAATGAGTCGAAGAAGTCCAACGAAGGTTTTTCAACACCGACAAGGAAAACTCACTCGAAGGAGCGGGTTGTCAGACGACTGACATGGTTCAACGGGCTCAGGAGCTGATTTTTGAGGATCCAGGGCAATCGATCCGAAAATTGTTTTCGGTTGTCGGTGTGAGTGAAAAAACTATGCATCGAATCGTCGACGATGACCTACGCTGCAAGTTTAACACAATTAAAGTGAGACAGATGCTGTCCGAAGCTACCAGGACAAAGCGAGTTGAACGCTGCAACCTACTTTTGTGTTTCTTAAGAAACAATGCTGTCGGACGCCTCAGGACGAAAAAAAATTTAATGTCGATGTGAAAGAAAGCCAATCGAAGGAATGATCGCTATGACCCTAAAGATATTTCCATTATTTCCAGAACAAAATTTTCTCTGAATATTCACGTGCTAAGTTTTGTGTCTAGTGAGGGTGATGCGATGCCACCGCACTTCTTTAACTAAGGGAAAAATGTCACAAAAGAAGTTTATTTGCGTGTTCTGACAAAGTAGTGAAGCCGTGAATGGAAACTGTGTCGTCTGGAAAGCCATATATTTTCCAGCAAGACGGTGCTTTCGCTCCACAAGTTATTTTGGTTCAAAATTGCTTGTCGAACATCGTCGAAATGTTTTGGTCGAAAGGATTGTGGCCTCCCAACAGCCCAGATTTAAATCCTTTGGACTTCTATGTTTGGAGCGTGGTTGAAAGGGTCACCAAAAAGTTCAGATATCCAAACGTCGCATCATTGAGAGCCGCTATTGAAGCGGCATTGGCCGATATAGATCGTGACGCATTAAAACGAGCCTGCGAGCGCTTCAACCGATAATAGAGGCTGTCATTCAAGCAAGGAGAGGATATATTGAGCAAATATATTCTTTAGGACCTTGCAAACAATTTAGTTTAAAAAATATGTTTAATTTGTCCGGATTTTGGCACCACATCGGCCATGTCGGATGAGGGCTGTAATACAATGAAGCTCACCTCACCCTGTGATGTATTTCCGCAACATTCAGAATGCGCGAAACTGTCTATAACCCTCCCAGGTCATATCTAGTTACCAGACATATATAAACAGTTGCATTATAGGACCATGGAGAATATTAAAAATATTCGAAAATAAGGAAAATTAATCCGTCCTCTACGAAAAATTATCCATTCCATGGTGGCTGCAAGAATGGGCAATTTTTGCGTGGAGCACGAATAAATTGTCCTTGTTTTTGCAATTTTTCATAAAGTACACATTGATCAAAGGATTATCCTTTAATAATATATAGTTCAAAGATGTGATGTTTCAGTAAAATGAAAAACCTCTTATGTTTTCAGCTGTACTAAAAAATGGCTCCATCGCGCATTGGCTCTAAAATAGTCTGTAACTAAAACATGGGTCCATCCCTTTGATGCCGAGTTAAAAATACAAAGTTTGATATAGCGACATATGCCAGATTCTTTACAGATAATATCATCGTGGCTTTTTTTGCGCTTTGATGGCGACTCCTTTAGGTACAGCATCATAACCAATATTTTATGCTTTTGGAGCTTTTGTTATATTTTGATGTTATTTGCAACCTAATTTCAAAAATTAAAAAATTAAACTATAAGTATTTCAGTTAATTACAAAACGTCAATTCAAAAAGTGTATGGTTTGTCGACGTTCTAACGAAATGACTCATTTTAATGCCAATAGCATCCCATATTAATGAAAGATCATTCTAGACATACACGCTTAGAAGATCAAAATTGTTCAAGAACTAAAGTATTAATATTTTAATTAATAAAGTATTAATGCTAGTTTTATCGCATTTTTTTTTTAGTGGCGAGGGGTTATTTCTTTTTGGCGGCTATGTTGGCAGAACTGCTATACAGGGTCAGTCCATTAAATATCTGTAGAAATTTATTCCTGCCAAGGAGAAGGAGTGGACCGTGATTTTTATAGGTGATATTGGAGGTGATTGATATTAGTTAACCTAGGAAACCTGGCACGGTTGTCTCCGAAACTTGCTACGAATGCGTAGATCGTGCAAGTGCACGAATAGTGCTTGAATAGCCTTGTAGTTGCGGACTTTTGGGGGTCGTATGAAGACTGGAAAAACCGCTGGCAGCGATGTATTGATGCAAAAATTGGAAATACAAATTGGCAATTTTATGGATGCCAATTTTATTGGCAAGATTATGGAACACCTTCAGATTTTTTCATTTGGGACTACTTTAAAACAAAA
Organism: Cosmopolites sordidus; assembly: GCA_031761425.1. NCBI lineage: Eukaryota > Metazoa > Arthropoda > Insecta > Coleoptera > Curculionidae > Cosmopolites > Cosmopolites sordidus. The sequence goes on along the minus strand of JARFXV010000824.1, from coordinate 835,961 downwards.
GTTAATGTCAATAATCCAGTAACAATTTATGAATTAAAATTATATTATTATTATATTTCAATTTATGAAATATGGGTTCAAAAGGTAAAATAAAGGTAATCCAATGTTTTCAGAAAAGAGTGGTCTGCAGAATAAGTCGAGACGTCCCTTAGAATGATGTGTTATTCCAGACATAATTCCCATGCATCCACATTATAAATTAATAAAGATTTTAGGTTTCTCCACTTGTAGAAACCTCCATGATCCTGGGATTTTAAGGAAAATTGAAGAATTACCATATTCAGTAGCTCAAAGCACGTTTCAGTGATCTAGTTAACATCATCACACGACCCTCTCTAATTATTTTGAATGCCCTCAAAAATATGTAAACAGTTAATTTAAGGAAATTTCTTTGTGGGGCTGTACTAAATATTTTAATCCTAAATTTGATTTACTTCTATATTTCTAAACATTTTTTTTGTTTCAGGTAATTATCTCACTCATATATTAATTACATTGATGTAATCTACACTATTCTCAGGTAAGTTTTATAATGCGCGTTAAAATGTTAATAAAAACAACTGGTAATATAGCGATGAGTATAAATAAAAAGTATATAATAGCTTTCGACGAACGATGTTGCTGTCCAAGTTTGATACAATCATCGCTTTTTGTTCACTATAAAGCCAGCCACCGCCTTAATCACTCAATTACCGCTGTAAGCTATGTAGGATCATATCGGTACAAGCATCAATTTTTTTTTGTAAGTTGTTTTAATGATTGTAAATAAGTATTAATTTGTTTAAATATCACTGAAATGGCAGATAAAAAGAGAATAAGCAGTAAAAATTGTTAAAAAAGAATGGTCAACCATATTAAATGGTATGATCAATTTATAACTACTCATCCAATTAATATCGAAACAAGTTTGGATAGGGGTGTATCTCCACGATTTTTATATTCCTAATTTTCATTAATTGTTTGATTGAAACATTAATATAACTGAAATACTTTTCTACACAGTCTACGTTCACTATTTGCTGGTGTTACATACATGGGTAGTGCCATGAATACACCATCAGAAATTTATATGGGATTGGATGGGTGTGTAGCAACTGTTAATGAAAAAGTATGCTTTGAAAATAATCAAATTTATTTAAAAATAGAACATTACAATCAAATGTAACATCTGTCTGCAAAACAATGTCTTATTTATTTTATGTTATTTTTAGGTATTTTATTTAAGCTATATTAATTATTTTAGTCATTACCAAAACAAAATAGTTATTTTAATCTCTTTACCCAATTTGCATGTTGCCATTTTTACGAAGTGTATAAATAAAGTAATGATGCTTATTTTATTTAATTTTTGTGTTTAGTGGAAATTACAATTCTACACTGTCTCCTTCAAAGTAGTAGCATTGGGAAGCCACACATTGCTAGAAACGATATGTCTTGTCTTCATAGTACTGCTTTTCAATGTTCTCCAATGTCCCAAAATGGTATTCTTTTAGATGCACGTTCAATCTTTAGGCGAAAGTCCAGAAAATGGGATTTCTTTTCTGGATGTTCTTACTTTCCAACAACTCGTTTATTGAAATCGGTGTGTGGCAAGGCGCGTTGTAGTGATGAAACACCCAGGTATTTTTGATATTGGGTGTCACACCAATGGCCATATCCCGAAGCATTTCAAGCACATCTTAGTAAAAATGCTTGATTTCCGTTCGACTCAAATTCCTTATCAACGATCCCCTACTTTTCCGATAATGTTGATCGTTGATTTGTCCATTTTAATCTTTTTTGTCCCTAGTGAGGTTAGAGTGTGCTATTCCTCGCACTGGCGCTTCGTTTCTGGGTCGTATACAAAAATCGGAAACTCCTTACCAGTAATAATGATACGTTCCAGAAAATGGGAGTAATTTTCACTCCGTCCATAAAAAGTCAAGACATGTATCCCTCCTGTTATCCTTTTGATCCTGCGAATGGTTTTTCGGTATAATTTTCACACAGATTTTTTCATCCCCAAATCATTGTTCAAAATTTGATGAATAAATTCAAATTCTACTCTTCCCCGATCATTCTGGCCGTTAATGGGCGAGCAAAACACACAAGATACCTAATTCTGTGGATAGTTTAATTAATACTTGCAGTTGAAGGTTTTCCGCTGCAACAAGGTTCATATTAAATTCAATTGATTAATATTCAATTGAGTATCTGCCGTCTCAGTATGCATTAAACCACTTGAAAACCTGGGTCCTTGACAAACTACTGTTTCCACAATTCTGTTGGAAGTTTTTCAAATGTTTTTGAAACGTCTGAAACAAAACTTGATAGTGCACCGTTGTCCGAAATGTTTGTCACCAATTTTCACATTACGTTAGAAAAATCTGGTTCACGAAAATAATTCCAACCCACCAAGTGATTCTAGCCAGTAGTAACTCGTACTGAAGACGCATCAGATATTGGCCTTTCTCACCTCCAAAGGGGAAGCCAATAGTGTTGCTAGATCAAACGCTAAGCTACCAGTCTCATTACTTTATTTGCTCACTTCGTATAGAGCTTTCCATTGCTTCATTTATTCCTCTCTTAAAAATTTGACTTATTTCCACTTTCTATAAAATATGATCACTTTCTATAAAAAACTAACGACATTCTTGAGATAGTTAGATGTTTATAAATATATTTTTTAAATCAGTCCGTTTATTTTAGATTTATTTATTCTATTATTAGATTTAGATTTATTTTAGATGCGAATTTAGATTTTGTTCTGTCTTAGTCATCTTTAAAATAGTGTTTGGTAAATCTTCAGCTTCTGCTTGCCACATATTTCGATTGTCATTGATCGTTAATTGTTCAAACCTTCTGTTCCAATATAAGAGCTAATTTCTGATATGTTTTGAAGTATTGATGTATCACCTAAGATTAGTTTCAATTTATTAGCGGGCCACATATTCCCCCAGGTAAGCTCTAGCATATACTAATTCAGTTCGTTTATTTTAGATGCGAATTTTGATTTTGTTCTGTCTTAGTCATCTTTAGAACAATGTCTTGTAAATCTTCAGCATCTGCTTGCAACATATTTCGATTGTCATTGATCGTTAATTGTTCAAACCTTCTGTTCCAATATAGGAGCTAATTTCTGATATGTTCTGAAGTATTGATGTAACATCTAAGATTAGTTTCAATTTATTAACGGGCCACATATTCCCCCAGGTAAGCTCTAGCATATACTAATTCAATTCATCTAAAGATTCTTTTATAAACCAATTCATTTAGTAATGTCAAACTTTTTCTATTTTTTGGCAGATGACCTTTTACCGACGATTTTTTACCGTGTCACTCTCTGTAGTGCTCAAAATAAAATTAAACATATGTCTAAAATAGTAGGTTTTTGATTAATGTTTAATGAAACTAAGTCAAAATACTGGAAATTGTTCTTTAATCTTGTTTTTTAAAGCACGAGCAATCTGTGATGTGAAGCACGAGCAATCTGTGTGTATGAGGGTGAATCAAATATAAACCGGAATTGTTTCATACATATTTATTATTTAAAAATATTACAAAAAAGATTCATCATTTTTGGATATCGTCTTCTCCACGCTTTTTTCCAGCGATTTGGAAGCTTGAAAATTCCTTGCTCGTAGAAACTTTGTGTTTGGGCCATCAGCCAATTGCTCACGACGTCCTCAACATCTTGATCGTTGTGGAATCGTACCCCTCCAAGTGCATCTTTTAAGGGCGCAAACAACAAATAATCACAGGGTGACAAATTTTGGCATCTTCGATCAACAACTTCGAAACCCATCGGGCACAGATTTTATTTAAACTAAGATGATTTCTGATAATTGTTTGAACACTTCCAAAGCTAATACCAACCTTTAAAGCGATTTCATGAATAGTGAACAACCGGTCACCTTCGATAAGGTCGCGACTGCACCAATACACTATCACTCACCTTTCTCGTCCCCTCTTAAACTTCTTGGCCCAATCAAACACTTCGATCTTGAGACAGGGTATCGTCCCCATACTGAAGCTTCAACCGAGTTAATATTTCGAAAGTTTAACGCCTTCGTTGGTTTAAAACTTTATTATAACCCGTTACGCAACGGACAGTGGAACCTGTTGCTCACTCGTGGCTGTAATGACAAAAGAACTGAGTGAAACAGGTCACCGAGCGTTTCCACCACTCCTAATACATTACCTTGCAACGGTCTACACTGACAGCCCGCTCGTGATTGGCTGAGGAAAGTAATTGTAAAATTCCAGTTTATATCCGATTCACCTTTGTATATAGGATTATAGGTTTACTTACGCAGACCACTAAAGTATTTCAGCACAAAAGTAGTATTATTTACTATTTTACTTCTTTGAGACCTACTGCAATTTGTACTTTTTGGAAAATAAATATATTTTTAGGAATGTAGTTCCAATGTAAAGCAGTTCTTTTTCTGTGCAGATAAATTGATTTCGCGAATAACCGTATTCAAAAATTAACCTTAAAGGGACAAGAGATCTATCCAGTGATGGTGCTTGGTTTAGAAATTTGATATTAGGTAGTAAATATCGCACTTTAAATCTACGAAACCAAACATCAGAAACTCAAAAGTTCACCGATTATATACTGGTAGGTCTGTCTGAAAAACGATACAATTATTTGCTTTTTCTCGTATTATTGGTCTTACATAACAGATGTTTTCTTTTATATTTATCTTCAATCTATAAATTTAAAACTGCTTCCTGTCTGCCTATATTTTGTCTATGGCCAAATATCTTACAACTTTCTTAGGAGATGTTTCAGACCTTCTCTTATTTGACTGATTTTTTAATGGATTAAACTGTTGACTCATTTACTCCATCAGTATGAACAAGGGAAGCAAGAGAACACATTTCATCGTGTAACTAATTAAGGATTTGTAGCATTGTTTTAAGAGGCATCATTTTTTCCCACGTTAAATTGACTTGCTTTATTTCATGATAGTTATTTTAATGTATTTATTTATTTGTTTTACTCTCAAAAGCAAACAAAATAAAATTTAAAAATGAACAATACTAACAGAAAACGAAACAAAACCTTTTACAAAGGCCTTGTTTTATTCACAAACAAGAGCAGACCTATATCAGAAGAGTATGGACGCCGAATGGTATACGGAGAACAATTTCTTTGTGTCTCAAAATCGAGTGAAATGATGTAAATGTGCTACCAACTTGATATTGATGTTATAGTCAATTGTCTCTAACTCTGAGTTCTTAACTGGTTCAGAGTTTAGCTCATTTGCCAACGTAGAAAATTTCTCGCGGTGTTCCGTTTGACCCCATGTCTCCTATATTTTCCAAGCTGGTTTTGGATTTATTACTCATTTGGTTTACACAGAAAATTAATTTGTTGGTATTAATTGGCTGGTATTTATGTTTGGCCTATGGAGTAGGTAGGCTCCGTTCTCGTAACCAGAAGTATCGCCTTTGGATTAAAACTTAACAAATCGAAAACTAAATATGTAGAAAGGAATAAAACAATTTTTTACTTTGTTATCTATCACTTTTATTGGATATGAATTATGGAATAAATGTGATAAATAACAAAGTAAAAAATTGTTTTATGCCTTTTTAAAAAATTAACTATTGCAAAGTAATGGACAAATCAATCAATAATTTAAATATGTAGAAGTGAGTTAATGACGCACAGTTTAACTCTGAACTAATATGCATGCGTGTTTCGAATGAGCAATAATTTGATGACAACGATTTGTCTGTAGAAAACATTTGTAGAGCAAATTAGGGATTTCCTCGATGTGCTCATCAGCAGTTGAAACGGAAGGCTTTCCTGAACCTGGATCAGCTCCAAGAGACTTCTTTTATCTGCACAAATAAGCGCTTATTTATGAAGTGTTTAACGTATCATCATATGTTAGACATAGTCTGATTAATCTACAAACAATATCAACGATATAATAAAGAGAAATGAGAATGAAAAATTCACAAGCAGTGGTTAGAACAGCGGAAGGTGAAACAGAGGATTTTGAGATTAATTTAGGAGTGAGACAAGGAGATGGGCTATCAAGGACATTGTTTATATTACACTGGATGCAGTATTCAAAGAGTGTAATTTCACGGGAACAATCATCAATAAAGCGATACAAACAGTTGCATATGCAGAAGCGATACGCAGACGATCTTACTATGCTAGCTAGAGACAAATTAAGCCTGGAAGAAGCAATCCAAAAAATTGGACAAGAAGCAAAGAAAAAAGACCTCACAATAAATCAAGAAAAAAGAAAATATAGGGAAATAAGAAAAAAAAAAGAGTTACAACCAAATCATTAAAAATACGAAATTACGAATTTGAAGTAGTGGAAAACTTTAAATATTTGGGAATAATATTAAATAGCAAAAGCGACCGAAACACAGAGATTCATCACAGAGGACAGGCGGGACACAGAGCCTATTATAAATTCAAAAGCATTATGAAAAGCATAAGCATAAGTATAAGTATACAGAAATGAAGATATATAAAGCATCTTAGACCGGTGGTGATCTATGGTGCGGAGATAATGAACTTAACAAGCTCGGAACAGGAAAAGCTACCAATATTCGAAAAAAAAAATACTAAGAAGAATATATGGATTAAAGAAAGTTGCAGAAGGTGAATACATAAGATTAATGAATTTTGAAATAAAAACCATTTTGAAAGGAGAAGATATAGTGAAAACCACAAAAGTGCAAAGATTCCGTTGGTTTGACCATATAAGAAGAATGGAAGACAACAAAGTAGTAAAGAAAATTACAATGTGGAGACCAGATGCTGACAGAAGAGGAGGGAGACCGAAAAGTAGATGGAAGGATCAGGTGCGGGAAGACATAAGGAAATTAGAAATACAAGCATGGTGGGAAAAGATATAGGACCGAGATACGTGGAAGAAAATAACGGAAGAAGCAAGGACAAACGATATGATAGAATAAGTCAATAGAGGAACGTGGACTAACTCACCACAAGAATGAGTTCCTAGAGCTCAAAAGAATTGAGCGGCTACAATTCCTAATGGAGTATATATATATATATATATATATATATATATATATATATATATATATATATATATATATATATATATATATATATATATATATATATATTAAAAAGCTAAGGAAGTTCACCCGTGCTCCACATCGTGCTTTGCCATTCCTTCATCCGCTATCCAAAGCGCCAAGTTTCTGGCCTTAAGCCGTCATCAGTTGGGCTCAAGCTGGACACCTGAAAAGCAGATGAAGGAACGACTAAAGCCATGACCATTTAAATTGGCCATGTCGAATAGAGGCTGCAATTCAAGTGTGCAGCAGTCAAACTGTGCGAAACCGTTCGTGACCCGTCTAACCTCGAGTAAGTACCAGGTATGATCGAAAAATTGTGAACTGGACCCCTGGAGAAAGGTATTAAAAAGCTAAGGAAGTTCACCCGATCATCAAAAGTCGGACACTGAAATCGCCTTTAGCTAGTCGGTTTCCTTAAAATTGTATTCTTTCAGGTAAATTTTCAATCTTTGGTAACGAAAAGCTCACAAAGACTGGCGAAAGTCTGGTGAAAAATGGTGCCGCTGAGCCACAATTGACGTTTGTGCTTACCAACAGCTCGTTCATTGAAATCATCAAAAACTTAAAAGTTCACCGATTATATACTAGTAGGTCTGTCTGAAAAAAGATACAATTATTTGCTTTTTCTCGTATTAGTGGTCTTACATAACGGATTTTTTCTTTTATATTTATCTTCAATCTATAAATTTAAAACTGTTTGCTGTCTGCCTATGTTTTGTCTATGGCCAAATACCTTACAACTTTCTTAGAAGATGTTTCAGACAATAGGCCTTCTCACATTTGACTTTGACTTTATAATGGATTATACTGTTGACTCATTTACTCCATAAGTATGAACAAGGGAAGCAAGAGAACACATTTCATCGTATAACTTATTAAGGATTTGTAGCATTATTTTAAGAGGCATTACTTTTTCCCATGTTAAATTGACTTATTTTATTTCATGATAAATATTTTAATTTACTTATTTATTTGTTTTACTCTCAAAAGCAAACAAAATAAAACTGTAAAAATAAACAATACTAACAGAGAACGAAACAAAACCTTTTATAAAAAGCCTTGTTTTGTTCGTAAACAAGAACAGAACTGTATCAGAAAAGTATAGACGCTGCCGAATGGTATTCGTTAAATTCTTCGCCAAGGAAACGCAAACAGAGAACAATTTATTTGTGTCTCAGAATCAAGTGAAATGATGTAAATGGTCTACCAACTTGATATTGATGTTATAGTCAATTGCTTCTAATTCTCAGTTCTTTACTAGTTTAGAGTGAGTTAAGCTCAATTGCCAACGTAAAACATTTCGCGCGACGTTCCCTTTGTCCTCCTGTCCGCTATATTTTCCAAGCTGGTTTTCGATTTATTACTCTTTTGGTTTACGTACAAAATTAATTGCCTGGTATTTATGTTTAGCCTATGCAATGGGTAGGCTCCATTCTCATGACCAGAAGAAGGGCAAAGCCCTTAGGAGTATTTAGTTTATTAGACTAGATCGCTTTTGGATTAAAACTTAACTAATCGAAAACTAAATATGTATAAGAGAGTTAATGACGTATAGTTTAACTCTTAGTGTTTTGAAGGTGTTTTGAAAGAGCAGTAATTTGATAACAACGATTTGTTGTAAAAAATATTTGTAGGTCAAATTATTAATTTCCTCGATGTGTTCATCAGCAGTTCAAATGGAAGGCTTTCCAGAACCTGGATCAGCTCCAAGAGACTTTTTTTTATCTACTCATATATTCACTTATTTATGAATTGTTTGACGTAACATCATATCATGTTTGACTTAACATCATCATCATAGTCTTATTAATCTACAAACAAAAAAAAATCGACGACATAAACATTTTAAATTTATATAAATTCTTAAAAAGTTTTTATTACAATAGTCTACTTATTTGATACATGATTTAAATATTATTGAAAGCTTTTTGTCATTACCTTCTTGCTACCAGAGTACCAGAGTACTTTTAATAAAATAAAGGAACACATTAAATCTAGTTTTCTAGCTTGGAAAGTATATTCATGAATTATCGTGTTAATTTATATGAGTTATACAGTTTCAGTAATCCTCAAGGGATTATACCTAATTAAGTCAGGCATATATCAGATTAATTTTACATAAGAAATATCATTAACTATTACATATTTTTTGTAGAATATAGGTTAGAAACGATTAATTGATTATTTAGTACTGAAAAATCATTTTAAAATGTTTATGGAGGAATTATTAGTATATACGGTTATCATAATAAGTACCAACTAACTTCACAAGAAGAGTTTTTTGATAATGAAACGGTTTTTATCTTTTTTGCTTCGTTTACACCACACACATTTTTATTAATCTATAGTATGCTCAATTACAAAAGAATCGATAATCATTGATGATGGTAATAGGTATTTCGGTTAATAATGTCGATTTTGTTAAGAGATGACTTTACTAATATATTTTTGGTATAAACTAATGAGGTCTATAGCGTTTTGGATGATAAACATACGCAATCAAAAACCAGTTCGTTATTAAATGTCATGTGTGCAAAAAAACATACTTTTCAAAGCTTCGTACATGTCGAATTATATACCAGAAAAAGACGTATTGCGGGTAAATTTTATAACCTTCTTTCATTTGAAAAAAACGGCTGCTGAAAGTTATCGATTGTTGGTTGAAGCTTTTGGCGCACGTGCTTATAAAAACAATGCGAAGTAAACTAAAATATTTCTAAACTACTAAACCAGGTATAAAATTAATTTTATATTTTTACCTGTTATTTTATTAGGCCGTACCCTCTTTACGTTTCTTGCAACTTTGCCGGGTTTCGTTTCGACAGGGATTGTTAAGAGTTGTTAAGTAACTGCAGCCAATCGGTCAACGATATATCTTGAAATGCACTATACGGCGGATGTTTCTGTACACTATAATTCGATGTTTTGACCGGTTAAATATAGAGTTATTCGTTCCGATGTGCCAGAGCTCGCGTTATCAGTCGAGTCGCTGGTTGTTTTTTCTTATTTCTTCAAATACCTCTGGCAAATAAATGGTAAATGTACCATGGAAAAAATAACCATTTTACGATTCTAGTGGCACTGAAGCCAAATGCACATGTATCCCAACAAAACAAGCGACCATTTACTTCGAAGTGATCCTTGCGCGAACAACTTTTGTTGGCTTTACTCATTTCGACTCATACAGTCGACTACTGTTTACTTTCGGGCTCATATGCATAGATCTAAGATCCGTCACCTATTCACGGCTTTTAACGCACGACGATTGTATTTTTTGAGCATTTCTTTACACAAATAGACTCGAGCCTTTTTTTGAGCGTTTATCAAATTATGCGGAATCCAACCCGCACATTTTATTTTTCACTGCTAAATGTTAATGTAAAATCTTGTGTATGCTTGTCATACTAATGCCCAAGGAAGCCTCAATCTCACGGTATGTCAAATGACGATCTTGCTTTATCAGTTCGCCTACAGTATCGATATTTTCTGGTACAACAACCGATTTTGGACGACCTTCTTTAAAATCGTCCTAGAGCGAACGACGGCCACAATTGAATTCACTAAACCAGTGAGATAGAGTGGTGGTGCTTCATCGCCAAAAGGTGAACTGAGTTGATTGATACACTGTTGTTGAGATAACCCACGTCGAAAGTCGTCGCACGAACATTCTCACGAGTTAATTCCATTTTTAAATTTTCACGTCCCTAAACAACACAAATAGCGCCCGCATGACAAAACTTTCGGAGTATGAGTTAATAATGTAAAACTTTACGATCTATATGTCAGATGACGCCTAGCAACACCATTGTTGCCAATTCCGGATACATAAATAGCAACCCTCATACATTATTATTAAGAAATATTTAAGGTAAATTATCAAGAAACATATATTGAGCTTTGAAAAACTTAAAGATTATGCTCAAACACGATAGATAAAAAAATTATTTCATATTACGACCATTTTTGATAAAATTCTATCGACTTTTCGACTGTGCTTAGTAAAATTTTCAGATCAAATGTTTATATAAAGCTGCATTTTATAAAACGCAAACGCAAATTTTCCACTCATTGTTAGCACCCTCCAGATGATCTCGATGCGTAGTAGTGCCTTACGACGTGTTCACTCAGAAATCTTTTGTCGGTAGTCGCCTTAAAATATATGTATAAATTTATTTTCGATTTCTAAATATCGTTTAATGTTTTCTAAAAGTATTGTATTGAGATTTACAAAAAGAAACTGTATAGCGATAACTCCATTTAGAAACCAAATCTATGATATATTGGTGATTTTAATGGACTCTTTTTATGAATTTCTTTTATCTTTCTACTAGAGCTGCAGAATTTCAGGTAGTTAAAAAATGAGTATTATGGTTTCAAGGCAATATAGCAAGACTTCATATTTAGACCGTATAAGAATTCTTTAAGACTCTAAGATTATATGGTGGACCAACTAAATCATACTAACTGCAAACATTTTTGCTGAGTCGTTTACTGTGTTATCTGATTTTGTCATAGTAGCATATAAAACATTATTTATCTGACCTCTTTATGTAGTTTAATTACCTTTTCCTATTACCTTTCAAATACAAGAATTTAATGAGGGCTCGATATTCGAATGTGCAATTATATTTCTAAAATATTTTTGGCGAGTACCGCCATCTTCATGTTGAAGCTGGAAACTTTTCAGGCTACCTTCGGAAATAAGTATAAAACAACTTCTCAAAAGAAATTGAATATTTTTTATTGGGTTTTGTCTTTAACATCAAAAACATTTTAATTCCGTTTATAGTGCGCTAAATTACAACATACGTGACAATATTTTCCTTTTAAGGAACAGCTCAATTTTTCATGTTTGTCCAAGGAATTGATTCTAACCTAATAATTGACTTTTGAATTGAAACTTTTCAGTATTCTCGTATTCCTTGAAAAGGAAAATGCGTAGATTAAAACTTCCGCAGCTTTTATGGTTTTAAAAATGGTTATCAATGGTTATAGAGACGCATTAGGCTATTCTTCATGTGCCGAAAATAATATATGTTAATATATAACCACCTCCTACATTAAGAAAATTACTGTTCAAAAGAATTGGTAGTTTTACTTGCATTTTTTTCGCACCGTCTCTGTTTTTAATTCTTAACCGAGATTTTTAGGTATTTCTTGTTCCAAATCATCTATTTACAATTTCTGAATGGTGGTTTTGTTAATTATGTTGACATACTCAGAAAATGATCAAATCTAATATAACTTCAGGCTTCAGTGTAGATCAGACGATTTTCAATTTCTAATTTCCCGCCTGTCTTTCCGACCTTCACTGTATTTACAGAGTCATGGCATTAATAACCATAATCAGTGAAACACTGCACAACGTCTGATCAACGTCAATCTCCTGATGATGGCTAACGAAGCGGGCATGGGGAAGTTTTAAAAAATGATTTGGTGTGTGGCGGTAAATTTTTCCGTGTTTAGTGTTTTAAACTGAAGATCCAAATAAAATAAATTAATATACAGGGTGTTGGGTGCATCGTTGGCCAAATTTAAATGGCCGATAGGATGGGTCTTTTGCTATCTGCTCAGCCTCCATAAAACATTATTGGGCCCACAGGTTTTTTTATGTTCATTATTTAATTTTTTATTTGAAAAATTCCAAAAGTCAGCATTGAAACTTAAATTAAAGAAAAAGTTATTGTAATGTTAGTGTAATTGTTAGTGTAATGTTATAGGGTTCTATGAATATCAAAATTACATGCAAGCGACATCTAGTTTTTTTATGGACTCGCAAAGTTTTTGGAAGAAGTAAAAATAAATTTAAAGCTCAATTTTGAATTGCATATTAAAAAAAACTAAAAGCGATCATAGTCTTCAAATTCTTTAGAAAAAATCTTTGGTTTATCCTCTTTCTATCAGTATACATTCATGCCATAAGAACGTTTTACTAACTTCACTAGTTTGTTAACTTTGTGTATCGGGACGCATTAGATTGATATTCGAGATACAGGAGAAAAACCTGTTTTTGTGTAAACAATACGTGCAAAGCAGGAAAAAAACCTATTATCTCCCTCTTACACAGTAGAATTGCATCATTTGTATCTCTCTTTCATTAGGTCAATGGAAAACCAGCTCAAAAAACGCGCGCTGTGGTTTCAGTTTTTTTACTCGAGATTTAACTGTCTTTGCTGAATAACGCATTTGTTGTTCCAACGCAGCGCCGCTAATCTTTTAATTATGTTACTTGTGTTATTTGTTTTTGTTAAGTTGTGTTAGTTTTTGTTTAGTTTTGTTAGTGTGTTTGTGACATTTTGTTGATTTGATGATGACTGCATTCTCTAATGAAGAATACGCGGACATTTTGATGACATATGGAAGCGCCAATAGTGTTGCACCAGAAGCGCATAGAATCTATCAAGGACGCTTACCTTCCCCCACATGTTCCAAATCACTTACCGACGCTTACGCGAAACTATAAGTAAGAAACCCTATGCAAGAGAGAGCCAGATTTCACTGCGCAAGAGTGAGATAACATTTTCTATCTACTTGGCGTATGTAATTTACGCAAATAAGAATATCGAATATCAGCCTAGTAAAACGTTTTTATGGCATGAATGCATAGCGTTAGAAAGAGGATAAACCAAAGATTTTTTCTAAAGAATTCGAAGACCATGATCGCTTTTAATTTTTTTTAATATGCAATTCAAAATTGAGCTTTAAATTTATTTTTACTTCTTCCAAAAACTTCCAAAAATAAAAAATAAATAAATGTCGCTTGCATCTAATTTTGATTTTCATAGAATCCTACAACATATTAAAATAAAAAAATAATTTGGAATCTATACCAATAACTTTTTTTTAATTCAAGTTTCAATGCTGACTTTTGGAAGTTTTCAAATAAAGAATTAAATAACTAACAAAAAAAACCTGTGGGCCCAATAATGCTTTATAAAAGCTGAGGATATAGCAAAAAGCCCCTCCTATCGGCCATTTTAATTTGGCAAACGATACCCCAAACACCCTATATTACAAAGGTAGTAATTGTAGTGTGATAGGTTAACAGTTACTTGTCGCAATTCGGTTAATAATTCCGTATTAACCGAAATGATTTTGGTACCGCACCTAATCTAGGACATTCTGCTCGTCATCATGCCATTCATTTAATTTTGCTTTGAAGGTCTACAGGGGGTGCATGCATTGAAACTATCAAGATCACTACATTCGAATACATGTTTGTCGTCAATTTTCGGCTCTGGGATTAAAGATTTTACTCGCAGTTTATTTTTGTTTGATGAAGCACATTTTCACCATTCAGATTTTATGAATAAACGCTATTTTCGATTTTGGTCTAACGAAAGTGCTTGCCAACTGCACAAGAAACCCTTACACAGTACAAAGGTCACAGTGTAGTGATAAATATAATTTTATGGCATCATTAGTCCTTAGGTTTTTTGAAGAGAAAAATGAAAATTAACTACTGTTACATCAGTCTTCTATGATCACATGATTGGGATGTTTTTGACACAACAATTAAATTTTCCTCTTATTAATGATGAATAATAAATGTCGTTACATGGTTTTTTCTCAATCATATCATCTTGAGATATGGAAACATTCCTTGGGTAAAAGGATTGCCAGATTTGACATGTTATTTTTTTAAGTTAGAGATGCGTCAACGCTTTAGGCTTTATAAGCGACTGGAACTACAGCTTAACGTGGGTTCCGAATCACGACCATCGATTACCGATAACCCCGATTAGTGCAAACAAACCGACCGACTGACGAGTAACAATGTAGAATACCTCTTAGAAGACGTCCGGTCTTACCCAATCTCCAGCTGACGTGACTGAGGCAAAATTTTTTGTCGAATTTTACACTCTTGCCTATTGCGGCATTCCACTGCGGTATTCCAGTCTGATCTCGCCTGAGAGGGCCACCTATCCAAGTACTAATCGGAGCAAGCAACTCTGCATTTCTACCAGTGGCGGCTCGTGAGAGAGAGAGCGTTGGGGTGCCGCCCCTCCAGCATTTATCACAGTAAACAGAGCAAAACGCCATATTCTATTTCCGTTCCGTTTCTTTCCTTTAACTCATTTTCTTCATTCATCTCCTGTTTAGGGTTTGAATAGCACGAAGAGTAAAAAGGAGGAAGGGGAAAGCAAAAAAAATCGTCAGCAGTACTATTTTCTTCTACGCCCTCTCACTTTAAAAACCCACGAGCCGCCACTAATTTTTACTTCAAGGTATCCGGATTACCGGATTTTCATTTGTAAAATTATTTGAAGAGCAAGGTCTACTGACTTTCTAACAAATATTGCTGTATAATGAGAAATGTGCTATTGATATTGAAAAAGTGTTTACGAAGATACGGATGTCATTTTTCAGGCGCTAAGTTTAAAAATAAAATACTTCATAATTTCTCTAACGTGGAATATTTTTTATTTTTTGTATGAACTATTTTTATTAGTTACTGAATTTGTATAAGAACCCATTCATGTGCATCACAAGCATTCCTAAGTCGATGCTACAAATCGTATTGAATAGATTAGTCATAATTGATCAATAAAAATTTACTACATTATTTAGAAAACATTTATGATATACGACCAAAAACATTATACTAACAGACAATAGACAAAATATCTCATTTAATTTTACACAACTTTATATTTCATTTCTTTCAGTATCATTCTATCGGCTTGTTGACTGTTATTTACCAATAGTATTCAAATGCTCGCATAAAGGTATATTTTATAAATCGCAAACGTATTCGAAATAAATTCATAAACGGTTACCAACCAATTTCCGCTCATTGTCGACACGATGCCGATAAAAGCGCTCCAGATGGTGTCGATTCGGGGCCGCGTCATACGACGTCTTAAGTTATAAATGCATCTTCTATGACCGTCTTGACATAAGTACAGATTTATTTCAAATTTCTGACTGTTGTTTCATGTTTTTTAATAATATATATTCCTCAGTTTTATTCTATGACTTTTCTGGGGTTGCAAGGCATTGCAACGTAAAACCGTGTGTTATCTAATTCACACATGTAAAATGTTGATGTCGTTTGAAGGATATGTTGTTACTTGCTGTTATTAAGTTGTGTTTTTTTTGCATTTTGTTAAGCTTTAGCAGTAGCAGAAAATAAGGAGAATTTTTGAAATATTATCCCTGTTTATTTTCAAAAAGGCAAATGCAAAATAATATATGTACTGTATACGGTGAGAGTGCTATTGACGATTCTATGTGACGTAAATGGTTCAGGAAGTTTATGTGATAATAATTTTGAAAGGGTTAGCAATGCCGATGTATAAGAGCCACATCAGTCTACTATGAAAAAATGATAGAACGAATATCTGCTTGGGATTTTCTACTGAATACTGATCAAGTTTTAAAGCGCATGATTAGAGCTGATGTAAAATGGACTGTGTACAATAATGTTAAGCGTAAGAGATCATGGTGTATGCATGGAGATGCCTCTTCAACCAGCGCAAAATCCAGTTTACCACCGAAGAAAGATCAGCATGCATTTTATGGTATTAAAATGGAATAATTTATTATGAGCTGTTACCTGAAAACCTGAGATGTCTTGGGACGAGCCACGATCGGTTTCACACAGTAATACTATTACAAACCACCGGGTGGTGTGAGCTGTATTCTAGTGCCGTGATTTAACAGAATAGGCCAGAAATTTAACATAACCCCAACAAAAAGCTCTAAACGCTTTAAATCACATAACCTTGGTGGCCAATTAACAGGTCCGTTCCTCCGAAATAATTTTGTCACCGCCTTGTTCTCTTAATAAATCGATTGTTGTGTTCGCTGTACGACATGTGGAGTCGTCCTGTTGAAACTACATCTCCTCCAGAGAAATACTATTAAAATTCAGAATTAAATAATCATTGATCATCGCTCTGCGATGCATCGCGTTACCATCATAGCAGTGATTCCAGCTTGATTTTTATATAAATACGGCTCAATGATTCAGAACCATACAATGTTTCAGAACCGTTTTAATATCAAAGTTTACTGTTTTCTTCACTACTTTTAGCTGCTTTGACTTTATACACATTTATTATACTTTCAAATGTGTCTATCTAAATGTATTTGAATTAAATGTTTGAGTTATTTGCTGTTCAACTAATATATTATTATTCTTCTTTTGGAAAAATTATCCTGAAAGGCTTTTTGCTTATCTAGATATTTTTTTCGATTCAGTTCTCTTTTGAGCTTCCCTTCTCCATTATCTCACGTCCAGATCAATCCCCACATTGTCCGGCCACCTCAATCTCGCCCTTCCGACGATTTCCTATGGATCTCCACTGAAATATCCTTTTTGTTATTCTAGTTTCTTGCATTCTTTTAACATATTCCAGCCATGTTAATAATTAACATTCTATATATCTGATGATGTCTGCCCCTTCTATAAATTGGTTTAATTTTGAATTCATACGATTTGTCTATATTGCTTAGTCTCTTGTATTGTTCGCTATATCTTATAAAAGGTTGTCCATTTTGAGCTTCGTATTGTAAAATTTAAAAAAGCACACAAAGAATTGAGATTTCGATTATTTTTTTCCTTTTAAATCTTGGATTTTGCCAATAAGTGTGGAATACAACATAATTTAAATGTCCCCCACGTGACCACTTACACAACGCAATCCTTTTTAGGAAATGACTTTTCCGCACATTTCGGCTGGTATCTCGGCCATGACTTGACGAATGTTGGTTTTCAAGTGCTCAAGACTTTGAGGATTATCTACATAAACACGATCTTTCACGTAGCCCCACAAAAAAAGTCCAACGGCGTCAAATCGTATGATCTCGGCGGCCAATTGACATCACCAAATCTCGAAATTGCGGCCTTGGAACTTTTTGCGGAATAAAGCCAAGATTGTCATGTTGTGTGGCTTATGGCACCATCTTGTGAAATTACATATCGCTCAGATCGAAATCTTCAATTTCGGGGCAAAAATTATCGGTTATCATACGACTGTAGGACTTAGAATTAACCTTAACAGTAAAACAGTCATCTTTTGCGGATTCAATAGACTCTCCACAATCACTTGTGGATTTTCAGAGCCCCATATATGGCAATTTTCCTTATTTACGTATCCGCCGAATAAGAAAATAGCCTCATCACTGAAGAAGATTTTGTTCACAAAATCAGGTGAATCTTTAAGCACCCAATTAATCACCCATTCAAGCACTCAATGCTCGGCGCATTCTATGGTCGGTGAGCTTCAATTCTTGCGTGAGACAAGCCTAGAGACTGGGAACGCCGAGGAATCGATAGATTTTGGTCTTCAACCACACTTTCACTAACATCAGCTATATTTTCTACAATACATTCTACAATGATGCACATGTCTTA
The DNA here is from genome assembly GCA_031761425.1 of Cosmopolites sordidus. NCBI lineage: Eukaryota > Metazoa > Arthropoda > Insecta > Coleoptera > Curculionidae > Cosmopolites > Cosmopolites sordidus. The sequence goes on along the minus strand of JARFXV010000824.1, from coordinate 817,534 downwards.
CCACATTTGTGACAGAACCATATTTTAAAATTTCTTGACTGTGTTGGAAATTGTGCGCTCAGAAGGACGATTATTCTGCCACATTCTGCTCGTAAGGCGCGAAACATGGCTACGGCAGAATCACCATTTTTGTAAAACCAATTTTAGAAGTTTAACAATTCTAACGAGTTGTTGGGTGGTTAAACAAATCACACTTTGGATGACATTGAACCACGAAATGGATAACCCTATACTCTCCAATATATATTAAATTTTGTACATCTGTTTAGAAGCTTAGATACCACTAGTTTTTGGTTTACGTACTAACAACGGTTGCCAGCAACTATACATGATTTGATTTCGTTACTTATGTTGTTATATTGATTTATTACAAGACATAGTCACATATATGGGCAGATTTTGTATGATATGACTTTTAATATCGGTTTGTTTAAGAGCAGCTCCGTGAAGAATGAGATTGAACATCATTGACGCTCGAATAGGAATTCAGGAAACACATGTCATAAGGTCCAGATGTACTTAGTTGTGTCTATAGGTTGTTCTGATTAAAGTGAAGTATTTTAACAATCACTCAGAGCACTTTAGAAAAAGAAAAATTAAAGAAACGGAGAAATACTTTCTCATATAATGGTGTATAATTCGTGGAAGAAAACGGTTTTAAGCTCATTTAACACCTAATGTACAGAAGCATTCTTAAAAAACAATATATAAATATTCCGAAACGGTTACGAACCAATTTCCGCTTATTGTTGACAAGACGACGACACAAACGTTCCAGTCGAGCCCGAGGCGGCGTCTCGAATGGGGCGTCGCGGCGTTCGACGTCGCCACTTAAAAATATACCTTCAAAGAACGTCATTAACTTGTTAAATATCCATTTCCGATTCGTGTATCCGCCACCGACGGCAAATACCCGTCCCCAGAATTTTTCATCAAACAAAAAAAAAAGGAAGAAAAAATTTCTTCGAATTTCGAATGCGGAATAATAAACATTATCTTATAAACAGTTTATTGGTTAATAAACTTAACAGGTCATAAAATAAATAACATCAAAGATGTATTAAATGTTCAAATAAATTTCAAGCGTTTCAATCGAAAACTTTTTATTTCAGAGGAAGCTATAACAAATATTTTTATAAGTTGTTATAATAGTAATAAGCATTCTTCATTGTTATTTGTTGAGAATCTGATCTTATCGAGTTATTTTTGGACAATGATTAGGCCAATTTTCAAAATATTAATCCATCATTATGCTAGTACCTGTTTTTGTAGAGTATTGTCATACAGATTCGTATACGTTCTGTCTGTCAGAGAAGAGGTTTCTGACTATGGCTTGATTGATTGTAAATATAGGAAATTGTAAAAATATTGATTGTAAAAATAGGAAAACTTAAAATTGCTGACAGAATTTTAGTCAAAATTACAGCTTCTCTTTACACAAATGTTCAAAATATTAATGCAATGTTTACAATTCATTTTAAAAATTCGAACCTCAAACCTATTTAGGTTTTTTCTTCCTCCAGTGGTTATTAATTGAGTAACATAAAGTATTTGATTATATTGTTTTTAGCGATGTTTTACAATATTATTGTATTAATTCATATTCTATTATATTTAAAGTATGTCATAAAATAACAAAAGAAAAAAAATTAAAGTTCAGTTATAATATACAGAAAAACTGCTTTAAAGATGTTAATGTAACGCTTCTTCGCTAATGATTATTTTTAATACCAATTTATTTTTTTTCCATTTATCTTATATTAGTCGTATCTAGTAGTAGTAGTAGTATCTACTAGATCAGCTCTTCTTAATTTTATTTCATTTTGGCACACACTTTTTGCAAGTTAAAATTGTTATATGAAAATTGCCGTACGCATTCTTTACCAATTCCTACACTTTCAGCGATTTCACAAATACTTAACTGTCAGATCGTACCAGAATACCGATTTCTTCGATATCCGTTTTTGACGTGGAAGGGCGACCCGGACCCGGAGATCATCTTCAACGTCTTCTTGGGCATCTTGAAAACCCTTAAATCACTCAAAAACACGTGCACGTGATAAACATTCATTGCCATACACTTTTTTCAATAAATTATAAGTTTCAGTAGCGATTTTCCAAATGAAATTTCCCAATTCGTTGCCTGAATGTACAGACTTTGTAAAATATCTTTCAAATTGAGCGGTTTTATAAATTCTTGAATAAAACATATAATTTGTGTTGATTTCAAAAAACTTTTTATAGATAATTGAAGCATAGAGTATGACATTTAAACACGAAAAACAATATCTGTCAAATGACCACCTCTTGCAGCACCACAGACGTCCACTCTTTTATCAAAATTTTGAATGGCATTTTTTGGCTATTGTGAGTTGTTTTTATAGATATAGCTTTTCACGTAACCCCAAAGAAAATATTTCAAAGGTGTCAAATCACACGATCTTGGTGACCAATTAATATCACCGTTTGTTCCAATAACTCGTCCAGGAAATTTTTCTCTCAATAAATAAATTATTTTATCTGCAGATTGAGGTGTAGCGCCATCCTGTTGAAACCACATATCCTCCAGATGAATATTATTCAAAGCAGCCCACAAAAATACAGTTATCATCTCACGATATCGAACACCATTCACACTTACAGCTTCAATGGCAAAATTCCTGACCTTCACGCCCTGGGCATGCACGCCCATTTTCATATAATAGTTCAACACTTTTAACACGCTGTTGTATTGTGTACGACTGGGTTTTATTCAAGAATTAAAAAAAAACGCTTAATTTGAAAGACCAGTTAGCATTGCCATCAACGTCATTAGTTTTATTACTCAAGTTCAAGAAAATATTTTTATTCTGAAATATAAATAAACTAAAGTTTCATAAAGTAATTACTATGAAATTATTTTTAAAAATACTGACCATAATCGAATAGAATAGTAACATATATTGTCATTAATACACTTATTAAGAGAAATTCAATCAACCATCTACACTGAAAATACATACGTTGTCACTGCACTACGTTAGCACCAAACGCGCCTTTTATTACCGCAACGCTTGCATGGCGCATCACGTTAACTATAATGGCTTTGTGAAATAATATATAAACTGAAATTAAAATTCAATTCTACTATTGGAACCTTCAGTGTGAAACACTAAATTCGAAGAGATCATCTAGATTTAATCAAATTTAATTTAAATAATCTAATTTAATCTAAATTAAATAATCTCGTGATGATGCTAACATGATTAGTAACACGCGCATCGAGAAGTTTAAAAAAATGATTTGGTGTTTTTTTTCCTTTTCAAGTTTGAAATTCAAGTATTTAATCAAGCAAATTTAGTTTTCGCATCCCAGCATTTCTCTTCGAGACATCTTAAAAGCGCTGTTCTACACGGGACTAGGTGTTAAAATTATATATTTTTATATAAATTTTAAACAAAATGAGTTAAGTTTTAGTTGTAATATTCTCCTGATGATACTAATTTGGTTAACGTGGATCAAGTAATTTCAGTTGGCAAATGATTATGGCGCTTTTTAATATAAATTTTTAAATTTTCCTCAGCTATGTTATAGACTAATAAATCATATATCAATTAATCATTATCGTTAATACAAATAATATTAATAATCGTTATGGAACAAGTTCACATGGAACAAGTTCAAATTATTCGAGCAATCTGCAATTTGTGGCCCTTCCAGAAAAACCGTACATCTTTTGAGGCGACATGGATGAAAACAAGCGGTAGTCGTAAGGGGTCAGTCTGGTGAGCACCACGAGTGGGGCAAGAGTTCCCAGTCAAGTGCAGAAATGGTATCTCTGACTGCTTTCCACCAATATTTAACCTCCCTGCCATTTGTTGTTGAGTTTGCGTATCCTCTTCTTCCAACAATACTTGCAATTCGGCATCTTCGATTTTTTTAGGCTGAGCTGGGCGTTCTTTATCTGAAAAGTTAAAATTACCACTTTTGAATCATCTAAACCAAAGGTCTCCAAACTACGGCCCGCCAGTATCATTAATCCGGCTCGCGACTAGCGAATTTAGCAAGCGTATGCACATTTAGGGCGCGTACTTGGCGACTAGCTTAGAAATTATACATTATAACAGGAAAATTAAAACGGTTTTGACCTTTGCAACTTACTGGAGTAATTAGTGTGGCCCTAAGACTGGAAAGTTTGGAGACCCTTGGTCTAAATGAACGCCCACAAGCATCTTGCGTTAGGACACTGTCACAGTGAAGTGTCCACAAATATACGACGGCTTTCACTCGCCTTTTTCTTTCAAGAAAAACAGTACATAGCAAATGATCTTTATTTAGTTCGAAACTCCACATGTTTACCACACGAAAAAAATATGAGACTAACTTGAAATCGTTTAAACATCTATGGCATTTTAAAAGGAACTGTCGTAGCAACAAAATGACATAACAGATTAGATTATGAACTGACACTTGTTTCCAGCGCCATCTCTTAAAGAAATTAAGAATTAATCACCGCTTCACCTGGTAATTGAATATAATTACGAAAAACATAAAATCCTTTAATCGTTATAAAGTTTTTAGCCCTGATTTACAATTTTATAGTATAAATTAATATTTTATTAAATTTAAAATTTTACCATAAAATATCAAAAGAAAAATTAAAACACAGTTATACTATATGTTAATGTTCTTCGCTAACGATTATTTTTAATAACAATTTACTTTTTTCCACCTATGTTATAGATCAATAAGTCAATTGATGTTTGATTATTTGGTAACCCAACAAACGAACATTTCTGGTAAATTTTACTGTGTACATTGTGTGACCATATTGAATCACATTTGGTAAACAATGCAAATTTGCCTAATTTGAATATCTGTGGGCTTGATTTAAATTTTAGTTGTATTAATTTACGGGTACCAGTTCAATTTTCCTATAAAATCAACCGAAAATCAAATTGTCTAGAATGTAAAACTGTCTCATTGTGCAAAATATTGGACAGATCCATAAAAATTACTATAAATTTCAGGTTTATTAGTATTAATATCATTTGTCCGTATTATTTCTAATAGCCATAGTTATGTTAATGTTATGATTTAATTTAGTCATGTGACTTTTATGCCGACAATGTAGATTTCATTTCGAATAAATTAATTTCTTTTTAAACTAATATTGGAAAAATTCATTTAATTAGCTGTAATATAGGGTGATTCCTAAATTGAGGCTTTTTTTTAACAGCGTATAAAACTCAATAAAATAAACATTTTTTTCTAATTCCATTTTTTTAAATATCTTTAAAATTAGGCCCCTCCAGCCTTTAATGAATTTCAAAAAATTCAAACCTGGTCCTTAATTAAATTAAACAAATTTAATCGATCGTCCGCAAATTCCACACGAACAGAAGAACTAATATTTATCGTTTTTTTTTGTGAATCATGCATTCGTTTTATTTTCTTATCTTGTATTTTATTATAAGTTTTAACGTGGATTTCTACCGTGATTCTTGGAAAGATAAAATGGCCCAAGTGTATGAGAATAGTTAATTAATTGGCATGCTATTAATTTATGGAGAGTGCCTTCAAAATTCCAATGCTGCATATCAGCAATACGCTGAAAGTTTTTCTTTTCGGGTTGCGCAAAGAGCCAGAGATACCGGTAATTTGAGGGAACATCGTGGAAGGCACGCGGGAAGAACGAGAGCCCCCGAAAACGTGCAACGGGAGGAACAAATTTTGAATCATGAGGAGGAAGACCCAACAAGTACTGGAAACATAGCCCGGCAAGTTGAACTGAGCCAAAAAAAAGTGTTTACTACAATGCGGGAAAATCAGTATTGTCGCCATTTCATTAAGCAACCAGTTCAAGCCTGTGCAAGACCAGTACCACGCTAGTACAAGACCATCCAACAGAGTTCAGTTCTGTGAATGACTCTTACGCCAATATGAGACGAATCAAAATTTTACCAAAAACGTTTTGGTTATGGACGAGGCTTTATTTACTCGAAATGGAATTCACAATTCCCACAATACTTATTTTTGGCCAGTTGATATTCTACGCCAATGGGCGGAAATTGTCAATGGTATTCTTATTGGACCTTTTATCTTGCCGGATCGTTTAACAGACGAAAACTATCTCGAAATTTTACAAAATCATCTTCCCAGTCTTCTAGAAAATGTGCCTTTGAATGCCAGGCAGAGGAACATGAACTCTTACATGAGGAAGCGCCAGCCCATTTAAGGCGTGAAGTGCGAAGTTCTTAGACATAACTTTTCCTAATAATGGGTAAGTCGTGGAGCGCCTTAAGTGGATAGGTCATTGGTTGGTTGTGGATGGGTTACATGGCCGCCTAGGTCACCAGATCTTAACCCTTAACCCCAGATTTTAAAACATGACGTTTTAAAAAGTATACAAAGAGAACGCATTATGTTACTTATTGATCAACTTACAACTTACTGATCAACTTATAACTTATTGATCGCATAGAACAGGATGGTGAGACTATTAAGGAAAGACCTTTATCACTATTACGCGCATTTTTTGTATCGAGTTTTATACGCTGTCAAAAAAGTCTCGACTTAGGAATCACCCTGTATATCTTTAATATTAAAATGGCAAACCTTAAACTAAAGAAATCACACTTTGGATGACATTTAAATTTCACAGTTGTGAAAATACAGGGCTGTATTTTCCGAACCACGAAAAGGATAACCCTGTATTTCGATATGTCCAACTCTGCAAAATATCTGCAGTTATCTCCTTGACGACTGTGGCTTTAACCTGATTATTTAAAGTGACTCTTCATCCAGCGAACCATTTTTTCAAGCTTGGAAAAAAGTAATCACTGAGAGCTAAATCCGGTGAATATTGTACATATAGAAGCACCTTGAACCTTAGATTATGAAGTTTTACGACATCAGCTGTAAACGTATATACAGACTCATTATCGCAGTGAAAAGTACTTTCTTTTTGGCTGGGAGAAGACGTCTGGCCTGAATAGTACCCTTTAATTATACCTCGTAGCCCAGTATATTCCCGGGTGATGCTCCTGCCTTTTATCAGGTACTCTATGCACCACACCATGAGAATCCTACAAAACTGTGCTATCTCTTCCTGCAGATGAAACATTTTTCGCTTTATTTGACGCACTTCCACCTGCTCGCACCCATGTTTCGTGAATCTATGTTTCGTCTACTGTTGTAAAAGCTCGAAAGACATCCGCAAAAATGCCTTTAAATAGGTCTAACTACTGTTGAGAAGTGTTTATTCGAATGCGTCTTTGAATAACTTATCTTTGAATTGTTTTTTTATATCCAAAACATTGTTCAAATGTCATGACGGTCTATTGAAATATTTACATTGCCATTTAACTCGTATATCCTCAATAGACGATCGTTTAATTTGAGATTGTGGGTTTTTGTGAAGATATTATTACTCGTAGCGATTTTTAGGCATTCCAAGCGATCATCATCTTCAATGGGTGTTTGACCATATGTATTTGAAATTCACCACCCGACTTGTTTACTTTTCAAATCGATGGTAAAAAAATCCTTTAAAGTTGAATCTAACTGTTTTTGTGTATCGATCGAGGTCAGACCCCTCAAAGCAAAATACTATATAATAGTTCGAACTTCAATTTTGTCCATTTTTCAGATGGTATGCTATTGCTACATAGAGAAAATTGGCGAATAAAAATTCACTCATTTATTGGTAAGGTCCAAAATACTGAATATTAGAACTGGAAGGCCTGGCACTGTAGGAAACCGAATGCATCATAAAACTTTTCACATTAGTTATACCATAACCTGAAATAAAGTTTGATACAAATTTTTGAAAATACTCAAAATTTTATCTAACTAATAAGTGCCAAATTTATCTCTTCTAGTTGGGAGAAGCAATCCATTCGAAAATATAGAAAAGCAAAGAGAGAAAAACCATCCAACTTATAACCGGAAGGCTTATCCGATTAAACGATCCGACCCATATCCAGAATGGAGGCTGCCGCTTTTCCCGAACTTTAATTAATCCAGATCAGGAGACCGGTTTCTTGCCCCATATTCCGAACTGCCGAAGAAACTCTGCGATAAATCACCAAGAAATGCCGCGGGCCGACACGCGCGACTACTCTATATTAATGATTTGTCTCCCGGGGGATTTTCGTTTCTAATTGATGGAGGACAGCTCGCAAAACTCCACCCAACGTTGGCCGATCTCCTTCACGGTGGCAGTTTAATCGCCCTTTTGGCAAATATATCGTATTAATTATACGTTTTCCGTCTTGTTTTCTCTCACATTGACGTAAAATATCGATACCTATCGGTTACTCTATAAATTTTGATATTTGAACGTATTTCGCTGTCTGTTGTTATCTGTATCGGAATTGCGCTTGTTATTAACTCCATTTGCGCTTTCCATTTTTGATGATTATCCTACAAAGGTATTCTGAAAAGATATAATATACAATATTGCCAACAATATAGGAACTACGATTTTTTTTAAATACTTTTCAAAGAAAAAATCTAACAAAAGTATTTGCGGTGTACTAGAATTTGTGCAGTACTAGCGTATAACAAAAGTATGTTGCAGTACTAGGATGAGTTTTTGGAGGCGAAAAACCCGACGCCATCAGTTTTTACGTCTTCTTCAGCCCTGAATGTTTTTCTTCGAAAAAATGCCATGGGCCCGAACAAGTGGTAATTCGACAGGTCGGTAATGATTATGCGAGATCGGGGCTGTATGCTCGGTGAGGTAGAAGTACAGTGTCCAATTCATTAATTTTTGAGGTGGTCAAATGTGAAGTGAGTTGTCTTGCGTTGTTTTGATTCAGAGCTCTTTTATGTTTGTCCAAAGCTGGATAATTTTCGGCCACTACAGCTTGTACTTTTTTAAGTTGAGCTGATTAGAGTTCTGAATTTAAGGCCTTACCATCAGCAACCAATTCAAAGTGAGTCCTCACAATTCTACAGCGTGACTTTTTTGACAAATCTTTTGCGCCTTGGTATAGTGCGTTTCAAGATATATCGTTGATCGGTTGGCTGCAATAAACTTTTATCAACCCCTGCCGTAACGAAACCCGGCAAAGTTGCAAGAAACGTAAACAGGGCCGGACCTAATAAAATAACAAGTAAAAAGATAAAATTAATTTTATACCTGGTTTAGTACTATATTAAAATATACTAATATTTTAGTTTAGTTTGCATTATCTTCTTAAACAGTGCAGTTCTATAATTTCGATCGTATTTTTTGTTAATCCAAACGCACTAACAATGTGGCGTTCTTGGCAAGATAATGAACAGTGTGCCTCCGGTAGTGCTAATTTTAAAAGAAAACATTTATCGCCCGATGCTAAGCAAATATTTAAAAATGTGTGTTTCTTTATTGCATTAAAAAATTTAATTAATTTAATTATTATTATTATTATTCATTCAATTAAAGCTAAAAAATCTATAGTGATTCTGCTAAAACCAAATGTGTTGACGAAAGCGACAAAGATTTAATTCGAAGCAAAATTTATGCTATGTATGAAGAGCAAACTATTGCAACAGCGACTAAGGAAAGATGAAACCAACATTCTTTGCAGCAGAACCAGCCTCCGGATAATATTAACTCAAATGGGTTTTGCATATCGGATTAATAAAAGACAAATATTAACGGAATCACAACGATTACGACGATAGCCGTTTGACTATTTAAAGTTTATAAAAAATACCGATTAGAAAATCATCCCATTATCTACCTTAATGAAACATGGTTCGATACATATGAGACGCCAGCAAAAGGATGGGTAGATATCAATCAATCATCAAGGAAATGCCAAACCAAAACTCAAGCGAACAAAGGAAAATAATTACAATTTTACATGCTGGTTCTGAGGATGGATGGGTTCCAAATTGTTTACGGTTATTCCCCAAAAATATTAAACATTCATCTTTGGACTATCATGACGACACCACAGCAGAACTTTTTGAAGAATGGTTTATAAATAGCCTTTGCCCAATGTGCCTACGGAAAGCGTAATTGTAATGGGCAATGCTAGTTATCATAACCGCCAAAAAAATAAAGTTCCTAATGCAAAAAAAAATGGAAATTCAGAAATATATGTTAAAAAACGATATATCCTTCGAAAAAACATATAAAAATGTGATCTTCTAGAACATTCTTCTAAACATTTAATATTAAAAAGGAATATGTATGTGATACCATTGCTGTCGATATGGGACACACGGGATTTTACGTATTCTCCCGTATTACTGTATTTTTAATCAAACTTAGCATATGTGGCATCAGGTAAAATCCAATGTTAGAGCAGAAAACATTTCTCCGACTCTAAATGCAAGTGCTGCAATATTAATTAGGAAGGTTGTAGATTGTATTCCCAAAGAAAGTTGGATTCATTCGATTAACCATGTTATTAAAATATAAGATTCCTATGTATCATTTACTAATAATATAGAACCACTTATTATTAATGTAGATCAAAGTGACAGTGAGAGCGAAACCGAATGTATAATTTTAAGTTTTTTAAAAAGAAATAAAACAATTTTTTAATTTGTTATCTATCATTTTTATTTTTAAACAAAATTTGTGTATGTAAAATCGTTTGTAAATCGTTTTCGAATGTAAAATCGTTTACGAAACTATAGTCACACAAATTTTGTTTAAAAATAAAAGTGATAGATTTTTAAAAACTGAACTATTACAAAGTAACGGACAAATCAATCTGTAATTTAAATTTAAGTTATAATTTTTATTGTACTAATAGATAGATTTATTTATTTATTTATATATTTATTTTTATTGGATTAATACATTCAAAATACACGAACCAATAAACAATGTTTTAGTCATACATAATAATAATAATAATTTAATCTTAATTTAACAATATATTTAGTTTCCCGAAATTATTCAGAAATTAAACCACTCCGGCTCCGGCGCCTTTTAAGAAACTAGGAATATTTTTATTGAGAATTATTGGGGCAATTAATATTTTACTGAAGGGCAACGAAATATCTTCAAATGGACTATACCACAAGAGCTGGTTGCCCGGACATAAGCCACTACTTTGCGTCATTAGGATTATTGAAATAAACCCATTTTTCATCGCACATAACATTCCGTTTGTTGAAGCGAAAATGAACAGGGTTTTTGGAGAGAGTTTTAAACATTTTCATCCGACCCGTGGCTTGCTGCCGATCGATACAGTTCATGAGGAAAAAATCGAAGTAAAATTAAACCTCTGAGGAGTAAAGTATACTCTTTTATTTAGAAACAAAGCCAAAACGCAAATAACATACTTTTGTTACACCTTAGTTAGACTGCTAGTCATCATTAATCTACCGCATATAAAGACCTCTTCAGCATATTTCAGATATTTACACAGTTTTCTATTTTCGTTCGCCAAATGGGCCTACCGTGTTTGCTGATATCCTCAATCCATCATATTTTTTTGTGATTCAGGTATCGTTTTGACGTGCTTTTTAAAGAACAAATCATGGTTCTTACTCTATCGTATGCAAACATACGGTGTAGTGGGCGTCGCCAAATTTCGTTATAGTTTTCTCGCTTATACCAAAATTATGAGTTTTGGTAAATAAATAAAATTCAAATAAGGATCAAATTCATAAAAAAATTTGTCCGATAACAGTGTCAGAAATTTAAAATTAGGTGAATGATAACTACAAGTGATAATTTGATAATTTTTATCTTATGATGAAGAACAAACAATGTGATTATATTTTGAAAATTAATGTCGTTCAAATGTTCCCCTCGGCTTCGCCTGGTAGAGTGCATTCTAGAGGCCCAATTTTCGAATACTCTTTTATAGATATCGCGTGGTGTATTTTCAATGATGACCTGAATGTGTCGTTTAAGGTAAAGAATTGCTCGGAGTTTAATTTAGTAAACCAGAAATAACCCCACAAAAATATAATCCAAAGACGTGAAAATGTATGATCTTAGTAGCCTGTTGACATTACCAGGAAAGTTTTATTGCAATAAATCGATTCTTTGACGAGATGTGTTCCACGTCGCACTTTTTTGTTGAAAGGAATTTTTAAAATGTATATCCACATTTTTCAGTTCAGCCCACAGACATTTTGTTAGCATATTCCTATAGCGGTCACCAATAACACTAACACAATTTCCATCACTGTCTTTAAAAAAAAGTAGGGGTCACCTTCCAACTTCCAATTTCTAAGCACTGTTGAGTTGTGTATCATTTCATGGTGAATTGACAGAATATATTAAACACAGTAGTTTATGGCGTTTACATTTCAAACAGTGTTGCCGCTATTACGTTTCAAAATCACAACTTTCAAACGTAATCTTAACATTCCGAATAAAATTCTTTATAATCAATATAAGCCTGATTTACCAAAAGGTGTTGAGGCTTGTGCAATTTAATAATGCATAAACCTTGCCCAGCTTGTCCTATTTGTTACCATTGTCCAGTCTACGATGTCCCTCTTGGTCTTTTTCCGTGTGTTTTTGTTTCCCAAATTCATTCGAGTTGTCTCTTTTACGTATTTCATTTCTATCGCTTGTAGCTTACTATTTTATTGTGCTGTTACTACCCAGCTTTCACTACCCTATGTGAGTATGTTTTCAAATTGTTACTTTTATTGTGATATTTGTTTTTGCTGATATATTCTATTTATACAGGGTGTCGCATAACTTATCCGCTATAGAGCATCTGATGATAGTATAGATCAAAATAAGAGGATTTAGTCAATAAATATGTTTGCAAATGTTAGTTATTAAAAATATACAGGGTATTGAAAGTGAAACTAAATTTTCGAAGAATTGAGATAATTTAAAAACGGTTGAAGACATCAGGTCTTCAAAATCGGGGTAGTTGCGTTATCAAAAATGACAAATCCGAATTTGGTAATAGTTTCAGCCTAATTCATAAAAGGCTCTTGCTACCTACTTTGTGAGAAATTAACACGCTCATTTTTTTTAACCCTATAAAGCTTGGAATACTTCGACTTCAAAATAGAGAAGTCATAATTTCCACGTAAAAGAGCTATCCTTATCTCACTACTGATCATTATCTCACTGGTCACTATCTATATCTCACGCCGTTTGCGGGATATTCGTATTCGAATATTCCATTGCACATCTTGTCAGAAAAATCATCTGCAATTCACAAATTGTGCCTTGAATACGAGTAAAAAAGATTCATAAAATGTCAAAAATACATAAATCCACCCAATCCACCCAAGCGCCCAATCCATCGATGTGGAAAACGTTGAATCAAATGATTTCGCACTGCAACAGTAAAATGCGGTGGCGCCCCATCTTGCATGAGCCATATGTCGATAATGTCGAACCAAATATTAATTGAAAATTCGTGCTGGAAATGTCGCTCTCTTGATAGGTGTGGATTTTCGAGGGTAATAATGATTATTTCGCCAGTTAAAAATTCCACGCCTGGTAAAAATTGCCTCGTCAGTAAACAATATCTTTTTCAGGAACAAAGGGTCTTCGTTTTGATGTAGTAGATTTTGACTAAATTCGGATCTAACCGACAAATATTGTGGCATTAAATTTTGAACAGGCGAAAATTGGTAGGGAAACAATTTTTCTTTATGGAATACTTTTGAAACGGTAGATTTGGTAATCCCTGCAGATGCCTCCAAACGATTAGTGCTTAGTTCAGGATTTTCCGCGATACTAATCAAAATGTCCTCTTCTTGTTCTACCGTTATACGTTTGGGTCGTCCACCAAGATTGTTGTAATAAAACGAACCTGTTTCGCCTAAATGATTGGAAATTCTTTGAAAAATTTGTCAGCTTGGGGTGATTCTGGCTGGGTAGAGCTCTTCATACCTTCTAACTGCAGCGCGACTATTGTAATTTACTTGTACATAAAGGCAGAACATATCCCTTAAATTTTAAGGAAACTGATTCTGGGCATTTTTTTACAAATTATTTAATACCAACTAAAGATTGGAGAAACTTTCCACCTACTTTTAATAGGAGCGATAGAAAGCAATGACAGTTGTCATCGAGACGTAATAACTTGTACACAACATTCAAGGCACACTGTGAATTGCATATTTTTCAGCCATCGACAAGATGTGCAATGGAATAATCGAATACGAATATTTCTCAAATGAGGTGAGATCGATATTGACCAAGGGTACCTTTTTACGTGAAATTGACTCTTCTCTATTTTGAAGTCAAAATATTCCCAGCTTTATAGACTAAAACATTTGAGTGAGTTAATTCCTCACAAAGTAGGTAGCAAGCGCTCTCTAGAAACTAGGCTCAAGCTAGTACCAAATTCGGATATGTTGCGTTTGAAAACCCAACCACCCCAATTTTGAACTTGATACCTTCAAACGTTTTTAAATTATCTCAATTTTTCGAAAATTTAGTTTCACTGTCAATACCCTGTATCTGTTTAATGACTAACATTTGCCAACACATTTATTGACTAAATCTTCTTATTTTGATCTTTACCATCACCAGTTGCTCTATGGTGGATAAGTTATGGGACACCCTGTATATTCGCTTGACAGTTAAATATATTTACTTGTTTATAATTTTGTTATTTAGTTTAACAAGCTCATGTTAATCTTGCTTTTCTATTATCCTGGTTTGTTTTTTTTACTAGGTAATATACTAAAACGCATTCATTTATTGCAGTCACTACCATATTTATGTATTCTATCGGTAGTTTTATCACATCTACTTTTATTTCTATTATTCTCTCATCCATTATTATGTTGAATAGCGTCAAACTCAATACTATTTTAGCAACAAAATCAATATTCTGGAAAATAAGAATGTATGTTGCAAGTCGTCCCGTATTACTAGTTATAATTGGAGAAGGCCTAGCAGAAAATATTTTGCAGTTGTGGGTCTTGTCATATAATCTACAGTTATTCCTATATAAGTAAATATTTCTATTATCATACATAAGAGTTGTGTTCTATATAAGTCAACTTTGGGTCCATGGATATCTCAAAAAACTTAAGAACAAAGTCGTTTTTTCAATTAAAAACTTGTTTTATCATTTTATCTCCACGGACTTTTCAATTGGCTTAGGCCTAGCACTAGCTTAATCTATAAACTTACATTGACTGAAGATCAATACTATCGCAGCATATGCTCAGTCCATCTTTCTTAAGGTCATTTAGTTAACTGAACTCTTAGTTTTAGCTTGATAACGTTAAAGTTTCGACTAATCGAGGTGTTCAAAGGTAAAGACAATGAATGAACTACATCGACGACATATTTTATCATTGCACCTTCTTTACAACTTTGAGATAAAACCAAAGGCATAATCAATAGTTATCCTTGATTTTCTAAAACTGTCTCTTTGGAAGGTTTATATAAATATAATTAATAAAGTGTTCTCTTTACACCCAGAGAAAAATGAACGTATAATCATTACTTGTCATTTGTCATATTTTTTTGAACTTCCAAGTCATCTACTAGTAGGTTTATACATATATAGTTAATGGGTAATTGTCATCAAAACGCGTTTTTTATGCTCAAAGATTAATGATTTGCCTCCCACTTATTAGAAAGCATATAACGTTTCATAGAATGTATCAGTATCAGTATCGTTTAGAAGAGATATTTATTTTTACGCTAAATAATAATAGTATTAAAATATCTTGTAAATTCAGAAAACAAACTCATCACCAATTTGTTCAACACAAAGTGCACATCTTCAGGCTCCAATCTATTCTAATTGAATTTGAATAGGTTGTTTTTTTATATCTAGAACTAATGAGAGAAGAGGTCATGTACAAGGGTTTAACAAAAGTATTTTCTTGTTTTCCTTTGTTTATAACTAAAGAATTATAGTTGACTTCTCAGAGGTTTACTCCAACTTCAACTTTTTTGCTCCGACAAATAAACATTCTTTCTTCAATATTAAAGTGATTCTACTGCAAAATACTTTTAACGAAAGCGTCAAAATCAGTGAAATAAGTTGTGAAATTAAGGCAAGTTTAAGACATTATTAAAAAAAAAGACGTCAAAACGACTGACGTCACTCGTGAGATTTGAGGAGTAGCATCCGCATCGCTCAGCTCTGGTTCAAGAAGTTACGAGAAGGATACATGAGTCTTGAAGATAGATGACGATTAGGTCGCCCACGGTCTCATGTTATCGACATTTTAAGAGCAGCCGTAGCTGCAGATCCTAGAACAAACACTAGAAAAACTTCAGGGAAATTAGGAGTACTCCATACTGCCGTTAGCTGACATTTACGACGCATAGGAAAGATGCCAAAGTCTCTACAGCAAGCCAACTCTTTTTCAAAAATCATACTGGTTTTCAATTCATCAAACGGATTGATGCTCAGTGGATTGTGCCTGGGCAGTCAGCTCTTCTTGTACCCAAGCGAGAAGGATTTCTCAAAAAGGTCACGCTATGCGTTTGATGGAATTTTAAGGAAATACTTAACTTTGAGTTGGTTCTTGAGACTAAAGCGATAAATTAAGAACTCTTTGCAGCTCAGCTTGCAACAATACATGCCGTATATGTGGCTGAAGAATATCCAGCTTTGGTCAACCGTAAAAAAGTCGCCCTGCAGCAGGTCCTCATACTTCACATCTAACCACTTCAAAAATTAATCAATTAAACTTCTGCCTCATCTATCATAAGCCCCGACCTCGCTCCAACCGAATACCACTTGTTCTGAGCCATAGCTTACTTTTTGCGATGAAAAAATTCAAGATTGAAGAAGAGGTAAAATCTGACTGCCTCAGGTGTTTTGCTTCCAACAACTTATCAATATATCGAAGAGGAATAGAGTTACGGACTCAAAGGTGGATTGAGGTCGTGGAAAACAATGACTTATATTTGGAGGAATAATTTTATATACATTTTTTAAACAGTGAATAACGCAAATACTCTTGTTATATCCTAGTATATGTGGAAATAACTATTGTTTACAATAAAAAAACTGGTTAACCAGTTCTTCTAATAACATTCGTGGATTGTATGCGTATATGAAAGAAATATATCTAGCAAGATAGTTTGTGTGATTTGATATACGTGCTATACTGAATCCACAGGTCATTATTCAAAAGGAGTTCCTCAAACACTGTTCAACTGCTACAAGGGTTGCTGTTTATGTATCCGAAATAATAAATAACAACAATTATTTATCATTGAAAATGGTTTCATTTTTGAAAATATTATTCGCGATGATCGATACACTTTTGCATACGTTTGGACCAATTTTCATAGCAATTTTTCCATTCCCATTGAGGTAACTCCAAAACACGCATCAACCGCTTCTTCTGAAGTTGAAAATCGTTGACCACATAGTTTACGAATGGGAACAAAAATAAATCATTGAATGTGCCAAAACAGGACTGTACGTCGGATAACCCATCAATTCGATGTTTTGACCGGTCAAATTTTGCGTTGTTCGGTCCGATGTGTAAGAGCTCGCGTTTTCATGGTAAAAAATAATTCTGCCTCGCTGGATGCTTTTTTCTTATTTCTGGTAAACAAATGATGATGACTACCATTTGCTTCGAAGTGCTTCTTGCGCGAACAACTTTGAGTTTGGCTCATTTTGAAAGACCCCTACAATCGACTGATGACTTTCGGATTCATACGCATAGATCCACGTCGAGTTAATTACTTAGTTAATCCATGTAGTAAATCATCGCATCAAAATGCTCACGAGTTAATGCCATTTTTTAACTGAGATGAAATTTTCAAGTCACTAATGCTGTTTATGAGCGTGTTACAGAGCACCTTGACGTATCAATTTTACGAATTTCATAGTATTTGCAGTAAAAATTTAGTCTTAAAACCATACACAGTTTAATTAGGACATGAATGTAAACTACTTGAGCATTGTTAATATCATAATTTTACGAAATAGATATCCTTAGCGATGAGGCCCGTTTCCATTTAAACAGATGGATAACAATCAAGAAACGTGCCGTATATGGGAAAAAGCAATTCCAAGCACGCAAGAAAGATTATCGAACTACTATTACATCCTCATAAAGTTACTGTTTGGGGCATGCAGAAATTATACAACAAGTACTATGGAAAAGGGACATATATTAAAGAGGCATTCATTTTTATACAAGAAAAATTTATTATTATAAAAATAATCAGTGTAACATACCATGCCAATTTCTAACGTTATTTAAGTGACGACCATTGTCACGAACCCACTTTTGAAACCGTTCTAAACAGTTTGTCTCCACTTTCGTTTCTTCATCGATTTCTTCGATTCGATCACGTATAGCGACTTTTAAATCTAACAGTGTGCAAGACTTACTTACGAGGGTAGTCTGAAAAGTTCCGAGCCTAACACAGAAACCAGTATTGTTTTTGTCAAAACCAGTTTTATTTCTCAACATAGTCTTATAGTTATTCTATAAACTTTTCCCAGCAATGCTCCCATCTCTTTAATTCGTCCAAATAGTACTTAACATCATATTCTGCAAAATACTCGTTTAGGAATGTGATAGCCGCCTTATTCGATGAAAATATCTCCCCTCTGAGCGAAACTTAAATATAAATAAGTCGCTGGGGCCAGATCTAGTTAATCCAATTTCGTGAATTTTTAACATGGCGATCACTGAAGTGTGAGACGGGTGTTTTGGCGGAACAAAACTTCCTTTTCGTCAAATGCGGCTGTAATTCTGTGTGCACTGTTAGTGCTTTTCCCTTTTCAAGATAGTCGATTAACATAACTCCATGAATATCCTTAAAAACAATCGTCATTATTTCTCCGGTCAATGGAACAGTCTTCGCCTTTTTGAGAGTAGATTCACCTTTCGCAGTTCACTGTTTCGACTGTGCCTTAGTTTCAGGAGAGTAGTGGTGTATCCAAGTTATATCTATAGTTAATAATCGACGTCAAAACTGCCACTTATTTCGCTTAAACTACTTCAACAAGGCTTCGGAAATGTTTATTCGAATGCGCTTTTGGCCCTGAGTGAGCAATCGCCGCATCTAATGCACAGCTAGCTTTTTCATGCACAAATCTTCAGTCAATATATGATAAATACCTTAACCTTAATTCGACACTAAACTTGAAGAGATTTACCACTAAACACCAAAACACTTTTAGAAACTTCATCAGGAGATGATTTAATCATCTCCTGATGATGCTAACATGGTTAGCGAAACGTGCATCGAGCAGTTCAAAAAAAGTGTTTTGGTGTTTAGTGGTAAATCTCTTCAAGTTTGGTGTTTCACACCAAAGGTTCCAATAGAAGAATTGATCTTGATCTTGATTAGTGCTGTAGTAATTAATTTACTATACACCACATTTCATTTCGATAAGTGGTGAAAACTTGTGGTTTATATGATCGTCCATTATTTGTTTGTTTGTTTTTATATGCTCTCGTCAAAGTATCGTTTTTCAGTCACGTCAGAACATAGTTTGGTAAGAAAATTACCTAAATTAACTACACACAAAATAAACGCTTTTAATGGGAGAGATGGGCCTGATGCTTTAATAACAAGTTTAAAATATTTGGCTTCAATTTACTTAGGTTTAATCTAAAATCTCCTCGGTCAGTGATTTCCAATCTGTTTCTTTTTTTTTTATAAGAAGATTGTCAACCCTGCTGAAACCCCTTCCACGAGGTATGAAGATAAAAACGCTATCAAAAACATTTTCGGAATAGTTTCTAATACAGAATAAATAACAAATATGCCTATCTGAAACCAAAATTGCTGATATCCCTTTCTGAACTGTACCTTAAGTTCTTCGTTAGTGCTTATTCCGACCAGTTCTTCTTGTGATATGACATTTGTTTCTTCAATGTCACCGTATGGATTGATAATCTACTGTGGCATTTTCATAGTTAAAATATCCTCAAACCCAGTTTCAAAGTCTGTGTGTAGGATATTTAAATGTTGAACGTAGATAGAAACGTCATCATCCTGACAGTTTGTCTGTGACAAATTGGGAAACTGGGAAAATAGGCGCTGTCCAATGTTTTGATTCATTAGTTTAATTTAATTTTGGCAAGAAAAGCTGACTTATCTTAAAACAAATCATCATAAAAAAAAAGACGGACTTTGTTTTTATCAAATTTAGAGTGTCACCTTGTAACTGCAAGTTAACCTCATTAAATTTACTGAACAGATCTGGTAATTAAGCAATATCTGGTTTCCACTTAATTAAATTTTCTTTTAAAATTAGATCTATAGCATCCAAAAACTCTAAAACTATCTCAAACAGTGATAAATATATTGTCGTCATACATAAGCCATCTGACAACGTGCTTCAGTGGAAATGCTCGTCATTTTCTTCACACAACTGCGCTAATAAGAAATAACCTAAAATTCAACGCGTGATTCCGAATTCTGTCTACTGCGTTAATGACAAATTGAAGAGATTGATGCAATCTAACACTCAGTTTTTAGCAACTAAATGTTGTCGATAGATAACGCAGTGTACACCAAACACCTCTGGTACATTTTGTTTTAAATAACATATAAATCCACGATAGCTCCCAAAGATGGCAGGTACTCCATCTGTTGCCACTGATGTTAAATTTGAATATTGAACTACTATTAGCTCGAGTCGTGATCGGCGTCCCTATACAATCGGAGGAACTACAAAAAGAAAATTTTATAAAAAATAATTTACTTACTTTTCTCCGGCACTCCCAAGCAGGATGGCATTGATTCACTTTAAGTTAATCTAATTTAGGTACCTAACTACCTATTTATATTTTCAAAAATTTTTACTTAACACTTTTCTTTTTAAAATTCCAAAAACAAATGAACAGTGTTTTTCTCTGACATTCGTTTTTATAATTGACGAATTAAACAAGCCCTTGCCAGTACTATTGGTACAAGTCTGCGCTGTCCTTGCAAAGCTGGACAATGGCCTACTCGTACAATGAAATATGCTTAATTAATATGTATGGAATTTATAATACTTCTTAATCAGTTTGATATATTAGAAGATAATAACTTAAATTTCAACAACAAAAGTATAAAAATAATTTTATAAGTAAAAAGAAATAAGTTGATTGAATATTCTATCAATTAGCTTTAATTAAAATTCAAAGCAATCAAGTTGCTGGTTTGACTCGTTGACGGAGAATGGTGTTCACCCCGTCATCGATCTCGAATTTTCCTAGGACTGAAACATAGAGTCATGAAGTTCCCCGAATCTAGCCTCCAAATCTCATATCTCCATATCTTCATCACGTTTTATAAACATTTATGTTTTAAAAATATTTATTTCATAGGTAATTTGTATGCCTATTATAAGAAAGTATTATATAAGTGCATAGGTACTATCAGTGTTATGTGGATTATTTCATTTATGGAAAGCCAACGTTTTGGTCAGGACTTGTTGCTATGCCCCCCGATTTTTGTTTTCGCTGACGTGGACCCCATGCAGTTCGGAGTTGACCCCTGGGGGTCGATATAGACCACTTTTGGAATCTACGGTCTAAACTAATTAATGCGGATATAAACAATGTGTTCATTCAACAAGGCAATGGGACTTAACACACATCTCGCCAGAAAATCGGTTTATTACAAGAAAAATCTGCTGAGCGCGTTAATTCTCGAAATGGCAATATCAACTGGTTACGAAGATCATGTAATCTCACCCCCTTGGATTATTTTTGTGGGGTTATGTTAAATCTCTGGTCTACGGAAATAAGGCCCAAACAATTATTGACCTTAAACGAAACATTCAACCCTCCATAGAATATAAACCACGCGATATGTATGAAAATGTAATCGAAAATGGGGTCTTCAGAATGCATTCCAGAAAAAGCGGAGTGCGACATTTCAATGATATTATTTTTAAAACAATTCCATTATTTGTTTTTTAAGATTAAGTTTTAAGTTGTGACACTCTGATTGGACAATTCTTTATTATACTTTCATATTAATGAAAATAAAAAATTACTAATATTTTTAGTAATCTATTCCATATGATTATCAGCGACTTCCCTTATTGTATATGATGATAAGCGTAAATAATGATAAATACAAAGCAATTATTCTGCAGCAAACCTAGAAATAAATCTTAATCTAATAAATAGACATTTATTGGTGACTTAACGTAGTATGGATTTGTCGATGAAGGATATTAATATGGATATTTCCATTCCAAATCGTAAATTTATTATAACACTTTATTATTGTTATTATATGCAATTGACATCTGTATATTCAGGCGTATTTTCGAAACGTAAAATGTATGATTTTATTAAGTACTTTATTTTGTATATTTGACGTTGATTTCGAAATGGAAATACTAAAATAATTGTTTCGTTACATTGTTGCAGTATTATTATTGTTCAGACAAGAAACGAACATATTAAGGCAATGAAAAGCTTATAAATGATTTGATAAATTGTCTTCTCGAGAACCAGTTTAGCCTGAGATTGACGAAGTAACTACATTTTCTGGAATCACTCTAATTCTTGTTGAAACATTACAAAGTTTATACATATTTTAGGTGGATACATGTTGTGATACGTATTCACAATAAAACTTACCATATAGTAGCGGATGAATGATAACGTTTAAATTAAACAAATTAATTTAAAGGAGCCCCACCCATCCCTTACATTGCAGGGCACATGTTTCGTTTGTTGGTGGTTAGACTCATCAGGGTACCGACATATGCTCTCTCGTCAAGATTAGGGAGTCCCTCTCCACAATCAAACAACCCATACGTTCGCCGACTTCTCGTCGGATGGCCTATACATGCAATTTTTTTTATTTGGACTGCGTCCAATGAGACAACAGTAGTCAGGCGTTAAACACGCGTTATAACAAATGCTCATTTTGGTGGAGACGCAGGTTGTTGTGCGTCCCACATGAGATTGTGAAACTCAACGGTTGGGGGTGTGTAATATGGACAACAAGCGGGTACGACTAACAATGTCAAAGCAGTGTTTGGACCGCTTTAAGTGAAATCCGCAGGACTTTTTACGTCGAGTGGTCACCGTTGATGAAACCTGGATACATTATTATACGCCAGAGACCAAGAGACAGTCAAAACAATGGATTTTTCCGAGTGAATCTGCTCCGAAGAAGGCAGCAAAAACGGTTCCATCACGATTTTTTGGGATTGCAAAGGAATACTCCTCATGCATGCCTCAGGGCAGTACTGCATCCATCGCATCGCTATATGGCCTACCCACATCTATTTCAATTCCGTTACTCTTCCAATTGCATCACTCGTTTTTTGTGCTACCCGAAGTTTTTGAACTGACTGCGATGTCAGTGTCCAAGTTTCACTTCCGTATGTCATAATGGACAGGACACACTGATCAAAGACTTTTCTTTTCAGGCAAAGTGGTAGTTTGTTTCTAAACACTGTTGGGCCAGCCACATTTAACACGACGCTCCACCTCCAGAGTGATATTCCCTTCCATTGAAATCCTCTGTCCTAGATAGATGTAGTGATCCACAACTTCCAAATCCTTTTCTAAAATAGAAATTCTTTTGTCCTTAACAAATTTATGGAACATGACCTGACTCTTCTTCTGGTTTATTTTCAAGTGAAGTAGTTCTCCAGCCCTTTGCAGCTCTTGTATCTGTCTTTGCAGCTCCTCTGGGTCTTGTGAAAGAAGAACGATATCATCTGCGAACCTAAGATGGTTTAAGTATGCTTCATTGATCTTTATGCCATATTGCTCCCAATCCAGATTACGGAACACCTCTTTAAGGCAGGCTGAGAAATGAAAAGGCGATATTGCATCACCCTGTCGTACACCCCACTCTACATTAATTCGCTGTAACCTCACCATACATATATCGATTCTAGTGGGTTTACATAGGCTTTGTCTATGCGTGCATGCTATGGCTTATGATTCGACTACTTAGAGAGAAAAAAAACTTAGACAGAGAGCTTAACTGATAAGTTTTCAAAGAACGAAACCCGTCTTAAGATATGGATGAATTTTCCTCCTAGTAATACCATCAAGTAGACATAACTCTGCTTCTCTTTTATTTAGATTATATTTTTAGTTTGATTTGAATCGATTGATTTTAATTTTATTCGAATTTATACAAGGTATTACTCTTGATTTTTAGATTATTTCCCTATATATTTTAGATCAGAATTGTTTAATATTCCTATAGCTTAACGTAGTTTTCGTTTTTGAGATTATCGCCAATTTTAACAACAATAATCGCTAAAATAAATAGAAACACCTATATCCTGAGCAGAAATCGAACTTACGGTCTTCCGGTGACTATGTATATGATTAATTCTCCAAGACACCGTGACCAGCTATTTTAACTTTACTATTCGTGATTAGTTAGTATTTGTTCTTTAAATTATCGATTCAAAAAATATAACTTTTATTATCAATAGTTTTGAATGGAAATGTTTTCTAAAAACTGCATATTTAAAATGAAACAATATGTACTATACTTATTGTGGGATAACTGCATAGCCCCTAAACCATCAACTCAATGCTCCTGTGCGGGATCAATCTCAATCAATATTAGAAAGACCAGGATCAGTTTAAGCCGCAAGGTAAGCTTTTCACTCATGAAGAGAACCTTTCGTCTATTGTATGTCCACACCTGTTCAACTTTTCCGTTCAACAACTTGCATTAGTGTAAGCGTTAGCACATTCATTTTAACTCAGGGTAAGATGCATGGCTCCTTCCTGTCCACATGATTGAGTCAGTTTCGTTCAACATTTCTGGCGAGTTCTGTAAAGACGGTGTTTTAAAAACGTTAAAAACAGTTAATTTGTAGGTATCTACTGTTAACTGTGTAATTTAAGTTTCATGGATACATCTGACATTGTCGTGTTAACCGGTATGACTTATAATAATACAGAAAATATGTATGTACAAAGGGATATTTAGAATAATTACAATTTATTACAAGACAATATATAATATAAAAAATATTCTTTATACACTGAATTTACAATTTTAATGCTTTTTATTTTATTTAATCTAAAACTCCGTTGTACCGTTAGGTGTACGACTGACAGTTTACATTTCAGCATAATGGTATTTCATGAATTTTTACTTTTCACGAGTTCCTGTCCAGTGCTAATTTTCTAGCCTCATTACAATAAATTCTTAGTTTTCTACTGCTTGTCGAACTTGTTCTTTCCATCTCAGCCTTGGACGTCCAACTTAATTTTTCACCTTGTTTTCGCTTCATAGTTTTGTTTTGCTAATCTCTCTTCATTAATTATGTTGATGTGTCCTAGCCAGTTCAGTTGTCTTTCTCCTATAGCTCTTTCTATTGGGTTCGTTTCCAGTTGTTCCATTACTATCATCTTTCTCACTCTATTCCTTCTTGTAATTTCCTCTATTTTGCGTAGGAATCTCAGTTCGGCAGCTGTAATTCTACTTTTGTTTCTCTTTGTTTGTCTAAGATTCTCCGCCATATATCATTGATGGTCTCACTACTTTCTGATACACCTGTGCTTATACCTTTTTCGGTATATCTCTTTTTTCCTATGAATCTTGTTTTTAGGGTGTTTATAGTTTGCCAGAGTCCATTAAGACCATCTCATCAGTGAACAATAATTCTGTTTGTCTAATTCTGTATTATCACTGTTTTAATTTTTCTAAAACCTATTTTTGTATTCTTGCATTTTTCTTTGCTATATTTTACAACATCGTCAATAACTACTGAAAAGAACAGTGGACTCAATACGCAGTCCAGTCTTAGGCGTATACCTGTCTCAAATTCTGTGGATTCATCGTTATGCGTTCTTACTTTATTATTGTTATTGTTTCTTAAGACCTACTTGTTACTCCTACTTCTACTCCTATTCTCTTTAAAGTTTTCCGGACAACCTTTTTTTTTTATTCTATCAAATGCTTTTTTCAGGTCAATGAATCAAATATGGTTTTCGGTTCCTTTTCTTAACCGGTTTTTTCCTAGTTGTCTAATTGTAAATATCATATCTTGTATGCGTCTACAAAGTCTAAAACCATGCTGTGGTTTCTCTAATGTTGCTTCTAATTTCTCTCAGCCTATGCTCTCTTATTCTGGTAAAAAAATTTCCAGGTAAACTTGTTAGTGTGATCTCTCTATTGATACCTCCTTTTTTAAACAAGGACAATGTTATACCTATATTCCAGTCTATTGCTACTTTCTTTTCTATTATGATATCGTGTAGCAGTGACAAAAATTATTTCCTTGTTATTTTTTCCATATGCAAAAAATAAAGCATTTTTTTCCATATATTTTTTTTCGTCTTGCACTGTAGTTTGCAATAAAAATTATTACTTTTAAAATTATATATTTATTTTTGTTTTTTTAATATATAATTTAATATATTTCTTTAATGTAATAAAAGTAAACTACTTTACTTTAAATTAAATTTGTAAACTATTGCAAAAACTTGCAGATTATATCAAAAAGTTGAAAGCGAAAGCGCCCAAGATACCCAACATCGGTGGGAGTCGGTGCGCTTCCTTTACGTCTCTTCGTGCGTCATGATTTTTTCCTTGCTACCTTGCATGCCTCTCGTTCAACACTGCATGCCCCTCACCTTTCAATATGAATGCGTATTGACGAACAAAAGTTGCACAAGTGTGGACATACCTTATCAGACCTATTCTATAAGATCAACAGTGACGGCCCGTGAGGGAGGGCGTTGGGGTGCCGCCCCTCGAGCATTTATCACAGTAAACAGTTTTTCAGAGCAAACCACCATATTTTATTTACTTTCAGTTTCTTTCCTTTCACTCATTTTCCTGGTTCACCTTCTGTATAGGGTTTCAATAGCACGAAAAGTAAAAACGAGGAAGATGAAAGCAAAAAAACATCTTCAGCAGCACTATTATCTTCTACGCCCTCCCATTTTAAAAACACACGAACCGCCACTGAAGATCAGTCATCATAATAGCATTACCATTCATTAAATAACGCAGCAATAATAAAAAATAAGTATAAAACTGAATTTCTAAACATTACATTAACAAATTCATTATCCTGGCAAATACCATACACAGGGCGGACTCTGTTTAATGTCATATTATAGTAAGTATATAACCTATTTTTGCACTTAATATAGTCACAATAGATTGCATTACGAGATCATAGCACGTGCAAAACAATCTTACAAACATTATGATTCCTAAATTACCTTACGATGTTTTAGGGTATAGTTTACGCGAAATCACTCAACGTATCAGTATGAATTAATATATGGGCTCGCGTGCAGAACATGAACTTTCAACGAAACCGATTCGTTTTTCCCTAAATACGTTTGGTATTATATAGTAAGTATAGCCGACCCTTAAACTATAAAAGGTATCGTACCTGTCTTGTAAGAACAAGGTTCTGTCGATTCAGGATTTAAAGACTAATTATGTAGAATTACTTAAAACAATGGTTAGTACTATACTAGACAGCTGCGTTAACCCATTTTGTTTTCGAATGCAGTACACTTCCAGATCACCGTGCACATCAATATACAAAATTGCCGGTACATAAAACCGGTAAAAGAAACCGTCGATACGGGTGTTAACGACCACTTAATTGATTTAAAGTAACTGCTTAACCACTAGTTGCTAGATTAAAAAAGTGCCATTGACACAAAGGTTCTCATCTCGCTGATGTTATTTTAAAAATGTAAATTCCCATATATTTTTCTATTAATGAATATTTATTTTCATGTAACCGGTGGTTCTATTTTATTTTACTTTTGAAACGTAGAGAAATTAATGCTCTACATGTCACCATGAAATGAACTAGTAGGGTGTAACAAAAATATTTGTATTTTTTTCTTTATTTATAAATAAAAGATTCTAGTTCTCTCCTCAGAGGTTTCATTCAATTTCCACTTTTTGCTTCGACCAAAGCGTTTCATTTTCTGTATTAAAAGATTCCACTGCAAAATATTAAGTCGACGGTTTCTAACAAAAACGTGAAAATGAGTGAAATAAGAAGCAAAATTAAGGCAATATTAAGACTTAAGTATTTTGAAAAAAGCTTCAAAGCGACTGACGTCTCTCACGAAATTTGCAAAATAGAAGGGAAAGATGCCGCATCAATTTCTAAGGGGAGACATGAGTTATGATCGTCCACGGTCTCTCGATACTAACGTTTTGAGAGTAGCTGTGTCTGTATTTCCTAGAACGAGCATTAGGGAATATTAGGTGTATCCTATACTGCCGTTAACCGGAGATAGCAAGCATTTACAGGGCATAGGAATAATGCCAAAGAGCTGTAGAAGCATCCCTCATGAATTGTCACCGCAGCAAACCATCCATCGGGTTGAGGTATGTAAAACTCTCTTCAAAATCTATTGGTTTTCGATTCATCAAATAAATTCTTAGTTGCGATGAAAAATGGGATTATTAAAACAGTTCTAATGATGTATAGTAGTAGATTATGCCCTGGCAACCAGCTCTTCCGGTATCAAATCGAGGCGAGAAAGATTTGTCAAAAAGGTCACCCTGTATGTTTGGTGAAATTTTGAAGGACTAATTTAGTTTGAATTGGTACGGCGAGAAAATTAGAACTATACTCAGCTCAGCTTGAGGAAATACACGCTGTTCTGACCAAAAAATATCCCATGTTTGGTCAAGCATAAAAAGTTATCCAGCCACAAGACAACGCATTCACATCATTTAGCTTTTCTCTCATCCAGTGTTATCTCCTCGACCTCGCTCCATCAGATCCAAGGACTTATTCCAATTCAAGGGCCACTTGTTGCAAGAAAAAAATTCAGGACTGAAGAAGAGGTAAAAATCGGCCTAAACCACTCATCGTGGTACCGAAATGGAAAAATATGACTGACAATGGTGGATTCAGGTCATCGAAAGCAACGGCCTATATTTTCAGGCATTATCCCGAATATTTTTTTTAACAGTGAATAAGTAGGTACCTTAAAACGCAAATATGTTTTTGTTTTTAAAGTAAGTAAAAAGTCATCAAAAACCTGTCAAAAATAATCTCAAGCCTCTCAAAAAAAATTGAGTGATAAAAAAAATTAAGTATATTGGAGATTTTAGATTCAGTGTGTACACGAAATCTCTTCTGTCTGGTCCGATATTAAAACAGTTCAAGCATCATTTTTCATTTATATACGAAAAATGAAATCCTACACGCCTCCTGTAAGACGCCTTCGTCAACATCGTTGTCGAGGAAAAATGAAAACCGTAACGGAGATTAAGAAGGAGAAACGACACCTCGCTTCGATAACTCAACGCCCCCTTGTCCACCCCGTCGGCCTCCTCCGTTCCCCCATTCTGGTTTGTGTCGCATCTAATTCCGTCTCTGGCGCTCTTAATGAACGAACGCCATAAATTTGCCGGTTTTTATCTGGTTCTCAGGACATATCAACGCTCCTAATCCGTCTAATGGACGCCTTTCTGTCAGTTCGTCGGCCAACAAAAGCGAAAAACTACACTATGGCAACGGTTTCCAGATTATTCTTTCGCACACAAATGTCCCAGTTTATTTTCTAGGTTTTCAAATCCTCTCTTTTTCTTAATTACTGTTAAATCGCTTGAATGGGCACCTTTTTCTGTTTTTTTTTTCCTTTTTACTGAAATATTTCTAAGCTGATCTATCTGAAAGAAACAGATCAAATAAAATTATTTAATGTATATAATATATATATATATATATATATATATATATATATATATATATATATATATATATATATATATATATATATATATATATACAGGCTGCTACAGTTCGCAAATGTCGTACAAAATATAGTCGGAATATTGATTTAAATTCGTCAACTGTGAACAGAGTTATTAAAAAATTCAGGGAGTCTGGATCAATTGGAGACGCTAAACATGATGGGCCTCTAATAACAAATCGTTGACATGATAATATCGAGGCAGTACGTGAGAGTGTTGGTGGAAGTGCAGGAACATCGATTCGGCATCGTGGACAAGAATTACAAATTTCAAGAAGCTCTCTAAAACGTAGACTCACTAAAGATCTGCGTCTCCATGCTTACAAGGTTCAATTGACACAAGAACTGCAGTCTAACGACCATGCACAGCGAAGAGAGTTTGTTGAATGGATTATCGAACAACAAGTGAATGCTGATTTTTGAATGAATGAAGCTCATTTTCACCTTGATGGCTTCGTTAATCCTGAAAATTACCACACAACGTGTCACTGTTTGGTGCGGTTTTTGGACTGGAGGCGTCATTGGACCATACTTTTTCGAAAATGAAGCAAGAAGTTACTGTTACTGGTACTCGATATCGCGACATGATAACCGAGTTCTTTCTGCCTAAATTGGATGATATTGACGTGACGATGATGTGATGTGATGTGGTTTGTCATGCCGTAAAACAATCTAATTACTGCATGAGATATTTCCTGGTCGTCTACTCTCTCGTTTTGGTGATTAGAATTGCCCCTCTAAATGTGATTTAATATCATTGGATTTCTTTCTATGGGGGTTATATAGTCAACAAGCCCATATATATAATCAACAAGCTCATATCCACCCATGCATTGAAGGAGGAGATTCAACGCTGCATCAATGAAATTCAGCCACATGTATGCAAAATGATCATGGAACATTTCTACAAAAGAGTGCTATGTGCCAGCAAAGGTGTGTATGTCATTTGCCCGATGTGCTATTAATAATCCTATCCTACGTACTTTATGCTTCAATAAAAAAAATACAATTGAAAAAAAACTGTGTTTTCTATTTAATGCAAATCTTGCAAAAATTTTGGGATTCGCTTTATATAATATATATATACATTAGAATAACTAGGTTCTCAGGTAGAATCGCGAACATAGGCAAACAGAACTTAATTTATTAGAAACGGCACTAATTCAAAACAGCTATGACATACGTCAAATAAAAAGGCATATTAATGAAGTTCAGGCAACAGGTCATACCAACCAATGTACTAGACAATTGTTCCAAAGTTCTTCCTATCATTCATTAAAGGAGTTACTAATAAAATTTGCCACGTATTCAGATCCCGTAATATCGAAACGATATTTACAACAGAAATAAATATATCCAGTTCATTATACCAGTGAAGGATAATATTCCACAATTGTCACATGGTGTCTATGAGATTCCCTGTTCTGGCTGCTCCCAATCATGTATCGGCCAAACTAATAGACGTTTCCCAAATCGCATATACGAGCATTCTCTCGCCGTCCGAAAATCGGATCTCTCCTTGCCTTTAGCAGAACATCCTATCCAAACGGGTCAGAAAACAGATTTCGGCAACGCCAAAACCAATGACAAAGCCAAAGTAATCGCACCTATATATTTCTACAAACCCCGCATAATTCATGAAGCAATTGAAATCGAAAAACGTCCAGACAAGAAGGACGACGGTTTTAGAGTTCCAAATACATGGAAACCGCTTATTTCCAAATTGCCCATCCGAAACCCTTCCAGTCAACATAATTAATACAGAAGTCGCGCGGTCTACGTTATTTTCTAGTTGTGAACTCTGGGGAGTAGGCAGATTGAAGCCTCGGAGTAAATCGACTAGATTCTCTTGAAAATGGCTTCAAAGTGGAAGCCGAAACGTCGAGATTTTACAAATCTAAAACGCGGTTCTACCCGAGAACCTAGTAATTCTAATATTACCGACCGTGGAAGCCTTTCCGCATTGATAAATTGTTAGCAACGTTTGGAGCTGTTTAAGTGAAATAAAAAAGATTTTTCATGCGGTATGTTCAATGGATGAAACAAGGATCCATCAGTACACTCCGGAGTCAAATCGGTAGTCAGCTGAGTGGACAGCAGCTGGTCAAACCGTCTAAAGCGAGCAAAAACACAACCATCGGAAGGCTAGTTTATGACCTCTGTATATATGTATCTCGAGAAAAGTGAAACCATCAATAGCAAATATAGGCTCATAGGCTTTCATCAATAGAAAATATAGACAAGATCGCAAAAAAGGCTCCTTATGAACACAAAAAATGCTATTTCACCAAGACAATGCATCGTTTCACAAATCGTTGGCAACGATGGCTATATTGCATGAATTGCACTTCGAATTACTTCCTTGTCTACCGTATTCTCCGGATCTGGCTCATAGTGACTATGTCTTGTTCTCAGACCTGTTCTATTTGGATCTTTGGGAAATCTTGAAAAAAGATAAACTAGTTTAATAACATGAAATCCAAATCAAAATGAAAGTAACATTTACATTATAATCATTTATAAAAAAAAGGATTGTAAAAAAAGGTAACATTCTGTATTATTAGTTATATTTTGCAGGTTCTTTATATGAGTAAAGCAATATGTTTTATATGTACCAAACGAAAACTAAAAAATAATCTGAATTTTTAAGGCCTATCTCGGAAAACTAAACATTTTAGAACATACGTTAAAAAAAAAGATAATCACTATCTTGAATAACATTATAATTATATTATTTTACCTAAATCAATTTGACTACGCCTATGCATACCAGGTCATATGTTGGCTTCATAACCTTAAAATTTCATTCAAATAAAATATGTTTTTATTTTTCAATAATTGACAAATTTAGAATTAAAAGCACTTACCTATGAATTTTGATTTTTTCGTGTCAGGGAACAACTACAAGACGCACAACTAACCATATTTTGTGTGTTTACCTTACTTCCGAAAGTATTGCTTTTATTGTCAATATAATAAGTATTAATATGTGTTTACACCAGAACACACAAAAGGAGTATTCCAGTACTTATTCCGCACAAACCGATGATGACGATTTTGATTAAAACGCACTAAAACTGCTCAAATCTACTATTAAATTTCTGTGGTGTTTCAATATTGCCCTTTCCGTCCTCATTAATATATGTATAAAGATAGGCAAGGCTTGTTCCTGTTAGTTTTATATTCAAAGATGAATTGAAACGTAGAAATTACAATGATGGAAATATATGGCTATTGACTGAAATATATAACTCTGATATTTAAAACACCATTTACATTTCTAGAAAATATCATGAATGTGAAACCTTCAATTTATATGGTAATTTAATATATTTAACATCCTATTTGTGTAGGAGTGTGTCAAGTTTAACTTAGTTAAATCCATAGATTCTGTAACGATTTGATAACAATTGTAATGTAACGAGGTCATGAAAGGCACCGGAAACCATTAGAAACTCCAGAGAGGATCAAGAGGCTTTATTCGAGATCTGACAGCCATTTGCATATCTAAGTCAAACAGAAGACCGCAAACCGCAAACTGTTGACCACTATTCTACATAAAAAAATATAAATTAAAAATAAGAAAAATATATCCAAAAAACGAAAATGACTTGCTTTTAGAGATATACAGTTGAACAGCCGAAAGATTACGGTCATTAATTTTTATCCATTTGAATCAAATCAAAAATTAGTGCTAACTTTCATTATGAAACGTTCTGTTATAAATCAATATTTTAACGTAAAATTTCGAGTGTGCCATGAAATTGTAAAGTTTTATGTCATAGATCTAACGGAGAATTTTGCAGGTTATAATTGTACGGACAATTTCAAGTTATTAGGGAATTTTAGGGAAATAGCCAATGAATGAAATTGTTTTGTTATTGGTCAAAACAATGAATGAAATTATTTTGGTATTAGTCAAAATCATTATTTTATCTACTCTATAAACATTGTTGTTCTGTTATTCCGTGAGGACATCCACAAATTCCCAGCAACATACAGCTAGCGATTACGCATACTTTGAATAAACCATTTTTTTACCTTTCTCCCAAATTAAACATGATATTTGAAGAAAAAAATAAGTATTATTAACCGCTACACCTGGTCTATCTTTTTCAGTATTTTAAATATTTAATTCCTAGTAACATTCAGTATTAAAATGTATCTTCATTGTAAAACTATTATATAAAGGCGGATTAAAATATATAAGACTTTGTCCTAATTATCAACCGAAAAAAAATCATGAAACGCCCACGTTCTCTTACAAGAGCGATGTTGTTTTACCACAATGCAACATTTAGATTTATATCAAGAAGGAATCGAATTCTTCTCGAATGCTCTTGCTCAATTAAAGACCGCATACAACCAATCTGTCATGTTTTTACCGCACGCTCATGTATTTATCTCTAATAGACGTACGGCACATAAATCATAACGACCAGCGCTTTCACTCACTCGATTCACAATTAAATTATCTACAAATCGAGGTGGAACCAGCTCGATCGCCTTAAAAAGAATTATGACTTATGGCGCCATTCCCCAACCTTTCTAATGATCATTTTTCCTGATGTCGGGTTCGATTTCGGTAGTTCGGCTATTCTTGCGCTATTAATTTTTAAAATACATTTATCAGTGAAAATAATAGCTTTAATAAAATTTTTCACAAGTATGTAGTATTTATCATAAATATATAATAAAAGGTATTTCAATAAGATATGAGCATGAGTCTGAATTGCGCACCATTTCTTTTCTATCGAACTTTTTGAATTTTATATCTGGTGCTCAACTAAATTCCTAATATATATATATATATATATATATATATATATATATATATATATATATATATATATATATATATATATATTGTAATGTTACATTTCTTTGGACAGCGTCCAATGAGACAACAGTAGTTGAGTGTCAAGTACACCTAACCGCTGGGTTCCATAATCTCATGTGGAACACACAGCAACCTGCGTCTCCGCCCAAATGAACATTTTTGTTAGGTGCAGGAATAAGCACCACCCTTCCCTGCAATTGGAGGGCACATGTTTCACCTCTCTATGTTCAGGCTCGTCAGGGTACCGACACATGCTCTCCCGTCAAGAATAAGAAGACCCCATCCACTGTCACCAACCTATAGTCTCGCCGACTTCCCGTCGGATGGCGTATATATGTAATGTTAGATTTCTTTGGACAGCGTATGTTAGATTTTTGTTGTGTTAAAAGGTATATAAGTTGTATGGTAGTGACTTGCAACTAAAGATGATGAAATATCCTCGGTGTAATAACCATTATTTGGCAACTTGTGTACCCGAAGTGCTTGGCAATGGGTCGATGGGTCCTGCACTGTCAGGGTCAGGAGGCTGAAAGGAAGTAGTGGTCTTTCTAAGTCTTTTGAGTTTCCGTACATGTGTAGTTACAGGTTTCTTTCTAGTTACACCCGTTATTTTGTTTTTGTTCATATCAGTCACTTTAGTTGGTATGTATTGAGGATTAATTTTGTTGCATAGTGTGTTTTTTCTGTAAATAGTCTGATCAGGGATCAATTCGGGGGGTGGTTCTATATTGTTATTCCGTTTTTGTGTGGTTTCGGACTGTTTCTTATAAGTGTTTTTGTAAATTGTTTCGTAAAAAGGTATTAATTCACTTTTCCTCCTTTGATTATATTGTTCGAAAATGGTTAGGTCATTATTGATATTGGGCTCGTTAAGATAGGGACCATATAGTATCGAAAATGGCGAATGACCTGTAGTAGAATGCATGCTTTGATTATATATTAAGATAGCAGAGGTCATTAAGTTTTGTGGAGTTTCGTCAGGGTTTTGCGTTTTAAGGATTCGCAACTTCTCTAGCAATGTAGAATGTAATCTTTCTACAGGACTGTTGGACGATGAATTTCCAGGGGTAGTATAATGTACTTCTACGCAAAATAGTTGGCAAAACTCTTTGAAGAGATTGTTTTTGAATTCAGCTCCATTATCAACAACAATTTTAGAAGGGGAATTATGATTGGAAAAGTAATGCCTTAGTTTTCCAACAATGGTAACTGCGTTTTTGTCAGTTACGAAATAAGCTTGGGCGTATTTGGAGAAAGAATCGATGATGGTTAGAAATTGGCAGTTTGAAAATTGGAATAGGTCAAGATGTAAGGTCTTGAAAGGTTTTTTCGCTAATAAAGGACCTTCGTAGGCTATTTTATAAGGGTGTCTTTCGTACTTGTTCTGTAAGCAGATTTCACAAGTGTTTATGGTGTTGGTAATGGAATCCCTTAATTTAGGCCAATAATATTTTTGTTTAAGTTGATTATAGGTTTCTGTTATACCATTATGATTATTCTGGTGATAGTTGGAATAAATTTATTTTTGTTGCGCGTCGTCGGTGATATCAGTAAGATAAGTATTAGAAAAGACTAATCTCGCGGATGGATTTAGATTAGCGTTAATTATTCTTTGAAACTCTATCTTTAGTTCTTGGTCTGGAATATAAATAGTAAAAGTGGCATCTGGTTTTATTATTTCTTTCAGTATTTTCACTATATGGTCGTTCGGTTTTTGAAATCTCTACAAAATGGTGGTTTTTCTTAAATGGCTTCGAATATACATGTTTAAATTGGT
Organism: Cosmopolites sordidus; assembly: GCA_031761425.1. Classification (NCBI taxonomy): domain Eukaryota; kingdom Metazoa; phylum Arthropoda; class Insecta; order Coleoptera; family Curculionidae; genus Cosmopolites; species Cosmopolites sordidus. The sequence goes on along the minus strand of JARFXV010000824.1, from coordinate 781,355 downwards.
TTCCGTAATCAATTATTAGGCGGTTTGTAGCGTAATTGACGGGTAATTCTGATATTGGAAGGTGTTTGCCTTATTTAATTGGGTTCTCTGATCTTAGATAACCAAATAAGAGGGTTGTGATCTGTTTCGATTATAAACTCTTGTCCATACAAATACGGGCGAAAGTGTTTAGTGGAGTCTACTATAGCTAGCAGTTCTCTCTCAATTGTAGAATAGTTCTTTTCGGCTGTATTGAGGGTTCTTGAATGAAATGCTATCGGATGTTCATTTTGTGAAAGGACGCTCCCTATAGCTACATTCGAAGCATCTGTAGTTAGTTTAAATGGTTTGTTGTAGTCAGGGTATTGGAGGATAGGACAATTTGTAATTAATTCTTTGCATTTCTGGAACGCATTTTTGTACTCGGTATTTTCGGCATCAACGGAACTACCTTTTCGAAGACATTTGGTCAATGGGCAGGTCATTTTTGAGAAGTTTTTGATGAAACGTCTCTAATAACCTACTAATCCCAAGAATGCTTTGATTTCTTTCTGGCTTTTTGGAATGGTGTAGCGTTGAATGGTTTCAACTTTAGTTGGATTGGGTTTTATCCCATCGGGAGTGATGACGTGCCCTAGGAAGGAAACTTCCTTGCAGAGGAATTCTGATTTGTCCGGCTGAACTTTTAGGTTGACTTCTTTTAATCTCTTGAATATTATTCGTATGTGGTCAATATGTTCTGAGAGTGATTTTGAAAATATGACGACATCGTCCATGTAAACAAAGCAGAATTTATATAGATATTCCCTCAGTACTTCATCCATCATTCTTTGGAATGTGGCTGGAGCATTTTTGAGGCCAAAGGGCCTCCGAAGGTACTCAAAATGACCATTGTTCACAGTGAACACAGTCTTTTCGACGGAATCTGAACTCATCTCGATTTGATGGAAGCCTTGAGCTAAATCGAGAGTAGTGAAATAGGTGCATTTGCCAAGGTTATCTAGGATATCATCGATACGTGGGAGCGGCCATTTTTCTTCAACTGTTACGTCATTGAGCTGGCGGTAGTCGATTACTAGTCTGTACTTCTTCTTACCGGAAGCATCTGCCTTTTTCGGAACTATCCAGACTGGGGCGGAATAAGGCGAGATGGAAGGTTGAATAATTTTGTTGTCCAATAGTTTTTGAACTTGGGACTGTATTTCCTGGTTTATAGAAGGTGGGTGTCGATAGGATTTTACATATATTGGACGATCATTATTAGTTCGGATATAATGTTTAGTTTGACTAGTGAAAGAAAGGTCACATCCTTCGTGGTACATAATTTCTTTGAAATCGTATAGAAGGGGAATAATTTTCGATTTTTAAAAAGTGTTATATGATCCAATCGTAGGAGTTCTGAAGGATTAAATTTCTTTTTTATAGATTCACTAGGAGGGTCTAATAATTCAAACTGATCGTGCGGAATGACTTTGATGACTTTGATTTCTTTGATGAAAATTGATACCTACTTCAGGAGCGGGATTAGGGATTTTACAATAACCATTTCGTACGTCAACTAGACTTTCAGGTATAATATGGTCTCCAACTGTAAATGAAGGCAGAATAGCAACGCCGTTTTCGTAATTTACCGGAATGCATAGATGGTTGTTATTAAGGTTCTGAATAGGTCGAGTCAAAGGTTTATTATAAGCAAGAGAAAAAGGAACTTTAATATTCCTAAGAGTTAAAAGTTTCTTCTCGTAATCTATTAATGCATGAAGATGTTTCAAAGCCTTTGTTCCTATCAGCGCGTCAAAGTCATTATGCCAATTTAAAACTCTCATATCTAAATTATCGTTAATTCGTAATTCTTTTAATAACGGTATAGTTAAATTTTTATTTTCTTTGTACGTATTTTTACAAGCAGTTACTTCGAAAGGTTCGAAAAATATCTTTTCAGGAAATTGATTAGCAATTTTAGGAGAAATGATAGAGTCAGTAGCACCAGAATCAATGAGGATTATTTGTATTTGAGGAAGATAGAAATATGGTAATTCAATCTTCTGGGCTATGTTGTTTAGGTTGATGGGAGATGAGAGCGAAGTTCTTGAAAATTTTCAGGTGCCCTTTCCGAAATGTTTTCATTAGTCTTTCCGACGGCAGAAAGGTGGTCGACAAAATTGAAGGTTGGGTATTTCGAACGAAGAATGATCCTCTTGAGGATAGTATGAAGAGGAATCTTGATAATATGAAAAATAATCATACTCCTCGGAAGGTTCTTCCACCAAATACTCTTCGTTATGCGGTTCCGTATAAGTTTCAACGTTGGTCAATTCTCTAGTGGTGAAATTTCTCGGACCGGTTTGTTGAAATGCATTAGAGAATCTATGAGGTTGTCGATTTTGATAGATTTTCGAAGGGCCTCCAGTTGAAATAGACATTGGTGTAGGGGTGTCTAATTTCAAAGGTCTATTAGTCTGTGGGGCAAATACATTTCGGGGTTTCCCAAATACTTGTGCATTTGTTGGATAATGCCTCGGCGGCATTGGTCGAGGTTGGATGTGAATCGGCTGACTCGGAAAAGCCGGTTGTCTTGGTTGAGGAAAATTCATTTGATGTTGGGAGAAAGGTTTGAATACTGGTCTATTAAATGTATTATTGTCATTAAATTGTGTATTTGTATTATTTGTAAAATTGACCTGCGACTCGATCATATTAAAATTAACGACATGTGAAAAGGCGTCGTCAAGCGTGTTTGGATTTTGCAGCATTAGCATTGTTTTTAATGTCTGCGGAGAATTGGCCGTTAATATTAGAACAGACGTTTTCTGTACCTGACTAAATAATATTACTTTTGAAGTTTAATCCTCAACATCGCACTGAATTTTCGAGATAATTCTTTGAACGAATGTTTTTAATCGGTCTACAAAATTTAAAATCGTTTCGTTTTTATTAATCTTTATATATTGTAGCTGTTGCATTAATATTTGATAAGTTATAGGGTCGCCAAATTTTTCTCTAAGAGCAACTTTTATCGTAAGCCAGTTAGTGTTAAGTCTGGTCTCGATAGGAGAAATTCATTCGCGTTGTCTATTAATTTAGATTTTATAGCTGCCAGAATTACTTTATTTAAATTTTCATTATCATCACTTGCATAAAGATAAAAGAATTCGTCGATTGCAATTATGAAACTCTCGAGATGATTTTGTGCACCGGAGAATGTGAGTAAAAGAGATGTGTGAAAACGGATGTTTTCCATTGTATTAAATATATCTACTTGATTAAACGAAGTTAAGTCTAATTCTGAGCTTAAATTAATTGATTGATTTGTTAAAATTTCTTTTGTTGAATCTGTTTCTGTGTTACTTTTTGGTTCACTTAACCCTAATTTTGCCTTATTATTCAATAAAATTTTTGTCAGACGTTTTGAAGAATCAGACATTTACATATATAAATACGTAAAAATGGCAATTCAGTTTTACTTACACTATAATCAATGAAGATTCCATAGAGTTTATATTTATAAGTACACAACCAAAAGGTTCCCTATAAAGGCGTGGCTGAATTGGCTTGTCTGATGTCGGTCTTCTGGTAGGTCGGACTAGGACTGCAGCTTCCTCTGACGACACGGTAGACGGTGGCTGGATCCTGGGTTCGTACCTTCTTCTCGGTAGTGTCTAAAGATTTGGAAATCACTTCTGCACAACGGTAAACCGATAAAGGGCAGAATGACACTAGCCTGTTCGCAGCGCCAGTTAAATACGAAAACCGACAAACTTCGTTTTTAAAAACTTTATTTTATAATAAGGACACTTAAAACTAATGAACAATATCGTGAACAACGCGAGCTTTGACACTACAATATTGATTCCCTCTACAATACAGATTCTCCTTAAATATACACTTATAGCTTAGTCAGCGTTAAGCAATGGACATTTAAATATAAACTTATAGCTTATTCAGGGTTAAGCAATGGACAGCCGTCGGTTTGGGGTCATTACTCGCGGACCATCTGTCGTCCCACTGCCTCTATATTTGGCCTGCCCATCTCCATTTCAATTCTTTTACTCTTCCAATGATGTCACACACTTTTGTTTGTTCCCTGATGCATGTGATCTCGTTTTATAATGTGAAGTATACATATTTCTATTCCCCTTTGTTCTACCCGAAGTTTTTGAATTGATTGCGATGTGAGTGTCCTGGTTTCACTTCCGTACGTCATAACGGACAGGACGCACTGATAGAAGACTTTTCTTTTCAGGCAAAGTGGGAGTTTGCTCTAAACACTATGTTGAGTCTGCCAAATACCACCTCTCGAACGTTATTACCTGTATTGAAATCCTCTGCCCAATATATATTTAAAGTGGTCAACCATCTTCACATATCTTCCTAAAACTTATATTCTTCGGTCCTCGGCTGATACGAATATTACCTCAGAATATGAATTCGTTTTTTATTCTTGAATTCATCATAGCAAATCTGCTTCGACACCCTATTGTCCTGCATCCTCTGACCTAACTATCTCAGCTGAGCTTTCGTGATCTGAGATTCTATGATCAATCTGCTGGCTCATTCAAGTACCTTCACATTGATCCGATAGCCTTGCCATGTTATTCTCAAGATTCGCCGATTACATATATATATATATATATATATATATATATATATATATATATATATATATATATATATATATATATATATATATATATACATATGCATCTGTCAACTCTACGTAGAGCATAGGTCTTCAATAAAAGCACGCCATCTAGTTCTATCATGCGCCATATCCTTGACTTTTTTCCAGGGCATGTTCACTCTTTTCAGTTGATCATGGACGGTTTTTCTCCGTTTTTGTATGGGACCTTCCCATACGTCTTTTATTCTGCGGATTCCATTACAATGTTATTTTGGCTACGCAGTTGTTTTGCTTTCTGTGCCCAACTTGCGAAGTGTGATCTCGTGTTCAATTTTATTTTACTTTGTGAAAGGAAGTCTTCATTTCGAATTGTCCGGCCACAATATGCGAAGTATTTTCCGCATGCATTTAGGCATGTGAAGACCTGAAGTTTATGTGTTATTGGCTTCGTTATTTTCCACGTTTTATACCCATAGAGCAAGGCAGGCCTAACACTTATGTTAAATATAAGAAATTTTGATTGCGTCGAATATTGTGTTTATCTCCACATAAATCGCGTCATGATCTGCACCTCCGTTCATTGTTGTGAGAGTGCTACTGTCTACGGGTAATACGTTGAATGAAAGTTGAATGTTGAATATAAGATTTCTACTGTTCATTATACTTGTTTTCTGTTATATTAATTTCTAGGCCAATTTTCTAGGCTGCCATTGCAGGTCTCTTTATCATATGGACCATATTGTTGTATTGACTCGACATAAGAGATATATCTTCCGCATATTCTAGGCCCCTCAAGCTAGATTTGACGGTCTACTGGATACCGGATGGACCTTCGTTGATGTTTTAACGATATAGCAACATATGGCCCTGCCTAACATCCGTAAAAATTTCAAATTCCTTTTGAAATCACATTTCCCGAATAAGGCGTATAATTTTTTCGGGTGTTCCTTTTCCAACATCAGCCAATCAACCAACATCAGCTGGTTGATCGGCTGCACTCTGATTCTTCACAAGCAGCATCTTTTAGTTCTCGCAAGGTAAGAGGGGGATTGTTTCGTTTCTTGATACGTGTTTTCAGAATGTGCCAACCATAATCAATGACATTCATATCCGGAGAATTTGCTGACCATCCTAACTTGGTTATTCTCTCCTCTTCAAGAAAATGTTGTATTGCTGCTGTTCGATCGGGAGATTCGTTGTCACCTATGAAAACAAATCCGTGGCCTACTGCGCCTCGAAACAGACGCACAACAGGATTTAAAACCTCCTCGATGTACACAACACCAGTGACTCTTTTCTCCAGGACCAGTAGAGGTGTCCGTGTACCCCTCATAATACCATCCCAAAATATCATGCTCCCACCTTCAAATGGGATGCGTCTTTGAGCTGTTTCTAGTCGGGCTTGTCGACCTAAAGCTCTCCAAACTAATGTTCTTCGTGAATCAGAAACCAAGCCAATTCTCGTCTCATCGGAGAACATCATGTTATTCTCGTTAGGACTATGATCCACCATTTTTCGAGCCCATTGCAATCTTATATTTTTTTGTTAAAGGGTTAATTTGGGAACAGGTTTGGGTAAAGGTCTTCTACGATGCAGTTGTTCCGCTTTCAGTCTGCGTGTTATCGTCTGTCGTGAAACATTTACCCCTTCAAATCTAACAAGCTCCCTTGATATACCACTTGTAGATTCCAGACGATTTCTTTCAGCGATCATTGATATCTGTCGGTCTTGTGCAGCTGTTGTACATCTTTTCTACCACTTCTGGGGCGATCCTTTACGTCATTTGTCTCTTCGAATTTTTTATGAATTTTTGATACGATACTTTGGGAAACACCTACAATTTCCGTGAACTCCTTATAGTAGGGATTCCCTCTTTAACAACATTCATACTTTAGTAAATCAAATATTTGAGATCAATCTAGAAAAGATCAATCTATTTGAGATCAAACTAATCAACTTTCTCCTACAGTAGGACTGACCTGGGGGTCTTCGGAAGGCTTCAAAGCATATTTAAATCGATTCTTTCCATCTCTTTGAAAAGGAGGGTATTTAACCAATATCTCCTGCCTGTTCTAACGTATTGTGCGAAAAACCGTGAATTCACTAAACAAACTGTGAAAAAATTACGATTACGCAATATGCGATAGAGCGATCTATGTTTATCTCGCAGAGATTGTATATCAAAACGTTGAAATCAGCAGAACCAGATAAGTGGAAGTGGAACTGAGCGGGGCAGATTACTAAAATAACTAATGATAGATGACAAGTCGCATAACAAAATGGCTCTTTACAGTTAAGCGCTTTTTTCAATTGTTGGACCATAACTATCAAATAACCAAATTGAAACGTTAAAAGGAAACTGGCTTAAAAGCGAAAAAACAACACTTTTTTTTGTTATGAATCCCTAAAATCAACAGTTAGTTACAATCTTTTAACAGTTACCATTTTGTATAGTTTATGGCGAAGAATCATTAGTGTGTACTTTTTCGAAAATGAGGTAATGCAGGCAGATACATTAAAGGATTTTAAGAAAAAGGTGACTTATAAAACAACGAGAGGTGAATATTGTAAAAAGGTTTAGTTAAGAATTACCCAAAAAAAACGAGAAAATGATTTTAAGCTTCTTACTAATATTTGTTGCCATTTTTTATTTAACACCGTAATCTTTTTTTATTGTGTTGACTTCTACTTGATGAAAATTCATTATAAATATTTAATGAAAGACTGTTTCGTCTATATTTCCACTTTATTATTAATATTTGACGCGTTTCACTAACACTGTAGCTTCATCAGAACTGGCTATTTTCGATGTTAAAATAGGTATAACTACAAAAAGTTTCTAGAATAAAAATATACATTTTTTAAGAAATCCACACAGATGCTATTTATTGTCTGTACAAATTCAGTAAAGTGGATTTGTTCAGGTTTATTTGGTCATTTAGAAGGGTTTTTGCATCTTTGAGATGGTTCATTTCTAAACTCTCCAGATGGTTTAGTTTTTTGACTTTGTTGTGTACGTGTAATATTTTAAAATCACTATTAAAAAGATGGTTCTCATTTAACATATGTGAGGCATAGTTCGAATTATGTTTATGACTGAGAAAGCTTTTTTCGTGTTTAATTATTTTCTTGAAAGATCTGCCTGTTTGTCCTATGTAAGTTTTTGGGCACGACCCACAATAGAGTTGATATATCCCTAATTTATCTTTTTTATTTGTTTTTGCCTTGCAATTTTAGATATGTTTTCCAAGGCTGTTATTAATTTTAAAGGCTACTTTTACATTGTTTTTATATAAGAATTTTTCAATTTTTTCCGACGATTTACCAAAGTATGTTATATATTTCAGACAGTACAGCCTTATTGTACAATTTTCTTTTTAGAAGGTTATGAGTTATTCTCTCTGAATATCCGTTATTTAGGGCAATTTGTTTAATGGTGTTTAGCATGAATATTTCCGCGAGTAAGAGGCTTAATGGACTGCCCATTATCAAACCCTCTTTACTATTGTAAAAGGTATTGTTAAATGAAAAGTAGTTTTGGGACATTTTGTCAATAGTGTTAAAAATTAATACGAATTAGGTGACAGAATTAAAAACATCACAATCCCAACCAAGGCCAGATTAACATCATTTGATGTCCAGAATTTATTCCTCAGCATTCCGCCTCAAGACACAATAACATTAGTAGAAAAATTATTATTTAAAATAATGTCAACCCAGTTATAAGCCCCTTATTCGCGGAAATATTCATGGACAATATTGAAACAATAATTCATCAGAGTGGACTAAGTAAACAATTTGTATATTGGTATATTTTGGCATGTTTTGTCGGTACTAACAGACAACTAAGTGTATTCCTTTAATATATTAATACAATCCATAAAAATATAAAATACTAAAATTACAATCGAATTAGAAGAAAACAATAGTTTAAACTTCCTGGATCTAACCATTTCACGAATCTCAAACAAACATAGTTTTAAGATATTCCACAAACCCTCTCAAACAGATACAACAATAAACATTACACCCAATACAACATAAATTAGCAACATATCATAGTCTTGTACATAAAGTGATCATTATCCCTTTATCAGACGCAGATTTTAATAATGAACTAAACACCATCAAACAAATTAACAACGGATATTGAGAGGAATATCCGGAATTGTATAATAAGGCTGTATTTGAAATATATCCACAAATGAATGAAAAAGACTATTCATTCAAATTAATAACATACTTTGGAAAATCGTCGAAAAAGATTGAAGAATTCTTATATAAAAACAATGCAAAAGTAGCTTTAAAACCAATAACAGCCTTGGAAAACATTTCAAAAATTGCAAGGCAAAAACAAACAAAAAAGATAAATCAGGGATATATAAACTATACTGTGGGTGGTGTCCAAAAACTTACATAGGACAAACAGGCAGATCTTTCAAGAAAAGAATTAAAGAACACGAAAAAAGCTTTCTCAGTCATAAACATAATTCGAACTACGCCCTAAATGAGAACCATCTTTTTAATAGTGATTTTAAAATATACACGTACACAACAAACTAAACCATCTGGAGGGAAAACCCTTCTAAATGACCAAATAGACCTGAACAAATCCCCTTTACTGAATTTGTACAGACAATAAATAGCATCGATGTGGATTTCTTAAAAAATGTATATTTTTATTGTAGAAACTTTTTGTATTTATACCTATTTTAACATCGAAAATAGCCAATTCTGATGAAGCAACAGTGTTAGCGAAACGCGTCAAATATTAATAATAAAGTGGATATATAGACGAAACAGTCTTTCATTAAATATTTAACACCGTAATTATTTCTACAAAATTTTGTAATTTTACTATGTGATGCTTTTTGTGAGAAATAAATTACTTTCGGAATGTACAATTATATAAAAGACACATCATCAATTACTAGGACACATGTTGTCAACATTTGTCGTAAAACAAAGTATTAAGACAATTGAGCGAGCTGGTGAGAAGTCACGTGCAAAACGAATCTTCCAATTTTTCATGCTGAACGACTTCTTAAAGTGACCCGTAAAAATATTTTGTAAGTGGAAAATGCTACAAATACAGTATATTGATATGGATTCCCAACAGGCACGTCGATTGCCAACGTTATGTTGGTAAACATGTTATTAAAAGTAAATATAGCCAAAGCTTCTTATTCGCGGGGGAAACGTTCCGTAAATATGCCGCGAATACAGAATCCATGAATACCGAGTGGTAATTTATACGGAATTATAGCAGATATGCTCCAAGGATATAAAATAAAAAGAAAACAATATATAATAAAAGCAATTTAATTAGAGATTTTTTAACAATGTTAATAATTATTAAAGACTTACGCAATGGTTTAACCAACTTTGCTGCTTTTAAATGGTCTTTCGGATTAATATTCAGCTGTGGCATTAACAGTTTGCCTTTTAAAAACAAAATACTTCTTTCAATAGACGGATCAATTTTTATGAAGAAATCACAAAGCTGATGTTCCATTGGTAAACTCTCGCTCAGATTTTTTAAATTTAGACCACCTTTTCAGTGCTCGTTGAAGGCTTCCTCTTCAATGAAATGGGAATTAAACATTTCCTCCAAGTCGATTTCAGTCAAATCTTTATCTTGCTTTATCAAATAATTCTTAAATGTAACTTAATTCTATCTGTTCGAAATCATCTCGTCCTATGCCATTCGCAACTTGAGCAATCTTTTTAGTTAATGTTTCTTCATCATTACCGACAGTTAGATCAGCCCACAGTTTTTTCCAGCATGATTTCAATGTGTATGGCTTCAGCTCTTGCAATGATTATTTTATGTTAACAATGCACTTTGCTTTGTCAAAATTTTTCCAGCGTTGCATAATATAATATTCATATAAGGATCACATTCCATGGTGTCCAGTATAATTTTAAAGGTATGTCTAATATAATAGAACTTAAAGGCCTGTATTATTCCTTGGTCCATAGGTTGGAGTGAGGCCGTCGTGTTAGGGGGCAAAAATATCACTTTTATATTTGGATGCGTAGCTTCAAGCTCACCAGGGTGTCCTGGAGCATTGTCTAAAACTAGAATTGTTTTGAAATCTAAATTATTTTTCTTTAAATAAGTTTCAACTTTAGGAACAAAACAACCCCAGAACAAGTTACAGAAAATGAGTGAAACTTGTAACCCACGCTTTCTTGTTTGAACTTCAAAACACTGCTAGGATGTCCTTTTTCAGATTTTTCAATACACAAGGATTTAGCGGTCTGTCAATCATAATTAAAACATAAGTGACTTAATTAAACAATCTCCTGATGCATCAGGACAGAGCGGCAGTTCGTTTCACATTAAAGTCTTGTTCAGGTTTGTGTTCACCATCAGAAATTAACTTTGAAAATTCCTCTGGGTATGTTGCTGCTGCATGTATGTTGTTTGCAGATGGAACTTCCCCAACAATTTTGATGTTATGCAGTGAATGTCGCACCTTGAACTTATTGAACCAATCTTCTGACGCTTGACATTCTCCATCGGTATGTTCATCACCAGGTTCTTTAAAATTTGCGTAAAGACGCTCAGCTTTCTTACTGATTATAGCACCACGTAGAGATAAGTACCTACCCTCTGGCTACAGTCTTCAATCCATAATGTTAATGCATCTTCCATTTTTTCAATTGCTGGATCACAAACGATTTTTGCTGATAATGAGGTTAAAGCTATAAAATTCCTTATTTTGTCTTCTGATTTCTTGATGGATCGTACAGTTGATTCATTAACACTAAAAAAAACATCATATGGATTCAACCGACTTGCCAAGACCTAAACGATCAAGAATTTCTATTTTTACCTTAAGCGACAATCGGCTTTTGTGCGTATTGGAACTAATTTTCCTTTGCGTTTACGACATTATAAATCGCGAATAAAGCAGAAGAGACACGTTTTTACTCGAAATTATTGCGACGAATGACAACTTCAAGCAATAAAAGAAAATATTCGGCAGCGATCGAGCGAAGGCGACTTTTATCAAAATCCATAGCGTCACGCGTAACCCGGCGGCGACTTATTTGTCAAAAAACGTTTGGCCAAGCGGCAGTAAGAGTTGTTTATAAATATTTTGATAATTGTTTGTTTTGAAAGGTAACTGGTAAATAAATACATATTATTGTAAAAATACAATATGAATCATTAGTTTTGGATCCACGAATTACAGTTCAGTTCAATTACAATTCAATTACAGTTAGTCATCTTTCAAATATCTTATAGAATAGGCGTATCAATTGATATTTTGAATGCAGCATCAATTCGTAGTGCAAATTGAGCAATTTCACTGTTGCACTGTTGGACAAATCAACAGGTGCATTATCCTGGTGAAGCGGCTTTTTTTGATTCGTCAAATGAAAGCGGTGTTTTATCAACTCCTCGTTAAATTTGGCCAATAATGCAACAAAATACTGCCCCTTCCAGATCGTCTTTCTCTTGTCAAAATAGTCAAGTCTCTGATTCGATTTTTAGTCCGCAGTGAATCACACTATATAATGGAATTGTTAACCATTTCCTCAGTAGTCACCTCAATGGAGCGTCTTAAGCGCGGAGCGTTACTTGAGCTGGTTGGACCACATCGAAACTCAGTAAACCACTTATGAAACATGAAATGTAAAGGAACAGTGTCTCCCTAATACTTTTTCAACTTTTCTTTAGTTTGCGCGATGACTTTTCAACGCAAGTGTTCGTTTAATGTTCTTAACACACTAAATTAACATTGTTTCCATGATATCAAACATATCGAAACTACCTGCTTTCGAAAACGGTCCAAACAAAACCAGACTTGCAATTCATGGATCGTTACTAAAAAGGATAGTACTTTTATGGTGCCGCTAATAAGAATGTTATAGGCAGAAACAGCTCCACAATGAAATGGAGTTGTATTTAGTGAAGAATCAATAGTCATCAAAGGCATTGATCATAAAACATGGAGGAAAATGGAACAAGCCTCAGTGTTTTGTAGAGATATTTACATCGTAATGAACTATGATGCGGAAAGCTATTGCCTATGACAGTACGTTATATTTGTTAGATTGCAAATTCCAAACACACTAAAAAATCTAAGATGTTTTTGAAGTATAAATAATTGAATTAAATTTATCAATATTGATAAATTTGTAGTATAGAATAAGTCGAGACTATGATTATGTTAGTAATCGAGATGAACCATAATTACTTATTCTTCTTCCTGTGGTACAGCCCATCAGTGAGCCTTGACCTCCTTCAACTTTCCTGCAAACGATACCTGCAAAACGCCTAATTTTTCATGTGCACTAGTTTTTCAGCACTTCTTACGTTGTTCTTTGATCTACTTCTCTTTCTGTTACTCCCTATTCATCCCTTCATGATTCTCCCTGATATTCGTCTTCCTGGCATTCTCGCTGCGTGTTCTGCCCGTCTGAGTCGCTGAAACCTTACATAGTTTTTGTATTTATATATATTTCTGTATATATATTTCTTTATATATATTTCTGTATATATATTTCTTTGTAAGGGTCAACAGCTTACAGTAAGTGTTTTAGAGATCTTAACTGTCGGGTTCCTTTGTGTACATTTACATCTTAGGACATACATCTTAGGACAGACATCTTAGGACATACATCTTAGGACAGACTTCAGGAAGTAAGTAATTTTATTACTCCTAATAATACGATTTCCAATATCTCATGTGATGTTCTTTTGAGCTAAATTAATTCACAACTTCAATGTTTTTATTGCCGATTATACAGTTCTGTTCTCTTCTTAGCTTAGTTGTCTTTTTCATCGCCTTTGGCATATCTTCTTTCTTTGTCTATATTTGTTTCTATACCGGCTTTTTTGGCTTTAACTTTAATTTTATCATAGGTCACTCCTAATATTTTTTTCGATCATGTTAATACGTTTTAGTCATCAGCATTTCCTACTATGGGTTTTTCTTTGTCACTGTTCCATTGGCGTCTATGTCTATTTTACTTATCATTTTGTCCAATAATATGTTAAACAGGGCTGGTGCCAATTCATCCCCTTGTCGCAAGCCTTCTCCGATATCACCGTGTTGATCGATTTTTACTACTACCTTAGAGTTAAGCTTCGGCTTCCCGGTTATCCTAATAAGTTTATCTATTAATCATTACTGGCTAAGTTTTGTCTGTAATGTTGACAGTGTTATTGCTGTAAATAGTGAGAATGATTTAAATTTTAGGACTAATTCAACGTATTCACATTTCTCTGTCTGTCAGCATATTTTAAACAACATGCAGAAAAAGAAAATTTGTCTGGATACATGATTGATAAAGGCGATTTGCCTAAAAGAAATAAAGTCAAACCGATTGGTGAACGACTCGTTTAATCTTGTAGCGTATAAAATAATAAAACTATATCGATAAAAAGGGGATTACGACTAAACCCGGTAAATCTCTGGGGGATTATAATAAATTATTTAGGAGCTGTTTGCGTTAGCGAGAGCCGTTTCGAACGCTCGAGATAGATTCCCCTTTTTTTTTCTTGTTGTAAGGCTGGATTTCGTGCCTGTTCTGACATCGAGTACTCTAGTGAATTTGTCAGGTGTGGGCGTTCTTTTTTTTTTAATTTAATGTTACAGATGAGGATGTTGGCTGGTTACACCCCTTATTATTTTTAAGTTTAGTTAAATTTAAAATTTCAAATAAAAAATTTTCATTTATCTTAAAAATATATAGTATTCTGTTACCATCTTGTTGCAGTCACATACTGTTCAGTGCCATATAATTTAATTTCGACCGGAATGTTTATTTTCATTTTTGTTTTATTTATATTCACGTTATATTTGCAAATGATGGCAACCACGTTTTTTTTAACGTAATGTACATCTAATAACCAGAAATAAAGGAGAATGACAGATAGATATAGGATTAGAACTTTTTGAAAGCAATTTATATATATATATATATATATATATATATATATATATATATATATATATATATATATATATATATATATATATATATATATATATATATATATATATAAGAATTACTAGGTTCTCGGGTAGAACCGCCTTTTAGATTTATAAAATCTCGACGTTTCGGCTCCAGTTTGAAGCCATTTTCAATAGAATCTAGTTGCTTTACTCCGAGGCCTCAATCTGCCTACTCCTCAGAGTTCACAACCAGAAAAGAATGTGGACGGCGTAACCTCTGTATTAATAGGTGATGTTGTAGGTGGAGCTCTCGGTTGAGGTGTGAGGGTGAGACGGGAGGTGGACGTTTGACTAGAAGGGTTTCGGATGGGCAATTTGGAAATTAGTGGTTTCCATGTATTTGGAACTCTAAGACCGTCGTCCCTCTTGTTTAAGCAGCCTGGACGTTTTTCGATCTCAATTGCTTCACGAATTGTGCGGGATTTGTAGGAATATATAGGTGCGATTATTTTGACCTTATCGAAATATGTTTTGTGACCCGTTTGAAGATGATGTTCTGCTAAAGTCGAGGAAAGATCAGATTTTCGGACGGCGAGAGAATGCGCGTATATGCATTTTTGGATACGACTATTAGTTTGACCGATATATGATTGGGAGCAGCCAGAACAAGGAATCTCATAGAGACCATGTAACTCTTGTGGAATATTATCCTTCACTGGTGTAAGAAAACTGAATATATTTCTTTCTGTTGTAAATATCGTTTCGATATTAGAGGATCTGAATACGTGGCAAATTTTATCACTAACTCCCTTGATCTGACTCCCTGACTCCCCCTCTAGTAGATTGGTTGGTATGGTTGGTTTTTATTTGACGCATATCATAGCCGTTTTGAATTAGTGCCGTTTTTAATGAAGTAAGTTCTGTTTGCCTATGTTCCCTATCCGACAATCTTAGTGATCTTGTGACTAAAGTTTTGACTACCGAATTTAATTGGGATGGATGATGATGTGAGTTCGCATTTAGATAACGGTTTGTGTGGGTGGGTTTACGATAGACAGAATAGGAGAAGCTTTGGTCTGGCCTTTTTGATATTAGAACGTTAAGAAAAGGGATGTATACTGTTCAAATGCGAAAGGAACAGAGAGAGAGAATTTTCAAGTTTAGGTCGCATCGATATCAAGATCATTTAGCGACCAGGAACTTTAACTTATGAATATGGAACTCACTTAAAAGACAGACATTGAATGGATTAATAAATATCACAGGTTATTAGTATCACAGATCAGTTCTATCACAGATGGCTTCTATCACAGATGGGTTTCGTCGCAGGATAAGCTATCACAGATGTGTTGATAAGTTTGATTTTGCTGCAAATAACTCACACTAGAATGAAATGTCGCTAGCAGTGACTAGATTTTAGTGAGATAGTTAATTTCTTTCAGATAAGCTAAGGTGTTAGATATGTTGTCTGAGCAAAGGTTTCGAGAAAGGTCCTGATTGAGGTCAAAAAAGGATCTGAGAGGGTATAATGCCGTGCATTCGGTAAGAATGTGCTTGACGGATAGGGGATCGTTGCAAAATTCGCAGAGCGGGGGACCTTCTCGTTTTAGTAGATATTCATGTGTAAATCTGCAGTGACCAATCATGAGTCTCATCCATTTTACTGTAATTTTCCTACTTACCAGATGTTCTGGTGGAGGTTGGGAGAATAATGGTTTAATATATCTCAGCTTATTGACTTTCTGTGGATCATCCCAGTAGGATTGCATTAAAGATTGCGAGAAGGATTTCACCGATGAGAGATGGTCTTTTGGATAGAAGCAGCGCATATAAGGTTGACCATGCTGAATGGAGTATTTTGCAAGTAAATCTGCTTCCTCATTACCTTTGATGGCCTTGTGACCGGGACACCAAACGAAGAGAAGAGAAGAATCATGTGCTATAATATCTTCTATAAGATCCATAATTAGCACTATAACTGGATGGGAAATGATGCGATTTTGGATCATGGATAGTGCATTCTTAGAATCTGAGAATATGATCCAGCAATTTGCGGGATTTAACTTGATATAGCTGAGGGATCTTTCAATGGCCACTAGCTCAGCGGTTAGTACACTTGTTGTGGCGGGCAACTTAAAGCCTGAGGAGGATCTGTCATGAACAAAGCCACAACCGACTCCATGGTCTGACTTAGATCCATCTGTATAAATTGTTTGGCATGGAGATTTGGACTGGATAATGTTGTTTATACTGGATTTGTAGACAGAAGAGCACGTAGATTCTTTATCATATTTTAGTAAGGAAAAATCAACCTGGATGGGATGTAATAACCACGGAGGAGTAGAAGTAGTGCTAATTGGGAGAGGAACTTGCAATTGGGTGTTGGACTCTTCAGATAGTTGCTGGAAGGTGCGTCTGAGGTCTAGGGTTAGGTTATGAGTGGAGGCTATTGGGGGTATTGGGGGAGGATGGAAGAATGACTGATGTCCAGGAATGAATGGTCTCTGCCAGAGATCCGTAGCATACTTTAAGAGTAGATACTTCCTCCTGATGGATAGGGGCTCTAAACTCATGATGCTATGTAAACTGGGAGTTGGGCTGGTGATAAAAGCTCCAGTTATAAGTCTTAGTAGAATCTTTTAGAGAATCTTTGGTCTGGCCTTTTTGATATTAGAACTTCAGGAAAAGTTAGGGCAGAATTGTTTTCAGTTTCTATTGTAAATTGGACCTGGGGATGTATACTGTTCAAATGCGAAAGGAACAGATTTAAAGATTGTGGTCCGTGCGGCAAAATGACGAAGGTGTCATCTATATATCGAAACCAGCAAGTAGGTTTCAACGGACTGGTGTTAATGGCTTGAGTTTCAAAGTGTTCCATAAAAATATTGGCTATGACCGGAGAAAGAGGGAATCCCATAGGAGCCCCACTAATTTGTTTTAAGAATTTATATTTTTTGAAAATGAAATATGTATTGGACATGCAATGTTCTATAAGACTAAGAATATCCGTTGTGGGGTTTATTTTTTAGAATGTCTAGAGTTTCTGTAAGGGGAATGTTTGTAAATAACGAGACAATATCAAAACTAACCAGAATGTCACTTTCGGATATACTGTGCCTTTGAAGAAGCTCAATGAAATGAGAGGAATTTTTGATGTAGAAGGCTGATTTTTCCACGAGCGGCTGTCGAGTTTTCGCTAAATATCTTGCTAATTTGTGAATTGGTGAACGATATGCGCTAACGACGGGACGAAGAGGAATGTCAGTTTTATGGATTTTTGGGTTACGAAAAGATTTTTCGCGAGATATTATAGCCTTTTTGTCATCTGAAGGAAGATTAGAATTATTGATGACAGAACGCGTTTTCTTCTCTAGATATGTTGTAGGGTCGTTAGGAATTAGCTTATAGTCTGCACTCTCTGATAGATCAGACATAACATACACATAACAATGAACATTTAATTTCATAGTCCACAGTATTAAATATGACCGTGGCATTCCCGTTGTCGGCTGGAAGGATTGTTACGTCTGAATTTCCTTGCATCCTAACATATATATATATATATATATATATATATATATATATATATATATATATATATATATATATATATATATATATATATATATATAATGCTATTAAGATATTAAGTTAAAAATATGTATTCCCTGGGCCGAAGGACCATTGACGTGGAATTCATTTTTCTGAAGATAAAAACATAATCGCATGCTTTAAATAAAAGGCTAACAAGATAGGACCACTATATTAGGAAAAATAATTTGTGTACTCCCCTCGTACTGTTTAGAAAACAATAATGGTAGATTACTTAGAAGAATATAAAAATGAGATCAGAATGAAAGATTACGAAGCCCTGTTGACGGATACCATCTCAGTATGACTGAGATGATATTGATATAAACTCGACATTTTAGATTCACGACTTGATGTTCGTGAGTGAAATAAAGGTAAAAAAACATTTTTAAAATGTATGTTACAATTACTTTCTTTAGCTTATTTTATTTTCTTGCTTTTTTTATTAAACTCGAAGAGATTATTTAAGAGAGACTTCTTCGACGCACGTTTCGCTAACCCTGTTAGCAGCATCAGAAAATTATCTAATCTGATAATTCGGTTAAATGATCTCCTGATGATGGATTTAATCTAATTCTAAAACTAAAATATGTACTATTTATATGATAACCCTACCTAATGAAGCGTGTAAAAATCATGAACCGTGAAGTTTTCTAAGCCTTACATTAATAATTGAAAAAGTACTGCAGTACTTTTAGTTTTAGAATTAGATTAAATCATCTTCTGATGATGCTAACATGGTTAGCGAAACGTGCGTCGAGAAGTTCAAAAAAGTGATTTGGCGTTTAGTGGCAAATCTCTTCGAGTTTTGTGTTTCACACCAAAGGATTTTTTTTGTTTATTCTGTTGAATAAATAGCACATTAAAATAATTAACATATTTATATTTAATTGAAAAAAATGTAATACTTCAATTAGGGATGAATTTAATTAAATATGTAATACCTAGATTAATCAAATATAATCCTTTCTAATGCGTGACTTTGAAAAGCTTACTTGATATACACGTACTTGATATATATTCAGTAGTTTTTAAAAAATGTCATTTTGAAATATAAGAAATATGTTGATTAAGCTTACGAACTATATTATTTAAAAAACGGTGAAATTTGACGACTAGATATCATGTATTCAAATTTTAATGCATTAATTATATTAACTAAGTAAAAATTATCATTTCTAACAAGAATAAAGAAACAAGATTTTTATCCCACATTCTTCTTTTGCTTCTTCCTGCGGTGCTACCTCAGCTTGTCTTGACCTCCTTCAACCTTTCCCTCCATCCTGATCGGTCTCCACCGTGCCCTTGCTGATGCAGATCTAGATCTTTGTATAATTGCGTTCAATATAATTGAGTTCGAAGTTATACCTGATCCTCCAATCTCACACAACTTAATTTTTTTTTGAGTATTCTACTTTGCAATACTGCAAGCATTATCTTTTGTTTTCTTTGTGAGGGTCCACGTTTCGCAACCATAAGTAACTACTGACTAAATTAATGTTTTATAGATCTTAGGCTTTGGACATTCATTATATCTTCCATCGCGTAGGATGCAAATAGAACGTCATTGTGCTATTTGCTTCTTGCTATATTAAAATGATGTTTATTAATTGATGTTTAACTTTATCATTACTTTGAAGTATATTAAACTCATAAATCAGAACGATGATACTACAAATTTTTATATTTCAATAAATATGAGAGAATCCTATTTTGGCAAAACATCGTTTTGGAATTAAAAGTGTCCTTCCTAAATCATTCTGGGCATCGATCCTTTCGTATTCGACAGGTGAATAGAATCTCACATCGATACTCGGAATTATTTAGGAGCATAATTGGGGTTTTGAACATTTTTTTTTTGTCATAAATGGAAAGATCATATAAGTTTTATAACAAAACTATTTTTATTTATACTTTTTTCCTTATAATTAAAAAGTTATTATCATATTGAGAATAATTTTTTAAACCCAGTACCGATGACACGCCGACAATTCTCGAAAAAAACCCGTACGTATGTGACTTCACAATGGTAATAAAGGCTAATATCACATCGGCTCGGAACAATTCGGAAGTTACACGAAAAGTTTTTTCCGAAAAGACTATCGGAAAGAATCGGAGTCTCGGGTAAATAAAACAATTTATCGATGTTAGTCATTGTTCTGTAGGTTTAACATTTATCTTTGACTATATATGTTGGATTGCTATCGATTTGAAAATATACTAGCTTTTAATTTTTGTTTAGGCTTTCGGTGCTATTTTCAACGTTATACTCAAATATAGTTATATAAGATATGGAGGCCGAAAGTTAAGTTCAGAATGAAATATTGAAATTAGATTCGGGTTCCTTTTATTTTTTGCATTCGTTTTTATAACTTTTATTTATATTATATAATTTAATTCGTGTAGGGAAAACAAATTAACGTGCCAAATTTATAGGAAGAAATATTCCTGCGCGTCAGCAACAAATCTACTTGTAGCAACAAAACTGATGGTAGTGTGACATAAAGCTTTCCACTAAATAAAAAATGGTTTAGGTGCCTTCTTTTATTTGGGAAATTTCTAGCTGGTCATGCATTATAGATAGTTAGCAACTGATTTTTTTTATATTTGCAAATATTATTAAATTAAGAGTCTAGTGGGGTGGTTTGTAAAACATGTAAGGTGAAAAATCGCCATCGTTTTAAAAATATAAAAAACCTTAATTAAAGCAATATAGTATGGGTGGATTTTTTTTTTGAAAATATTGTTAAATAGAGTTTAGTGTGGTGATTTAAAGAATCAGTGTGGTCTTAAAACTATTGCAAACTTCAATGAAAATAATCATACTATTATAACAATAAATATGTTTTGTAGTATATATTTTGGGTAGTGATTTTTTTTAGTGTGAATTGATTATTAATGTAGTTTACATATTATCATCTACTGTAATATATTATCCATATTATTCTCGCTTGGGAAAGTTTTATTATCTATATTTAACAGTGTATTTTACAGACTATTGTTATCATTGCTGTAGCATTAGTGATTTTACAATCACCTATAATATCAACATAAATTTATTAATATTCGTTTGAAAAAAATATTAGCTAATTACTTTTAAAAAACAAATTTACCTAATATTATTTTTTTTGAGTTAACATCAAGTTATAATAAAAATATAATTTAATATTATAAATATGTGACCATACAAATATCCACAGCAGGTATATTATTAGAATTAGCTTTTATTAATCCTTTGTCATACATTACTGAACTAAATTAGTAACTATCAATATTTTATATTTATTTGTTCACGTAGAAAATCCTTTATATCTATTTCGAAACTCTCCTTATTATATATATATATATATATATATATATATATATATATATATATATATATATATATATATATATATATATATATATATATAGGTAGACACCGTTGACAATACTGACGTGAAAACACAAAAGACTACTATAATGACGTCACAAACATGGCAACTAATCGCGGCGCGTTCGTAGGCACGTGATTTTTTTTTATTTTATAAATTTTAATTCATTCATAATTAATTGTATTTTTTTTTAAAGTTTTTTTGCATCGATTATCAATATTATTTATGATAAAGTTTAAAAAAATCGATATTTATTTTTTATTCAAAAACCCTATTGATAAGTAACGTTTACATTATTTACCATCAGTGAAAATAATCGATGTAACATCCGTTCCGCCATTATTTCCATCTTAATGGCCATGTCAATAATAAAAATTGTCGCTACTGGTGTGAAGAAAATCCTAAATAGCTAATCTCTGCATAGCCCGGTCACAGGTCACAGTTTGCGCTGCAGTGTCGGCATCCTGAATAATCAGCCTGTTATAAGACCATCAAGGCCGCGCAGTAACAGTGAATTCTCAGCGTTATGTCGACATGCTTCAAACTGTTTCACTCTTGATTTTCAAGATTTTGAAAGATACACGTAGGACACTTTATTCCAACAGGACGGAGCCACCTGTCACTTCTAATCTCCCTTTGCTGGTTGCTTTTTCCGGAAAAATCAATTTGTCGAAGAGGAGACGTTTAGTGGCCCCCTTGAACGCCGGACCTGACTAACTGTGATTTTTTATGGGAATATCTTAAAAGTAAAGTGTACCGCAACTGCCCCGCCTATATGGAAGATTTAAAGAAAAATATTCGGCAAGAAATCGAAGCCATAACTGCAAATATTTGCCGCAGAGTTATTGCGTTTAAAGGCCGGCTTCATAAGCGCCAGGGCATAAATGGAGCACATTTGGGCAATGTAATCTTCAGTACGTCAATTTCCAAGAATTTTAAATTTAACACAAGAAAATTAATCAACATATTTTTTTTTATTTCATTTCAAAAAGTTCAACTCTAGACCACCCGATATATATATATATATATATATATATATATATATATATATATATATATATATATATATATATATATATATATATATATATTAAAAACGTAGCGATTGAATGTCCCGGAAAAAACTATGGGAGAAGAAAAATCAAACTAAAAGGAAATAACTAGATATTCTAGAGATATTAATTGCTATTTCAATGCTAAGAAGGCATTGAATTCGTGATCACGAAATAGCAGAAAGAATAATAAATAACATGAAATAATGAGGCATTCTATTTTCCATGTAATTAGTGCATTGTAATAAGGTCATTATAAAAGTAAAACTAAATTTATTAATGTCAAGATTAACAAGATCGTGTTTTAGATTATTTAAACTTAGTACTCTGGTAGTACATAGTTGATATGTATAGTGTAGTTTTTTAGTTATATAATTTGCATAGTGCCGAAGAATGGAAAAAATCACATCAAATAGTTGAAGCTTGTTATTTGTTAATTCAAGTGAGACAAATATTCACTATTTGTTTTTGCACATATCATCACTATTTCTTTAGATGTAGCAAATATTAACGAACCTTTTGATCTCGCAGTCATACTATACAGGTTAACCATTTAACCATTTTAGATGACGCTTTTTTGTTAAGAAAACGCATTGAGATTTCTTAATGAAATTTCGTACACCAAGATCAGGAAATGTTTGCGACTTTTTGGATATGTTTTTTTTTGTCACATATTTGAAATTCAAGACTAACTTGATTTTTTTTAATGATAATAGTACTTGAATTTGGCATTGCTGGAAAGAGCATTTTTTTCTGAATTCAACGAGGTAAATATTGTATGGTTAGTATATGGTTAGAAATATAAATTTATAGAATATATATATGGATGACAGATATTTATTAACGTCAATGTGTAAATCTGAAATTTCTTTAAATTTTTATATGGATTTAATATGTATTTAACTGAAAAAAAAATTGCATTAAAAAAATTTAGTTAGCCTTGGATTTCAAATATGCGACAAGAAAGTTTATATACAAAATTTCATTAAGAAATCTCAAAGCGTTCTCGAAATATTTGACCGCTTCCATACATTATAGCGACCTTGTATATATATATATATATATATATATATATATATATATATATATATATATATATATATATATATATATATATATATATATACATGAATATAACAAATGTGAACAAATTCTGCCAATTCTTAGAATGGCATCTTGACAAATACCATACTATGTTTTATAAATTTTACCTGATCTTTTTTCAAGCATAACAAACATTTTCATAAAATCTGGTGTACACGTGCGTGAAAATGTGTTCTATATATTCCAAATTTGAAAGAGTATTGATTGTCATTCATTGTATGCATTATTAACGCGTAACTAAATGTGCGGTCATTTCAGTTTCCAAATACTGACGGAAATTAATGATATTTACAAACACATACTTAAGATAAGCGATAACAAAAATGTAGAGCAACCAATTGTTTATTTTAAGCTGATATATTAATTTCGCTAAGAAAAATAGTTTAATTAAAGTAAATAAACATAATTTTTTTGTAATACTATACAATAATACTTAGAATCGCAATGCAATTATAAATTCGTCATTTTTTGCAGATTTTGATTACGTTTTGACAATAGCAAAATGTAATCAAAATATAGTATCAATTCAATATAAAAATAATAAAAGAAATTTCTTTAATAATTCTAAAATTGTAAATAAAAACATTGAAATTTAATAAACTCGAAGAGATTTACCATTATACGTGAGCATCATCAGGAGATCATTTAATCTAATTATCAGATTAAATAATCTCCTGATGATGCTAACATGGTTAGTGAAACATACGTCGAGTTTAGTGTTTCACAACAAAGGTTCCAATAGAAGGATTGATTAAAATTTAGGATATATTGCATATAAGCTGGCGATATAAGTAAAATTTTCGTGCTAATCATATCTAAATTGAACTCGAATAGGATTTTTGAAATGGAATTTACAAAAAAAACCAAATTACTTGTTTACAGTCTCTCGGCGAACTTCGATGTTAGGATCATTGGGATATTCTTAATTCAGATCTGATATGATTTATTCAAGATTAATAAAATGAATAGACTATTTCTTGATGATATTAATATGGCTAGCGAAACAGCCATCGAAGAAAAAACCATACTGGTTATTTTGTCGTAAATCTGAATTCAATTTAAATATTGTTCGATGTTAAGAAGTGTGTGTGGGTGTGAGCCTAGCGAGTGGGTGTCATCCCAGAAAACAATTGCTGCTATGAAACCTGATATGACATGTGTACGAAGTATGTAAATATGAAACCGAATATGAAGTTTTGCCCATTGCTAGCTATATATATTTCCCACCTGTCTGATAATTTGTGAATGCCACGCCAAAAAAACTGTTGTTCCAAAACAGTCATTAAGCCATTTTCGTACATTTTCGTAAGTAGTGAAGCGCTGCTCAGCAGAGACAAGAGGCCAAAGACATATCTGGTGGGTCAGTATTTACCAACTAAACGTTTCCTTGACCAGTTTTGCTGTTTGTGATGGTGCATTACCATAAAGCACAATCACTTTGTGTTGCCTTTTTTGATATTCTGGTGATAATCGATCATTTCTTGTCGATAGCGTTCAGTATTCACAGAGTTTACCAAACACAGAGCATTGTCTTCCATCTGTACAGATTTGGTTTTGTAGTCGATGTCGATGGTTCGTCTGATGATCTTTTACGCCTAGGATTCTCAAAATATATCCACTTTTCATTGTCAGTTACAATTCGATGGAGAAATGACTTCTGTTTATATCTGTCGAGCAGCACTTCGCAAGTGGTTTTTCGGTTTCCCGGCTGTCTTTCATTCAGTTCATGTGGAACCCATTTTCCCATCTTCTGGATCTTTCCCATGACTGTCAAACGTATAGAGGCGGCTTCTCGTGCCATATTTATTTGGTCTACGAGTTGTTGTTGAGCGTCATCCTCATCCAACAATGCTTACAATTCGCTGTCTTCCAACTTTTTCGGGGGTCTTCCACATTCTTCATTTCTCACGTCAAAATTGCCACTTTTTAATTTTTTAAACCTCAAAGTACAGTGATTTTCCAAGACTATGCTCACCGTAAGCTTCGACCAACATTCAAGCAGTTTTCTTCAAATGGTAACAGAAAATCAATGCTGTCCGCAAATCGTAGTTTCCAAGCACAAAATTTGACATGTTCAATGGTATTAAAAACTATGCTGTTGTCTAAAACTTGTATTGTTGTAATTGAAAATATTTGTCAGATGTCAACAAGGAAATGGCACCAATGACTCAGTCTGACGGTAACTACATAGACAGCTAGGGTCATCTATGAGCAAATTTCGGTTTCATATTTACAGACCTGATCGATAGATTAATGAGACTAATTCTTTATAATATTTTTTTTTTAATTCAAAACAAACACACTGTCTCCTTCAAAGTAGTTGTCCAAAAACACCAATGTTATACTACACCAAATAGTGACTTTTGAAGTGAATTTTCAATCTTCAAAAAGGAAGAAATCTGGTGAACAAAGGGGCTATGGAGCCACAGCGAAACCAAAAACCCGTTAATTCAAATCGCTGTGTGGTAACCCGTATTATCGTGGTGCCATAAGAAGGTGTTCTTAATATTCGATCTCACATGAATGACCTCTTTAGAAGTATTTCAAGAAGATCTCGGTAAAAATGCTGCATTTAGCATTGAGGAATAAATTCCTGGGCAATGGACAATCTCCTACCTATTAAAAAAGCAAATCAACATGTTTTTAATCTTTGATTTACTTTTTTAATCTTTTTTTGACTGTGGTGAGATGGGAGTGTGCCATTCCTAGCTTTCGCGCTTTGTTTTCGAGTCGTATTCAAAAATCCAAGACTCATTACCAAATATGACACGTTCTAGAAAATGAGGGTCATTTTCAATCCGCCTCGAAAAATCAAGACATATTTTCCTCTTCTTATCATTTTGATGTGCGAAAGGTTTTTCGGAACGACTTTATGAATATAAAGATACTCTTCATACCCAATTAATTGGTCAAAATCAGATGACTGGTTGTGTGAGTCAAATTTAACTGATAATCAAAATGCATAAGATCCCGAATTCTGGGGAAAATTTCGTCACTTGATTCTCGACCTTCTGACAATGCCTTAAATCACCTAGGCCCTTGACAAAACAGTGTCTCCATAGTTGATGTTTTGCAAAAGTGTCCTTCGAACTGTACCCAAGTTTGAAAGAGAACTTGATAGAACACCGTTCCTCGAAAAATTGCTGTCGGTCATTTTCAGAAAGCATTGAAAAAATCCGGTTTACACAAAAAATTGCTAAGGACCACCAAGTGAGTCTAGATAATTCAAACTCTTTTTGATGACGAATCAGATATTGGCCTATACATTCGAACGATAGATCTATATATAATGAAGCTACAGCAACAGTCCACCTTGATGGTCTTGAGGTTGGAGTTAATCTAGAGCGGGGTGTACGGCAATGTTACGCAATGTCGCCTCTTCTTTTCTCAGTCTACCTTGAAGAGGTGTTCTATAATCTGGATTGGGAGTAGGATAGAATAAAAATCAATGGTGCATACTTAAGCCATCTTAGATTCGCGGATCATATCGTTTTTCTTTCACAAGACCCAGAGGAGCTGCAAAGACACATAGAAGAGCTGTAAAGGGCTGGAGAACCATTTGGTTTGAAAATAAGCCTAAAGAAGAGTTAGGTCTTGTTCAATGAATTTGCTGGGACAAAAACTTCTATTTTCGGAAAGAATTTTGGACAGAGAGGATTTCAATGGAAGGGGTTACCACCCGAGAGGTGAAACGACGTGTTAACTGTGGCTGACAGGCATTTGGCAGACTCAACATGGTGTTTAGGAACAAACTACCACTTTGCCTGAAAAGAAATTCTTCGATCAGTGTATCTTGCCTGTTATGACATTGACACTTGCCTGATTGACAAGTGAAACCTGGACATCGCAATCAGTTCAAAATGTTCGGTTAGCACAGAGGGGAATGGAAATATGTATGCTTGGCATTACTAGACGGGATTGAAACCCTTGGACATGGATCAGAAAGCAAACGAAAGTGAGTGACATAATTGGAAAAAATGGATAAAGGAATTGAAATGGAGGTGGGCAGGACTTGTAGCGAGGCGATGGAAAATGGCCGAATGGCAGATGAATTCTCCAGGTCGCGAGAGTTGGTAACATGCTGAAGATACCTTCATGCTGCAGTGGATGATGATGATATATATATATATATATATATATATATATATATATATATATATATATATATATATATATATATATATATATATATATATATATATATATAAAATACATAATGAGAGTTTCGAAATGGATATATGTGAAAGGTTTGAAAAACGCTGAGAATATGTTAAAAGGCAGGGACCACTATAAAGGATTTTCTACGTGAACAAATAAGCCAGATGTCTATGTATATAAATTTTAGATAATTATAAATGAAACTGAATGTGTTGACCTGTCACTTAATTCACCTTCATCGAATTTAAATCCCAATAATGCTTTTCACATCTTTCCATTTTTTGAGGCAGGAAATTCAACTAATATCATTTCCTAAGCTCAAGAAACTCTTGAGTTCTACCTCAACCCCTCTTCTTTCATGATTTGGATATTTTAAATTAATATATTAATATATAATACAAGAGAATACAGCAGTTTTGGATAGACAAGTTCCGTTCGTAAACCATAATAAATATTCATAATCACATAATTTGACGATATTATATTATTCTTAAATATATACTAATTTTTCCATGTTTATATTCATGTTTTGGTTCAGTAAAATAGAAAAAGGCCAGTACTAAAAAAAGGTAATAATTACACAATTGAATTTAAATATTAATTTAAAAAACAGTTATCTTATTATCGACAAAGGTTAAAAATTTTTCATCCTGAAAAAAATTTAAATATTTCACAAATTCATAAGTTTTTTATTATTCATAACACTCGTTTCAAACAGCCTACTTTCCCATCAAATCCCACAGCAACAACTCAATTCATACAAACAACATTTCTAAACATTTTTGACTGCTATTTATACTGAAAACATCACTTTCGTGTCTATGCTCTCAAATTTTCAGCTCCCAAAAGTATAAAGTTGTAAAAATCCGAGCGAAAAAATGGAAAACAAAAACCAATGGCAACCAACATTTTAATCAACGTCTCCCTCGACGATAAAACCGTATTTCTCAATCTGGTCCCACCTTTCTCTCGCTCCCATTCCATCCCAGCGACGACAAAACAGAAAAAATAAAAGAATATCGTAAATCGCGTGGAAAAGAATCAACGAAAATTATTTCCATTTTCATTTCTCCTCCGATTTTCCCAAAACGAAGGGGGGATTATTTATGTGCTTTTGCCCCGCTTATCCCCCTCCGGTACGTCATCGATTTTCTCCCCCACCAAGCCCCATTTTCGTCCCCGGGGTTCGAGGTGGGGGGAAGAAAGTTGCAAGGTGGGCTTAGTCCCTTCGAATGGATAATAAAACGCAAAAGGGGTGAGAGGATAATGGTCTCGAAAACTTTTCCAGAGACCGCTCTGTTTTACTGCGAGGTCTGGCAAAAAGGACCCCCCAACTTCAATGGACGATGTATCGTCGTGGCTTGCTGTATAGGAGAGGGGAAAACGAGACATAATAGGGGTGGGGAGAGCGGATGTTTACGTGGGGGCTGGTGTGGAGTTTTGTTATCTGGGAATTATCATCTTTGGAGTGGTGTTTAAATCGAGTGTTGTTAAAGGATCAAAGGGTGCGGCAGCAGTGTTAACGGATGAAGTTAAGATATTATTTTGCTTTTATAACCTGTTGGGACTTTAATAAGAAACATTTTCGAATTAAAACTTAAGATCTACTTTTACTTTTAACAACCGATTGTGTAATAAGAAATTTACTATTTTCGAATGCCACCATAAAAGAATGGCAAAGAATAACAAAATACTTTCAAAAGAATTTGTCA
Source organism: Cosmopolites sordidus (assembly GCA_031761425.1). Classification (NCBI taxonomy): domain Eukaryota; kingdom Metazoa; phylum Arthropoda; class Insecta; order Coleoptera; family Curculionidae; genus Cosmopolites; species Cosmopolites sordidus. Next base: position 751,846 of record JARFXV010000824.1, on the reverse strand, counting down.
TATGGCATTTCATTATTAATATACTATTTGTTTTATTTATTATTAGGTACTTGATATTATTGTAAATGATTTTGTCTTGGAAATAGTATATTATAAAGTTATTTATGTTATTTATTATGAAAAATAATATGAAAAAAAACATAATATGAACGTTCAGAGATACTTGATGGTGTTTGATGGCGACTGAAGGAATGAGCAAGTTTTTGCGTGGAACACGGAAGAAATTTCCTTGTTTTTTAAATATTGAAAAATACGAGATAAAAACATTTGCCATTCTCAAAACCCTGTTTCCATAGGCCTATTGAAGTTTTGCAAAAGCTTCGCTCACACTGTGCCCAAGTCTGAAACAAAACTTAATAACATACCATTGCTGGATATTACTGCAGACCACCAAATGACTGAGTCTAAGAAGATCAAACTCACACTGAAGATGCATGATATGTTGGCCTGCAAACGGGAAGCCAACACTTTTTCAGATTGAACGCTACGCCACCCATCTCATTTCTTTAATTACATACCTACTATGTCTAAGAGCATCATACCTGGGTTCTGACGAATATCTTTAATACTCTGATTTTACATAAACGAACTAAGATTTACATGCACAAGATGTCTTTTTCACATACAAACACTATATTGACAATATAGTATTCATATTTGAAAAAGACACTGTGTGTCGAAACAAATGTAATACGTAAAGTTTAATTTATAATGGAAATTTAGATCTAATTCTAGATAAATCTTAGTTCATTTATTTAAAATGGATTTCCATCAAGTATTCGACTACCTCAGTTAAATAGTCCGATTTTATCTGAAAGAGGCATTAGCAAATCTTTGTTAACGAGTGTAATTATTGATCGTACTAGGTAACATTAAGGAACACAATCGCAATCGCAACACGTTTGTTTTTACCCCGAATGTTTCTTTTAAACACATCTGTTAATTTATCCTTCTCGATCTGATGACATCCGAAGGCTTTCTTGAACCCCCTTCAGTAACTATGAGGGTAAATCAAATATTAACCGGAATTGTTTTATACATATTTATTATTTATAAAATAATACAAAAAACTATTGATCATTTTTCTATATAGTCTCATCCATGCTCTACACATTTTTCCCAAGCAATTTGGAAAGGCTTCCCCAATGCATATTCTCCAATTTTTCAAAACCGCTATGTGTGGCTTGGCGTTGTCATGGAGAAGGAGGACATTTCTGATGGGTACACCGTGTCTTTTGCTCCTGTAAGCGGATTTTGTTGCCTCCAACAGCTGTCAGTAGTATGCAGCATTAACCGCACGTCGATTATGTAGAAAATCAAGCAACAAAACGCCCTTCCAGTCCAAGAAAATGGTCGCGAGAACCTTACCGGCTGAGGGAAGGGTTTTGGCCTTTACAGGGCAGGTTTCGTCTTTCCTTCGCTGTTCCTTACTCGCCGTTTTTGATTCTGGAGTGTAATAATGCCCCCACGTTTCATCACGTAACGATTTCTACGTTTGTATTTTGGAAATATATGTTTTTATTTAAAACAAAATGTGCTATGCCAATACTTTTGTCTTTCACTGTATATACTTATAGCTGCAATATTTTAATAATAAATCTAGTTAATGGAATTTGTTATGAATTATTTTATTATCTTATTTTATTGGATTCTACCTAATATTATATTTTCTTTTATCATTAGTGATAAATCAACTAACATTCCATTAGAGATTGCTCGTATATATGATTTTGGATAAGTCTATTAGATGGCCGATATATGATTGGGAGCAGCCAGAACAAGGAATCTCATAAACATTCTTGTTCTGGCCGCTCCCATTCATATATCGGCAAGCTAATAGACGTATCCAAAATGTATATATATCTCGCCGTCCGAAAATCGGATTTCTCCTCGACTTTAGCAGAATATTATATCCAAACCGGTCACAAAATAGATTTCGACAAAGCCAAAGTAATCGCACCAATATATTCCTACAAACCCCGCATAATTCGTGAAGCAATTGAGATCCAAAAAAGTCCAGACCGCTTAAGCAAGAGGGGCGACGGTCTTAGAGTCTCAAATACATAGAAACCGCTTATTTCCAAATTGCCCATCCGAAACCTTTCCAGTCAAACGTCCATCTTTCGTCTCACCCCCACCCCTCAACCGAGTACCCCACCCACAACCTCACCTATTAATACAGTGGTCGCACTGTCCACGTTCTTTTCTAGTTGTGAACTCTGGGGGGAGTAGGTAGATTGAGGCCTCGGAGTAAACCATTTAGATTCTCTTGCAAATAGCTTCAAAGTGGAAGCCGAAACGTCGAGATTTTACAAATCTAAAACGCGGTTCTACTCGAGAACCTAGTAATTCTAATATTACTGACCGCAGAAACCTTTCGAAATATATATTTTTATTGGTTGCTTGACTGGAAACGAGCCCCACCCATCTCTTCAACTGGAGGGCATATGCTTCGTCTCTTGACGTTTGGACTCTTCAGGGTACCCACATATTCTCCCCCATCAAGAATAGGGTGACCCTATTCACAGCCAACAACCAATGTTTTCGCCGACTTCCCATCGGATGGCGTATATATACAGTGTCAGATTTCTTTGTGTGGGAAACCGTTCGTGACCCGTCTAACTTCGGGTAAGTACCAGGTATGATCGAAAAAAGCACGGTTGACCTTCCTTAGCTTTTGAATACTTTTCTCCACGAGCCCAGTTCACAATTTTTCGATCATACCTGGTACTTACCCGAGGTTAGACGAGTCACGAACGGTTTTGCACAGTCTAAATGGTGCGACCATTTACAGGATGGCGTGGCTGCATGTGATTGCAGCCTCCATTCGACATGTCCAATTTTAATGGTCATGGCTGTAGTCGTTTTTTCATCCGCTTTTCAGGTGTCCAGCTTGAGTCCAACTGATGACGGCTTAAGGCTAGAAACCGGTCTTGGGAGACGCTTGTTGGTGCTTTGGATGGCGGATAAGGAATGGCACGAGTGAACTTCCTTAGCTTTTTAATACTTTTCTCCACGGGCCCGGTCACTATATATATATATATATATATATATATATATATATATATATATATATATATATATATATATATATATATATATACTGTTATGTTCTAGTTTATACATTAATATAAAATAAACTTAAACTTTCTAAATAGTACTCTTGTTTTTTGGCCATAACTGTATATTCTTAAACCATCCAAATTTACATACATATTCGTTTTCCAATATCCATATAATTATAAGCCTCCTTTTAGTTATTTACTTATATAGGAATATTTGTATTTCTACAAGAACAAGAAAAAAATAAAATAATATGAAAAGTAAATTTTATTGGATTAATTTTGAAATGTTTGTGTACACAATGAAGATATTGTGTAATAACGTCTACATATCTCATAACACATCGTTTAAATAACAATCTGGACTGTTTGACCTAGCTGTCTACGGTCATTTTCATAATAGATCTACATGTAGCTACCACAACAGCCAGATGCCAGCTTGCTAGATATTTTCATATTAATTTAGTACATGAGCTTTAAGCTGTCGTTCATCAATTGGACAATTCTAATACAACCAAAAGCTCGTACATATACTTAACTCTAAACCTAAAACCATCTGATTCATGCCCTCATAACAGTAGAAGCAGCAATGTCCAATCACTTTTGAAATCACAAACATTTTGAAAATACTAGGATTTTAAATGATACACTTGTAGCTTTTGAATGTTTCAAACGTTTATTATAGATTTTGCTCTACATATGTTTCGCATTGTTAGGGCTTTTTCAAGAGTACCTTGAACTAATACTAATGATCAAACACAGTGTTTTCAGGTATACAGGTAAAATTATTTCTTAATTTATAATATTTCTAGTAGGACTAATTTTTGAATTTTGTTTTCTGAGTGTAATAATTTAAAATTGTTTATATCTATAAAATGATTGTTTTCAAGATTAAGATTTCTTTTTGTGTTATTTTATTCTACAACCTATACTTCTACCATTTTGACTGATATATTGTGATTCTGAAGCGGTATATGCCGGTCAAAGTGGTAGAAGTATATGTAGTAGATTAAAATCATCGAAATGTCTACACATTTTCGTAAAACAATCATTTTATTGATATGAACAATGTTAAATTATTACACTCAGAAAATAAAAGTAAAAAATTAGGCCCTAGAAATATTGGAAATAAAAAAATCGTTAAGATATAGTCATATAATAACCACGAATGACCAGCTAAATTTCCAAAAGACCCCGGTAATAGATAAGATAATATTCTAATAGAATAGTCCGGTGTTTATGAGCCGATATTAGGATAATTAGACTAGACGTTAAAAAAAACAAGTATTAAAAAATAAATAATTTTACCTGTGTACTTGGAAACACTGTTTTTGACCATTAGTATTAGTTCAAGCTACTCTTGAGAACACCCTAACAAGGCGAAACATATGTAGAGCAAACTCTATAATAAACGTTTGAAATATTAAAAAGCTACAAGTGTATCATTTAAAATTCTACTACTTCTATATTTCACCTTTAACAGAACCACAAGAATATTAGTTAGTTTAATAGCATACGAGAAATACCTCGGATAAACAAAATTAAACCCATTACAATTCTTTTACAATCCTATACAGAAACATAAACCTAAAAAAGCAATACGTGGGACATAAGTTATGTTCAAGATATGTTTACTGCGAGTATATTTTGCACTTTTGCATAGTATGAACTTTTTTTATTTCCCAGTATTAAATATAATGTTTAACCGGTGTTATAATTAAAAGTAGCCTGATAATACAGTGTATTCTTTTGAAATTTCACTTCATTCGGATCTGTTGCTTATCGGACAACAAATTTATATTGTCCTTAAAATGTTCACAAGCAGTACCTCTTCATCTGTTACCCATAATTAGACTTCATTCCATAAGCGTCTTGTAGTGTTTATTATTCGTGCTTCTAACAACCACTTTAAATGTAAGTTGTCGACGACTTTTCACCTAAAATAGAAACGAGCAAGTCGAGCTCCATCAGTGCTCCAATATGTTTCTAATTTTTATATCAGTATGTTGCATTATTAAATCAACGCCTAGCGGAATTCATTACAAAACAATTAACTTTTTTCTTTAAACAAACTCAATGTATCTCACATTAGATAATATAATGTTTAGGATCTAAACATTATATTATAATTATATATTATATTAATAACGGTTATATTACCGTCAACAAGGCAGCTGGTTGTTGTTGCACGATAATGCGCCTTTCCATCGCTCGACGCTCATTGCTGATTTTTTTATCGTAAAATGGCATTTTAACCATCAATTAATCACTGTACTTGCCTGATTTGGCTCCCTGCGGCTTCGAAAAAATTTATTTGCCTGTGAAAGCGCTGCGTTATGCCAACATTGAAGCCATTCAAAAGGCGTCGACCACCATCCTGAATGACATAACTTTGGCCGAGCTCAAAAGTTCATTCATCAATCCAATTGACCGTGCAAAACGCTGCGTTGACGCACACGGAAACAATTTTGAATAAAAAAATAATTTTTGCCGAAAAAATAAATAAATATTTATGTATTAAAGTCCCGTTTCCGTGAGATGCACCTTGTATAAAGCTAATATTTGATATCTATTATCGTCTCTTTACTAGTTTCAATTATCGAGTGCTACACAACAAAACAGCGTTTTTTTATAATGAAAACATGACAAAAATAGACAATTTTATTATTTACACCTCGGAAATTCTCTAAAATTTTAATACGCATTATCATTCAGTTAAGAATTTAATTAACAAATTGCAATGAAGTGAATCTCTTGTGGGTATTCACACGCTAGCACTTCCTCTTAGTGTCTAGTCATGGAATACATTGTAGCATGACAGAAATGTTAGTATCAATCCACGCACCTCTATTCGCCACCATTCTCAGAAATTATATTTATCAAGAAAAAATGTATAACTTATTTTAACTCCTTGTTTGCGGTTACACGTTTATAAAAATTCATGGATCTTTTTCGAAGATCCTAATTGATGCTGCATTAAACATGATCATGATGCAAAATTCAAAGAGATTTATCACTAAACACCGAACCACTTTTTCTTTCTTTAGTACTTTTTCCCCCTTTTTTATTTTTTTTTGTATCCTTTATTTACAAGCTTCCTTAGGTAGGTAGTACGTTTCCTACGTAGTAGCAATTAGGGTTCTCATATAAATAGAACATAGTTTAGTTTTAGAATTAGATTAAATCATATCCTGATGATGTTAACATGGTTAGCGAAACATGCGTCGAGAACTTTAAAAAAAGTGGTTCGGTGTTTAGTGGTAAATTTCTTCGAGTTTAGTATTTCACATCAAAGGTTCCAATAGAAAAATTGATGATCGTGATGAACATGATCGAGGCGACGATACAGCGAAACAAGATCATATATTTATTTCTTATTAAATTTCTTGGACAGGTTTCATTTCATTAGGACATTTCATTATATTTATTATAGTTTAATTTCGATCGCAACTATTTTGTTCTAGAACGATCAAATAAATATGCCTTTATTAAACAGATATATTTTATTAAAAATCATTTACAAATATGTTTTATTCGCGATAACTTACTTGGCATAAATATCTTAATATTGCAGCTCGCCTTATTATAGGCGTTTAAATGTATGTTGTGTGTTGAAGTTTTCTGCATAGTAATAATTAGCATAAGGCCAAGAATAAATCCAATACAGAAGGAAACGCTAAAAAGAGTTTCAAAAGAAGAGCCCTTCTTCTTGCCCTTCTCTGTCTTCGTTGTCAACTAAGTCAGAAATAAATTATATGTTCCGTGAGCAAGTTGCAAAATGTTTGCCTAACTTGATATTATAAAGGGTGATTTTGTGTGGCTGAACTTTGAGTTTGCGCGCCTCTAGTATCAAAATTATTCAGTATAGTCTGGCAAATCATCATGGAACGTTTAACATCAGAGCAGCGCTTGAAAATTGTCGAAAATGTCGAAAAATCTCGAAAAAATATCGCCAAATATCGATGACCAAAATGTAATAGACCGCCAGAGTCATGTAATTTAATGCCTTTAGATTATTTCCTTTTGACCCCTTGAAAGCCAACGTAACGCACATAAGACCCCAATTGCTTGAAAAAGTGGTCGGAAATTGGATTGACAGAATACACTTTGGCAGAAGTAGCCGTGGCGAACATTTGTCCGAAACATTAAAACCATTGAATGTTATTTCACATAAAATAAATAGTTTCGAGGCATCTAATTTGGTTGTTGTTTTATTTAAATTTTAAGTTCGAACGCACTAAAAAGATCATCCTATATAAAGTCACCCAGAATTGAAATTGGAGCCGTTTACACCTAAGGTTCTATGTTGGTGTGAATGTGACGGCCGGTGCGAAAAGCGCGTATAGAAAAATGAGATTCTCTAAAATCTCGTAGCGGGATTTCTAGTGTTGCTGAACACTAAACATCTTATTTGAGACTTGAGAAGTACAATAAAGGAAATGGTTTCGTGTGCTCCCGCCAATTGGCTGCTGTTGTATCATCGGAATGCAGAGGTTGCATGCGACTGTTATTTCGATTGTGAAGGTCGATGGAGACGTTCCCAACCTGACTAAGAACACAGATAATTGTTGAATTTTTTTTTTGTTTTTCAACGTAATTACCTTACAATTCAATACATCTGGACCAACATCCTCGTCTTGGAAGCCATTTTTTAATTTTGAAAAGTATTCGTTACGAGCTAAATATGCTGCGGAAATATTGCAGCACTTCGAATAATAAATCATGGAGTTTTGCTGCAATAACCTGAGTCTTATGTACAACCGCATTGGCATGGTGAAAAACACTTTCTTTTTGGCCAATAGAAGAAATTTAGCCTTAATAACATCCTTCAATTAGCCCAGTTGTGAAGCTTAAGAGTTCCTGGTGATGGTTCTGCTTTTTGTCAGATAGTCTATAAGCTACACTACAAAAATAAAAAAACCTTAACAATGAGTCTTCCTGCATGGAAATTCCTTGGTGGAACCATTTTCGTTAACTTTGGCGCCCTTTCATCTACTCCCATTCACTCTTGAGCTATTGCTTCATTTCTGGTATGTAACGGCGAATTGATATTCATTTTCAGTTTTTATCATCATTTTTTAAACATCGAAGAGACTCAGCAGAATGACATTTAAATACGTCTAAATTATCTCAAAATGTGATCATTCGTTTTTGAGACAAAACATTCCATAAAATGTAGTAAACATGGATGAACACAGATCAAAATGTTTACAATACCAGCAAGCTAGCGTACCTTCTGTTGGCGATCATTTGCAAGCAAAACTTGTTTACTTTACTCGATCGCCACAACCAAATAGTCTAAACTCACGCGTCTGAAACTTAAGGAATCATAATTGACAAATATTTTAGTCATTTGATAATACTTGAGCAATCTTGTCAATCTGAGGATGTTTTGTACGACCATTCTATTGCTGTTGTTAACAGATTAACTAAGTCATATTTTATTTTTTCTGAATATTATATGATATGTATTTGAATGCGATAATGAAATTAAAGCCTGTAAGCTTTGTATACCAAAGTAAATTTCAATCAGCATTATATTTACTAGGTGTGGCTATTAAATAACGAGACTGACGCTGCTACATAAGAAGTACGCATGCGCCAAACGCCAGCGACCCTAAATAGCTGTTTAGCGTGAAACCTTCTTTTTTAAATACAGTGCCGTTCGCTTCTGTAAACAAATCCGTATAACCGTAGCCTTCGTTCGCATTAGAGTTGTTTTTTTGTTTCGTCGGAAAAACCTTAAGTGTAACCATAGACCAACGAATTGTGAAATTTCACTTGATACTTGGAAAAACCGCTACTGAAACCTATAATTTATTGAAAGAAGTGTATGACAATTAATGTTTATCGCGTGCATGTGTTTTTGAGTGGTTTAAACGTTTTCAAGATGGCCGAGAAGACGTTGAAGATGATCCACGCTCGGGCCACCCTTCCACGTCAAAAAGGGATAACAATACAGAAAAAATTGGTAATCTGGTTCGATCTGACCGTCGGTTAAGTATTCGTGTGATTGCTGAAACTGTAGGAATTGATAAAGAATGCGTACGACAAATTTTATATAATAATTTTAACATGCAAAAAGCGTGTGTCAAAATGGTACATAAAAATCTAACGTTTGAACAACAAGAAGGCCTCAAAAATGTTTGTACTGACATTTTGAATGCCATTGAAAATAACCTAAACTTATTGAAAAGGATAATAACATGTGACGGGTAGTGGTTTTTTACTTGCGATCTTGGAACGAAGTGCCAATCCATGCACTGGAAGAGCCCAAATTCACCGAGAGCCATAAAAGCTCGAATGAGCAAATCAAAATTCAAAGCAATAATGATTGTTTTTTTTTCGATAATTATGGGATTGTGTACCTTCACTGAGTTCCTAAAGGTCAAACTATTAATCGACATCACTACCTTCACGTTCTTGCTTAACACCGTGAAAGAATAAGAAAAAAAACGACCTGAATTATTGCAGGACAAGTTATGGGTTATCCAGCAATACAATGCCCCATCTCTTTCTGCATTGTTTGTCAAGAGGTTTCTAACCAATTACAACATCCCAATGTTAGACCATCCGCTTTATTCGCCGGATCTTACACCGTGCGACTTCTGTCTGTTTCTTCTGACTGTCTGTCTTTCTGACTGTCTGTCCGTTTCCTAATGTGAAATCTGCATTAAAAGGAACAAGATTTGAGTCCGTTAAAATATGTGAAAAAGAAAACGATCAGCGTTCTGGAGGAGCTAACAGAAGAAGACTTTCAACATTGTTTCGAGCAATGGAAGATTCGCATGGAGAATTCTAGGGATAGAGAAGAGAGGTGTATTGAAGGTGATAATAAGTAAATATGTATGAAATCAACATAAATTGTTTTACAGCGTCAGTCTCGTTATTTAATAGTCACGCCTCATATATTAATTGGTGTTTCGGTTAATAATGTTGATTTTTTCGCAAAATTTGGGCGTTTATTTACTTAATAAAATAAATTACCTTAATAATCAAACTATTGGTCATCATTAAGTATTACGTTTTCCATCTTTCTGTCAAAGAATGGATTCCGCGCAAAAAAAACTGGTTTTTGGTTTTTTGAGGCCAACCATTCATCAAGCCGACTTTTCACTTCTTCGTAGGAATGTAAGTGTTGTTCTGAAGGTCCATGCTGCATCGATCGAAATAAGTTTTAGTCCCAAAGGGCTAAGTCCGGTGAATACGGTAGGTGGGGTAGGACGTCCGATTTAACGTTTTCCAAATAGTTTTTTTACACATTTTGCAACATAGAGCCGAGCATGGTCATGTTGAATAATTACTTTATCATCTCTTTGGGTGTATTTTGGCAGTCTGTCCTTCAATGCTCAGTTCAGTTTTATCAATTGTTATCAGTATAGATCGGCAGTAATCATTTCACCAAGTTTCAGCAGTTTGTAATACACAAATTTCCTACTACCCCGCCAAATGGTTGTGATGTTGTAGGGTAGCCTGGATCTACCAATACTTTTTTGCACATTAGGTTGCGAAAATAAATCCACTTTTTATCACCGGTCACAACTCAAGGCAAAAAACCTTTTCATTCTGCCCGGCAAGCATACTTTCACAAGTCGTTCTTCGCTTTTCAATGTATTTTTCCTTCAATTCATATGGAAGCCATTTTCCTTTCTTCTGGGTCTTTCCCAATGCGTGTAGACATTCAGAAATGATGAATGGAGTAACATTCAATACTTCTGGCAATTGTTTCAACGTATGAGCTGAATTTCCATGCAATAATGCTGGCAAATCTGCATCTTCCATTTTTTCTGCTGTCCTGGACGCTTCCTTTCTTTTATATCAAAATCAGCACTTTTAAAACGTTTAAAGCACTCGTCACAAATTTTTTGGGTTAGAACATGTTCACCATAAACTTCAACCAATAAACGATAACTTTCAGCAGCCGGTTTTCTTCAAATGAAAGAAGGTTATTAAACTTTCCTGCAAAATGCCTTTTTTCTGTTATATCATTCCACATATTCAAAGCTATGAAAAACTATGTTTTTTTTGCATAATGGCAATTAATAACGAACTAGCTTTTGATGGCATATGTTTATTCTCCAAAACGCCATAGCGACATTAGTCTATACCAACAAATTTATTAGTAACACCATCTCTTAGCAAAATTGACATTATTAACCGAAACATCTATTAGTAAAGAATTTTATTTTTTTTATATAGCGATCGCTATGTATAACTGTAATCTCGGTGACATTGTTGGATTTCTTTCTTCAGAGCTATGCTCATAACCGTCAAACAATTCGAGTACTAAAGATTGAAATTTTATCCGTTAATAATAGTAATGCTGCATTGTTAAGGAAAATAAAAATACACATTTTAAATTGACAAAATGATATTAACGCTTCCCCATCTGTTAATAACGCTCCCCCATGTTATCATGTAATCCATCTGTTTTATCAAAAATTAAAATTCAAACACACTTAATATGCTTTCATTTATCAACCCTTGTCAATATTGATATATTATTATAAAATATTATACAGATATTTTATCTTACTTAAATATAATTGTGGTTTAGATGATTTAAAGACTTCCTCTGAATCCCCTGATCAAGATTAGCTTAATTCGATTCTGTTGACATAACATCCTGCCAATTATCTATCAATACACTAAACTGATCTCGAACAGCTTCACATATGCAGATTGTCTCGTATGTTTCCCATAATCGAATTAATTCCATAACCGGCCGATGATGTTTATTGTGGGTAAAAGTAAATACATTAAAACTTGTCGCCGACCATTCGGTAAAAAGGTTTTAAACGACCGAGTCAAGCTTGGCGCTTCAGTATGTTCCTAATTATTGGGTCAGTCACCTCCAGTAAAAGACCAGACGTGTTACAAACTCGACTTCTAATTAAAATTGCGGTGGGATTGTCGAAGATGTCGCTTCCTCCGGGAACGGCGCTAGCCATTATACCGATCCCCAGGTAGGACAAAGGGACGATACGACATGGATGAGATTTAAGCGTTTTTATACCTAAGGTCCTTTGTTTTCGCGTTCGTTTCAGATGTTGTTTACAAAGGAAATGAGAAAAGCACGCCTGGCTCAAAACATGACGTTACGAGCCATGTCACTGACGCGGATATTTATTTTAGACCTCACATGACGATATGTAACATCTGACCGTATTTCACTTTGGAGCATCCAGTTTCATTCAATTTTGATTTATGTTTTCTTTTTGTGATTGTTTATGGCGACATGATAGATATTTCTACAGCTGTTTTTGAAATAAGTAACACAGATTTGTCATTGTACCATCAGATATTTTTTTTATTTAAAAAGAAGTTCATAAATTGAATCAATTCATAAATTCTTGAGTGATTTTTTTTCTATACTTATAAATGAAGAATTATGCTTCATTCCTCAGAGTTTTAATTCGATTTGAGCTGTCTTCTTTGACAAATAAACTTTCCTTCTTCAATATTAAAGTGATTCCACTGTGAAATATTTAGTTGACGGTTTCTAACAAAAGCGTTAAAATGTGTGAAATAAGTCGCGAAATTAAGACAACTTTAAAAAAATATTTAAAAAAAGCCTTTAAAATGACTGACTTCCCTCATGAGATTTACGAAGTAGAAGTCAGCTCGGCTCTGGTTCAAAAAGTTCGAGGAGGGAAAATGAGTCTTGAAGATAGCATAATGGTCTCGAGATCCTAACACATCGGTCAATAAGTCTCTGGTCTGAAAACACACTTTTTTTGCAAATTTCGACTTTTATCATCGATATATTCTCCTTGAAGGGCAATGTAATCATTCCAACGCTTTTTCTAACATTCCTACACCTTTTTTTATAGAACGATTTCTCTTTGCCTTCAAAATATCTTTTAGTTTCGGCAATTACCTCTTCATTGGAACGAAATTTCTTTTCAGCGAGCATTTTTTGGAGGTCTGAGAACCGGAAATAGTCGCAGGGAGCCAGATCTAGAGAATACGGTAAATGAGAAAGCAATTCGAAGTTTAGTTCATGCAATTTAGCCATCGTTGCCAATTATTTGTGACATGGTGTATTGTCTTGGTAAAACCCCACTTTTCTTTCATTTGAAGCATTTTTTTCGTCCATTGTCACATACCATATGAAAACAACCATTTTTATTTCGCTTAAACAGCTCCAAACATTGCTCGGAATAATCAATATGTTGTTGTTTCTGGTTCGCTGTGAGCAAACGCGGTTGATTTCCCATTTCGATAACAATTTACGCATTCCCAAATGTTCATGCAAAATGGTGTAAACACTTCTTTTCGATATCTTCATGATATCAGCTAGCTCCTGCATCTTTACTTTACGGTTTTGCGGAATAATGTGAATTTTTCTAATGCTCTCTGGTGTTTGGACTTCCAGAGCGTTCAGCATCATCGGTACTTCTACGACCATTTTTGTATTTAGCATACCAATCAATCAAGATTGATTTTCCTGGAACAGAGTCCGGGTAATGTTTATCAAACCATTGTTTTGCTTCAACGGTATTTTTCTTCATCAAAAAGGAATGCTTAATCAACACACGAAATTATTATTTTTTCATTGTTTTGAAATAATCAAAAGTAGCTTCACTTAAAGTACAACTCAGAAACTAATAGACAGATTGTCATGAAATCGACTGGCATTTGACACAAGGCATTTGAAGGTTGGCACAATCTACCATAGGTAAGGATTTTTCATAAGTGACGTAATCTATATGTCAGACTTATTGACCGATGTGTTAGATCGAGCACTAAGAACTTTTTATGGGAATTAGGAGCGTCCAACACCACCGTTAACCGGCATTTGTGAGCTATCACAATGATGTCAAAGAGCTATAGAAGCATCCCTTCTGAACTGTCGAATCTGCAAGTGTGTAAAACTCTCCTCAAAATCCTGCTGATTTTGGATTCATCAAAAGGATTGTTACCTACCACGTAAAACAGAATTATTTCAACAATCTTAATGACATAAAACAGTGAATTATACACGGATAACCAGCTCTTCTGGTAGCAAGGCGAGAACGATTTGTCAAAAATCGTAAGGTTGTTGTGGAATTTTAAAAGAACAATTCACTTTAAGTTGGTTGGATTGGTGGTAGAGTGATACATTCAAATATGTAATCAGCTCAACTTGAGAGAACACACGCTGTTCTGGCAAATATTCAACTTGGGTCAACCATAAAAAGTCCTCCTGCAGCACTTTAAATTAACGAATTGGGCTTTGAAGTTCTCCCTCACCCAGTATACTAGTTAACCGACCGCGTTCCATTGGATTAAACGTGTTCAAGTCCATGACTTACTTTTAGCGAGGAAAAATTTTAACGACTGAAAAAGTTCAAAAGTTCAAATTTTCACTGACTTCTCTTTACTGGCTGGGTCTGAGTTTTTCGTTTTCAAAGACTCATCGTGGTGTCGAAGAGTAATGATGTTATTAGCTCAAAAATAAGTTGAAGTAATCGAAAACAACGGCTTGTATTTCAAGGAATAACCTGCAAGTATGCATTTTTTTACACAGTGAATAACTAAGTATCTTAAAATTCCAAATAATTTTGTTATGCACTAGAAACTTCGTGTTTTATCTGAAGGAAAAACTACTGAAACTACTAAAATAACTTGTGCTGCATATAATTCACTGAGTGCTAGACAAACATTGCTGTACAAGGACTTCTTGTAATTTGAAATACTTGCAGAACAGGTTGGCGTCACGCCAAAAAGCATTTCTAGATATGATAAAATGTAACCAAAGACTAGATGTAATGGGCAAGGTGCAGGAGAAAGCTAGATGAACTCAGCATGAACCGTCCAAAGATAACAAAAATTGACGAAGTGGCATAATAATCACTTTGCTTTTCAAAAGCACAGTTTTGAAATATAGTTTATTACACAATATCATCACATGTGGTGAAAAGTGGATTCGTTATAATAGCCCCAAGCATCAGAAATGAGGTGTTGACTCAACCTTCGATGTTGACTCCAAAGGCCAATATCAACACCAAGGAGGTTTTGCTCTGGATCTTGTGGGATTGGAAAGTGTTTTATGTTACGAGTTATTACAACTAAGTAAAACAATGAGGAACTTGCATTTTTATATTTTTGTAATTCGAGTTTTATTAGATTTTTGAAATTAAACAAAAAATTTTGCATTAAATGTTTTACAATTATTCATTAGATATTTTATAAAATTAAAAATAAAATTTATATTTTGTGACATCACAACACCGCTCGACACACCTATCCGAGAGATGACATATCAATCATTCCTAAGTCGAGAAATAAACATGCAAACATAACCTTTTACTTGCAAACATAACCTACATGTAAACATATCCTTTTATGTCATAAATTGTCAATAATTATTTATAATGTGTTAGTTTGTTAGTTTAAGAAAGTTTGTTATTTAATTTAACCGTGTTTTACATATATTATTATATACACAATATCATCACAGGCGATGAAAAGTGGATTCGTTATAATAGCCCAAAGCATCAAAAATGAGGTGTTGACCTTAGTCAACCTTCGATGTTGACTCCAAAGCCCAATATCAACACTAAAGAGGTTTTACTCTGGATCTTGTGGGATTGGAAAAGTGTATTATGATACGAGTTATTGCACCTAAGTAAAATAATGGGGAACTTGTTTTACAATTATTCATTAGCTATTTTTTATATATATATATATATATATATATATATATATATATATATATATATATATATATATATATATATATATATATATATATATTATTCAAAATGCAATTTAAATTTAAATAATAAAAAACTAAATCGAATTCCGATGAAATATTTAAATCTATTGTATATTTTTATCTAATTTAGCGATTAAAGTAAAAATAAAAAATTATTCAAGTTCCCCATTCCAGCAGACCGTTATGAGTAACAATTCAGCAATTTGGACAAAATATAGAAAAAATAATCATTTATTGGCCAAGAACGCCGTAAAGTGGTCCTTTTTCGAATGTCACTCAAGACCATATAGTTGCGTTAGGCTGGAAACTTCCGATTACTACTAATTTCGGTCGCTGTAGCATCACTTGGCTGATGTAATGGTAGGTATAGTGACATCTAGAGAGACGAAAATACTTTCATGACTCTTATCGTCATAAAGCTGGTGATCCTCTATCATCAGAGAATCTACCAGGTGCCAAAAGATGAAGAATATTTCACTTTTATACCTTTTCGTTTGTTTTTGTATCAAGATTGAATTGTGTAAATACATTTTCCGAAATTTTGCTAGATATTGCCACTTTAAACACTGGATTCGAAACTGCCGACGTGACTAATCTCAAATTAATATTCTGGATATAGAGTAGAGCGGGGTAAGCAACCTACAACAAAAGTGTAAATGGAGAAAAGAAGGGATTTTGCGTGGGAAATGGAAGGCTTTGTTTTTTTTTTATCATAACTTTTTCTACTATACTCGAATAAAAACACTTAATAAGGACCACGTAAGTATTTAAAGATTACTTAATTATTGTTATGATTATGATTCTTTTATGACTTCATTTTTATTGTGTTGCCTCAACTGGGGCTAGTTGAGCAACGCGCGTTCAATGCTTGCTCAACTAACCCCATAGATGTTCATTATAGAAAATCAAATTTTTCTTTAATAAATTTATAACCATCAATTCATTTGTGCAGGTGATGATTCTACACAAAGTTTACTAATTAAAATTACTTATATTGATAATTGTATTAATGATTACTATTACATGTAAGGATGCGTACATATAAAAGACCTCAAAAGGTTTAGCTACTAGTCAACAATTAGAAAAGGATATTAACAGGATGACTTGAAAGAGGTATGTTTGTATTAATTGTGATAGAGACAAAGATGATTAATAATTTGGGATTATTTATCATCTAGCAATATTCTTGATCTCATAATTAGTTACTACTTTAATTTAATATTTATTTGCGTTATAATTATTCTTAAATATATAATTTTAAATATAAAAAGTGTAATAATAATCCAAAGATTGGAAAGATTTAATTTTGTTTCATTTTAATTTTATTTTTCCAGAGATATAATGGCAATATGAGTATGTAATAATCATAATAAATAAATATTGACTTGTTGATTACAATTATTTTATATTCAGATCATTCTATACAGTCATCAAGTCCATTTTAGCCATTACTCAACTAGTCCCATACCCATGCTCAACTAGCCTAGCCCCACTAGTGGATCACGTTGAGCAACTTGGAGCGCTCTCGCATTTCCGACAATAACTTTTAAACTTGTACTCGGATCGTTTTTATACTGCTAGACGTTTTGGAGAAGAATAAATTACGAACATAACAGACTAAGAATCAATTAAATCCGATGCATATTGTTAAAATTATGGAAGATCAAGCGAAAAGTTGCTCAACTAGCCCCGCTCTACCCTACCCCCGCAATAAGCAGAGAATAAGTTATCTTCCACTGTAATAATTTGTTAAACTTTTATTTTTCTACGTTTGACAATTTCTACAACACGCAGGAATTTATAGATTGTAATGACTTAATCAAGATTTATATATGGAATGTACTAAAAGAAACTATTGAAACTCCATGAAGAAAAAACTACCTGAAATATTTGTTAAAATATTTATATAACTAAAAATTCAAGGCAAAAATAGAGGAATACTTATACACTTGCCCTGCAGCAACGGTACATTTCCTTGATTGAAATACTCCGTATTGCTTGTCCAACTATATAGGAAAAATTCAATCCCAAAGACGTTCCAAAATACATAAACATTAATACCAAAGTAAGATTAACGGATGACATTCTGACCGTTTAGGGTGAATTTTAATGTATTTTTCAATGTTGTTTTACTTATTTATAAAGGTTTTAGTAAATATTTCCTTTGGGTTTCACGGGGAATTTAATTTTAAGATATTGATCGATCCCGGGTTTCCGACGAGGTTTAGAAACAATCATTACATTCCTCGCCTCACAAAGGATTGTTCTGCATCGATGATTCAAATGCTATTGAGAACATCGATAACATAACGTGTAATATATTGGGTTGTATCCGTTATAACCAGGTAGGACGACTAGCACCATTTCTAGAGCAATAACTCGATTTTTCATTATATTATCTACGTATTTTCTTTACTGAAAATATAAATTCCTAAAATGTAAAATGTTATAATAATATTACTAACAATTTAACCTATTTTTTTTTTTTTATCCGAAAAGTTCGTAGGAAGTTCGCAAGTAGTTTTTGTAAATATTCATTTAGTTTATTATGTAATTACCATTACTATTTACAACTTTTTGCTAAGATTTTTTTATGTCCTATTTTTTTTTTAAGATTTCCCATTTACACAATTTTGGATTGACACCGCAATAGCTTGTGGCCCGAGGTAATCCGATGAATAAGGTGAATGGGGTAAAATATCTCAAGTGAAGCTTAACAATTTTTGCCGGGTCCTGATTAAAAAATATGATAGTATATTGTCAGGTTGAAATACAATACTTTTCCTGTTTGCTAATTCTGGCCGTTTCCCTGCAATTGCTGCCTTCGGTCGACCTTGTGAGCAATAGAGGTCACTATTGATAGTTTGGCTGCGTGGAAGAAGTTATGTGTTTCTTTCCCATCCCACCAAATGTACTCTGCTAATTGAAAAGTTCGCAGAGCGACACTTATAGAGCAGTATAATAACTATTTAATCTACTTCATTTTCAAGTTTCATCTTTTATACGAGCAGTTGTGATCGTGATGATTTATACGATCGATGTGAAGTTTCAAATCGATCTATCAATTTATTCGTACAAAAACAGCAGCTTAAAGTAAGCGTATCAATGTTATTTTTTAAAATGGAAAATATTGATAATCGTGGAGTGAGTCTGCTCCTTCAAAAGCAATGCTTTGTAAATGGGCAGGTGAGAGGTCGTACAAGCCTGGATGATACTCGTTCTGAACGTTCAATAAGTGCAACTACTGAACAAATAATTAATTCTATACAGGATATGGTGATGGATAATCGACAATTGACTTTGAGTGAAATTGCTAAGGCTAAGGCTAAACGATTTCGAGTAAAACTTTCTAACCAACATTTGGATATTTTTCGATAGAATAAAATAGATTTTAAACGTCATTTTGTAACTATGAATGAGACTTGGGTTTACCACTATGATCCTGAACTGCAACAACAAACCACAATGTGGATTGAGCCCGGTTATTCAGCAACCCCGAAGCAGCCAAAGTGGTCAAAATCGACCAAAAAGGTTATGACATAATTTTTTGGGATACAAAAGGTATTTTGTTAATTTATTGTCTGTTTCATTTATTTATGAAGACTTGAAAGTTTTGCTATCTGTCTTCGTTATTTTCCACGTTTCACATCCGTAGAGCAAGACCGCCCTAATATAGGTGTTAAATATACGAAATTTTGTTTGCGTTGAGTATTGTGTTGATCTCCATACAGGTGCTAGAGTTCCAAAAGCTCCTTGAGCTTTTCGTATTATGGGTTTGACATCGATGCACCGCCATTTTTTTGTGAGAATGCTGCCCAAGTATGTAAAACCCTCCACATCTTCTACGGGTAATCCATTGAAGCAAAAACAGCTCAAATTTCTGGTGTTGATTATCAGCGACTTGGTCTTTGTTACATTAATTTCCAGGCCAAAGTTCAGGGCTTTCTTTGTAAGTCTGTTTGTGAATAACTAAGCATCTCAAAATTCCAAATACTTTTGTTACGCCCTAGTAACTTCGTGTTTTATCTGATCAAAAAACTGCTGAACTACTATAATGACTTGTGCTGCATATAATTCATTATCAGATAACTTCAAAATGTCCTCGAAGAGAAATCAGTCTTGAATATGAACTGAATGCTAGATAAACATTGATGTACAAAAACTTCTTGTGATTTGAAAAACGTGTACTATGATCCTGAACTGCGACAACAAACCGCAGTGTGAATTGAGCCCGGTTGTTTAGTTCCGAAGCAGCCAAAGTGGTCAAAATCGGCCAAAAAGGTTATGGCATCAATTTTTTGGGATGCAAAAGGCATTTTGTTAATTTATTACCTTCAAACTGGCAAAACAATAAAAGGATAATATTAAAAGACCTGGTTTAGCGAAGAATAAAATCATGACAATGCACCGGCTCACAGAAGTGTTCTTGCAATGGTCAAATTGAAGGAGTTACTCTACCCCCTCCGGCTTTCATCTCTACCCAAACCTAAAAAAAGTGGCAAGCGTTTTTCATCAAATGAAGAAGTTTTAGAAGAAGAAGTTTTGAAGAAGCCTTAGATGAATATTTTAAACTACTTCCAGAAAATCACTTCAGAGATGGAATAAATTAATAGGAGCGCTGGAATAAAATGTATTTAACTTAAGAGAGAATATACGGAAGAATAAAGTCATTTTTTCTATTTTAAATTTGTTTTACCATTGCCGCTCCGCGAACTTTTCAATTGGCCGAATAAAGCCTAATTTTATTCGGATGAAGGCCGCCTTTTGCTATATTTTAAACTGCTGATCCTGGCACCCCTCATGATGTTTTTCCTGACACGTTGTTTTACACAATTTACCTTGCATCACGAGTTTTCATTTTTCATCACTTCTCCGTAAACCATACAAATCCTGTTTTTCGATTGGATAGCGTTCTTCCCCTTTTTGAAATATAAAAGCATAATGTGGGGTAAATGCAAGTTATCAACCGACATTTTTAATGTAAATAAGCTCGACTAACTGACGGCAAATCAAAGCAAATCTGAAAGTAAACGTTGTAAATATCATTGAAATTAATAATATGTAAACATTACTTATTCAACAGCAATTTATCACGATTTATCACGTAGCCCAAAAATACCTAATTATCACGTAGAGTTGTGGTGTTATTTGTCAAACTAATGACAAGTGCTAGTTCAAGTATGCTCTACTATTTTTAAAATGGATAAAAATATCAAACAAAGAGTTTGCCTTACAGTTTGTGTTGTCGAATTTTCTTGAAAATGTTGTAGAAGACCTACGGTTACTCAGCTTTATCTAAAACAGTAGTATTGAAATCATACAAAACATTCCTAGAAGTGGTTAAAGGCTCGCCTCGTTCTTGTAGACCTTCAGTGTCTTCGGTTGATAAAGATATCGAAAAAGTGAAGGAGATGATGCTAGAGGTGGCTCAGAATTTTTACATGTCTCACGAATTGATATTCAAATCAGCCGACAAATTTGAAAATGGCGTTTCGATAACGAACCGAAACCAAAAAAAATCACTCAAGTTACTCAAAAAGCAAAGTCATGTTAATTGTTTTCTGAAACTATCATAGTCGGAATTTGTTCCGAAGAACAAAAAATCAACAAATCTTATCTGTACCGATGCCGTTATGAGGTCTTTGAGAGAGAATATTCGCAGGAAAATGGTCAGATATGTGAAAGAGCAATTCTTTTATTTTGCATTACGATAATGTCCCTCCTCACACATCGAACTCAACGAATATTACTGAATAAATGGATAAAAATATCAAACAAAGAGTTTGTCTCACAGTTTGTGTTGTCGAATTTTCTTGAAAATGTTGGAGAAGACCTACGGTTACTCAGCTTTATCTAAAACACTAGTATTAAAATCATACAAAACATTCCTGGAAGTGGTTAAGGCTCGCCTCGTTCCTGTAGACCTTCAGTGTCTTCGGTTGATAAGGATATCGAAAAAGTGAAGGAGATGATGCTAGAGGTGGCTCAGAATTTTTACATGTCTCACGAATTGGAATTCAAATCAGCCGACAAGCTTGAAAATGGCGCTTCGATAACGAACCGAAACCAAAAAAAAATCACTCAAGTCACTCAAAAAGCAAAATTATGTTAATTGCTTTCTGAAACTATCATAGTCGGAATCCACTCGGAATTTGTTCCGAAGAACAAAAAATCAACAAATATTATCTGTACCGATGCCGTTATGAGGTCTTTGAGAGAGAATATTCGCAGGAAAATGGTCAGATATGTGAAAGATCCATTCTTATATTTTGTATTACGATAATATCCCTCCCCACACATCGAACTCAACGAATATCATAGAATAAGCGTCAAATAATATTCGACAGATATCGCCCTGTTTGTTTGTGATTTCCTTGCCCAATCTTAAATTATCACTTCGTGGAAGTGGTTTTAAGTCCATTTAAGCCATAAAACAGAATTCATAGATGGAACTAAAGGTCATACTGGAAAGTACGTATAGGAAGTATTTCGAGCACTGCGTTATTCACCAGCATAAGTATATTACATGAAATGAGAGCTATTTGAAAAACAACGAAATAAACAGTGTATCAAGATGTTTACAATGTCAGTCGCCGATCATTTAATGTGACGACAATTATGTGACGATGTTATAAGTCATTTCCGTTTTCGGCTGTCCCGAGCATTCGTCATCTTCAACTGATGTACGACTACGTTTAAATTCAGCAACCACTGTTTTACCATCGAAAACGAATGTGAACAATCTTTTAAATTAGGACCTAATTCTTTTTGTATGTCCGTCGAGGTTAAATACTTTAAAACAAATAATTTTAGAACAGCTTGAGCAACAGTTTTTTTTATTTTTTTTAGAAAATACCAAAACTTTACTGTGTTTATTTTATCGACCACTACAAACAAGCAATTAAGCGAAGCAATAACGAATCATACTTGATAAATATCAGTTATTTGATTATACGGGCGCTATTCTTGAGTTAGGTCGAAAACTTTTCGAGCGATCCTCTTAGCATTGCACTTCCACCAACCCATTACTGGCTTGTTTAGTATGTAATAATTCGTAATCAATTTTATCAAATTGCTTAGAAAAATCTAACATTGTCAGTCCAATGCTTTCCCCATCCCCCACTGTTGTTCTAAGATATCCCAATTATTTGAAATATTTACCAAATATTATTTTCAATACTCTCTCAGGTAGTAAAAACTATTTCTTTATAATCAATCATCAATTATACCTGACTTTGTCAATTATTTTGTATGTTGCGCTATGTGTTGAATCAATTCAACACTTCTTGGAATAAAAACTCATTTCGTTTCCATGCTTTTCAGGCTACTTCTCACTAGAGTTCTCTATCTTTCTTGGGTGCATGTTGAAGGGATGTACCAACTATATTTTTAATTTAATCTCTCCATCTTTTTGGAGATCTGCCACGTGGTGTAGAACCCTCTGTACCTGTACCACCAGTCTTTATAGGTTATTGCCGTCCATGCGTTCAGTGTGACCGAAGAATTTTAGTGTTTGTTCATGAATAATTTAAGATAGTCTTGTGACTTCATTAATTTCTTGAATAACGGGTGCATTTGTTTATCTGGCAGTCCACGTAATGCGAAAGAACCGTCTCCAGCACCAAAGTTCAAAAAATCAATGGACTTGAGGTATTGTTTTTTAATGGTCCACATTTCAATGGAATTTAGCAATACTGGAAAAATTAAGGTTAAGATAAAAACTATGTTATGTCCCTATTGCTCCAGATCTTTGGCAAATTTCGCATTGTATTTCTTACCATTTCACATCTTCTGATCTCGTGACTATTACCGCTTTCATTCGATATTAAAACCCCAAGATAGATGAATTGGCTCACCACCTTAAATAGACCTATTTGAATAATGTTGCGCATGTTGTTTTGATGGTGGATTATATTTATTTTCGTTTTCTCTTCCTGGATTTCAAGTCCGTAAAGCTATCATGCTTTATTTTGTTGATAGTTAATGTTAGTTCATCTGTCGATCTCGCAAAAAGTGTAGTGTTATTGGCATATCTTAAGTTAGTTATTTTAATGCTGCTAATATGGGACATTTCCCGGTCAATTCTCGATAGAGCGCGCATAATATATTCAACATAAATGTTTAATAGAATTGGCAATATGATGTATCCATATCTCACTCCGTTATTGAGACAGAACTCATCGGATGTTGGATCTTCTATTTTCAGCACTGTCTATATTCAGTACACCACTAATTTAGTACCTAATTTAGTACAAAATTAATACCAAATATTAACATACTCTATATTAAATTCTAACTATTCTTAACATACTCCATAATAAATTCGTTCTTTACAATGAAGATTTCCAGGCTGCCTTGTCTTTCAATATGTAGTTTTTTGTTCACATTTTCTCTTTATTCTATGTTTATCTTCCACTGCGTATACAAATGGTAGTAAATGAAAAGATCTATCACAGATACCAATACTGTTTAAATTTCTTTAAAAGAAAATTTATATTTCCGTAGTACTCGTCGCATGTAGTTCGTTTCACTTTTAGACATAGTTTACAAAAAGAATAGAAAAAGTGCGAGTAACTGAAAGCACGACATTGCAAGTGGTGTCACCGAGGCAGTTATTTATTTTAGACCACCCATGATGATCCCAAACATCTGATAAGTATTTTGTCGTGAGATATCTAATTTCTAGTTTGCGACGATTTTAACTTATGGATTCTTTCTGTTATTGTTTGGAATAATTCTTAATTTGAATAATATTAGAGAGAGAAAAACATCCGAGCTTAACTGATGAGTTCTTAAAGAATGAAACCGGTCTTAAGATGTAAATGAATTTTTCCTCCAAGTAATCGAACGAGACAAAGTTCGTCTAGTCGTACTATCTGTACTTAATAATACAGTTAATTATTGTATATTGAATAATATTGCTGTGGATATTTAAATCAAAAACACTTCTAATGTTTCCTATAATGGATAGGGCAACTATCACTCTATACTCTTTTAATTATTAATTACTTAACTTCTAAAAGAAACAAGACACACTTTTTTCCTATAATATTCGTTTTAAATGTGTGTTAAATTAATTGTTGAAAATATTGTCAATCAAATGTGGGCCACTAGTAATCCAATTTTATACCCTTTATAGCATATTTTTCATAACTTTTGTCAACATATCTGGTGTTGATGCAGCACTGTTAGCACGCACAATTTCAACACGCACATGTTACCATTCAGTTTCTGTATGATTTAGGGTTTATTTATGTAAAATTTTTCCTTCAAACATTTCCATAAAGATAATTCGGAGCGGTCGAATCAGGAAATCCGATGGCATTATAAACGTGGACAAATTCTAATTGGACACCACGTCGTCCTCCACACTTTGCTCCATACGTTCAGTATTTCCAGAGCATATTTTTCAAAGTTTTTCACATAAGTCTATCAGTTTTTGTGTATGTCAGGATTTTGTCTATCAGTATTTTGTTTTCCAAATATGCTATACAGTAAATATATTTTGTATGCAGTAAATATATAAAATGAATGCTCTTTTTTGTTCTCTAGTGTTATAATTTGCCAATCAATTATATTGTGCAACATAATCTCTTAAAAGGGATTATGTGGTATCGATAACGGAGTTCGATGACATTGGAAATAAATTAATTTCTTATCCTACCAGACACTAATTCGCAGCAACAATTAGATTTTCGTTTGCAGTTTAAAGCACAAAAAATAATCACTTGATGTTGTTACTAGAGAATAGCGCGATGATAAAATGTCTTATCCAACATTGGTGCGTTGTCCTAGTAAATCAAAAGTACTTGGTAATCCGTAATTGGTAATTATAAATAACCGTTGTAATCCGCATAGTACGAGGGTTGCTATTTATGTATCCGGAATTAGCAACAATAGTGTTGCTATGCGTTATCTGACATATACATCGTAAAGTGTGACATTGTTGACTGTAGAATTGTGACTCAGAACGTTTTGTAATACGGACGCTATTTGTGTTGTTCAGTGACTTGAAAATTAATTTTGATTCTCAGTCAAAAAATGGAACTCATAAGAATTTTCGTACAATGATTTATTATGACTGTCGACGTGGATTATCTCAACAACAGTGCATAGATCAACTCACTTCGACTTTTGGCGATGAAGCACCATCTAAAACCACTGTATATCATTGGTTTAGTCAAATCAATCGTGGCAGTCGTTCGCTCACGGTTCGCTCACGGTCGGTTCGCTCATTAAAGAAGGTCATCTAAAATCGATTGTTGTGGAAGAAAAAATCGATACTCTGCGCGAATTGATAAAGCAAAATCGTCATGTGACATATCTTGAGATTAAAGCATCCCTGGGGCATTAATATGACAAGCATATACCAGATTTTACATCAACATTTAACAGTGAAAAAGATATGTGCACATTGGATTCCGCATAATTTAATAATCGCTCAAAAAAGGGTTATGTCGATTAGTGCAAAGAAATGCTCAAAAAATACGATCGTGGTGCATCAAACGCCGTTTATAATATCTGCACAGATGAGGAATCTTAGATCTATGTGTATGAGCCCGAAACTAAACAGCAGTCGACTATATGAGTCTTTCAAAATGAGCCAAACCCAGTAAAAGTTGTTCACGCAAGAAGCAGTTCGAAACAAATGACCGCCAGTTATTTTTTTGGATACACAGTGCCACTAGAGAGAGAGAGAATTTTCAAGTTTAGGTCGCATCGATATCAAGATCATTTAGCGACCAGGAACTTTAACTTATGAATATGGAACTCACTTAAAAGACAGACATTGAATGGATTAATAAATATCACAGGTTATTAGTATCACAGATCAGTTCTATCACAGATGGCTTCTATCACAGATGGGTTTCGTCGCAGGATAAGCTATCACAGATGTGTTGATAAGTTTGATTTTGCTGCAAATAACTCACACTAGAATGAAATGTCGCTAGCAGTGACTAGATTTTAGTGAGATAGTTAATTTCTTTCAGATAAGCTAAGGTGTTAGATATGTTGTCTGAGCAAAGGTTTCGAGAAAGGTCCTGATTGAGGTCAAAAAAGGATCTGAGAGGGTATAATGCCGTGCATTCGGTAAGAATGTGCTTGACGGATAGGGGATCGTTGCAAAATTCGCAGAGCGGGGGACCTTCTCGTTTTAGTAGATATTCATGTGTAAATCTGCAGTGACCAATCATGAGTCTCATCCATTTTACTGTAATTTTCCTACTTACCAGATGTTCTGGTGGAGGTTGGGAGAATAATGGTTTAATATATCTCAGCTTATTGACTTTCTGTGGATCATCCCAGTAGGATTGCATTAAAG
This sequence comes from Cosmopolites sordidus, assembly GCA_031761425.1. Classification (NCBI taxonomy): domain Eukaryota; kingdom Metazoa; phylum Arthropoda; class Insecta; order Coleoptera; family Curculionidae; genus Cosmopolites; species Cosmopolites sordidus. The sequence continues at coordinate 724,758 of JARFXV010000824.1, read as the reverse complement.
ATTGCGAGAAGGATTTCACCGATGAGAGATGGTCTTTTGGATAGAAGCAGCGCATATAAGGTTGACCATGCTGAATGGAGTATTTTGCAAGTAAATCTGCTTCCTCATTACCTTTGATGGCCTTGTGACCGGGACACCAAACGAAGAGAAGAGAAGAATCATGTGCTATAATATCTTCTATAAGATCCATAATTAGCACTATAACTGGATGGGAAATGATGCGATTTTGGATCATGGATAGTGCATTCTTAGAATCTGAGAATATGATCCAGCAATTTGCGGGATTTAACTTGATATAGCTGAGGGATCTTTCAATGGCCACTAGCTCAGCGGTTAGTACACTTGTTGTGGCGGGCAACTTAAAGCCTGAGGAGGATCTGTCATGAACAAAGCCACAACCGACTCCATGGTCTGACTTAGATCCATCTGTATAAATTGTTTGGCATGGAGATTTGGACTGGATAATGTTGTTTATACTGGATTTGTAGACAGAAGAGCACGTAGATTCTTTATCATATTTTAGTAAGGAAAAATCAACCTGGATGGGATGTAATAACCACGGAGGAGTAGAAGTAGTGCTAATTGGGAGAGGAACTTGCAATTGGGTGTTGGACTCTTCAGATAGTTGCTGGAAGGTGCGTCTGAGGTCTAGGGTTAGGTTATGAGTGGAGGCTATTGGGGGTATTGGGGGAGGATGGAAGAATGACTGATGTCCAGGAATGAATGGTCTCTGCCAGAGATCCGTAGCATACTTTAAGAGTAGATACTTCCTCCTGATGGATAGGGGCTCTAAACTCATGATGCTATGTAAACTGGGAGTTGGGCTGGTGATAAAAGCTCCAGTTATAAGTCTTAGTGATGTATTCTGGATGACATCCAGTGAGCGCAGATAAGATTTGGGAGCCGTAGCAAAAATTATGCTGCCATAGTCCAGTTTGGATCTAATAATTGCTTTATATAATTTAAGAAGGCAGAGATGATCCGAACCCCAGTTGTGGTTTGAAAGCATCTTTAATATTCCCAAGTCGCGAGTACATTTAGCCTTCAGAGATTGGATGTGATCTTTCCATGATAGTCTGTAATCGAAGGTGAGTCCGAGAAACTTGTGAGACGAAACTGTTGGTAAAGTCTTGTTTTGAAGAGTTATTGAATGCAGACGGGAACATTTTTGTCTTCTGCAAAAATGCACAATAGCGGATTTTGTGGACGACAAAGAGAGACCTGTGGCTTTGGTCCATTTTTCCAGTGAGTTCAAGTTAGATTGGAGGATTCTTTCGCAGACTCTTGGATTGGGAGACTGGTAATATAGTAGGATGTCATCTGCGTATAATCTGTGAGTGATCGTAGGGCTAAGGTATCTTTGAATGTTGTTCATGGCTATATTAAAAAGGGTAGGGCTCAGCACTGAACCCTGAGGGACTCCATTTAGTAAGGGGAGTGGATCAGATAGATGACCATCAATCCTGACATTAAAAAGTCTATCAGAGAGGAAGTTTGATATGAATTTAGGTAACCGGCCTCTGAGGCCCCACTGATGTAAAGTGTTCAGGATGGTGGGCCGCCATACCATATCAAAAGCATTGGAAATGTCTAAGAAAGCAGCAACTAAATGGTTTTTCCTTTGGAATGAAGTACAAACATCATTATGGAAGCCCGTGAGATGATCAATGGTAGATCTCGATTGCCTGAATCCCAGTTGATAAGGATCTAATAGATTGTGAGATTCAATGTACCAGGCAAGGCGAGTATTTACCATTCTTTCAAAGATCTTGCCCAGATGGTCAGTCAGCGAGATTGGACGGTAACTACCAGGTGAGGAACGAGGTTTGCCATGTTTATGTATTGGAATCATGATAGATTTCTTCCAGGCAGATGGGTACGTGCCTGTTCTCCAGTAGCCGTTATAAAGATCCAGCAAATTGTCTAGAGCCGCTTGAGGGAGATTGCGGATCATGGGAATTAGGATTAAGTCAGGCCCCGGGGCACTATTTCTGCTTCTAGAGAGAGAATTTAAGAGTTCATCAAAGCTAAAAGGGAGGTTGTAGTGCTGGAGGGGAGAATCGTCAACGTCGAAGTTTACTGATTGGGAAGATTTCTGATTTAGCTGGGAAGTGCTAAGGTTATTGTCGCCAGATACATTGGAGAAAAAATTCGCAAAACAGTTCGCAATATCAACCCTATTGGAGATCCATTGATCATCACTAATTAGGCCCTGTATTGACTGAAGAGGACTACCTCGAAACCTTTTGATTTTTTGCCAAAATTCCCCACTGCTGAGAGACGAATTTATAGATTTGATGTATTCAGCCCAGGAAGATCGCTTTGCGTTTAAAATCGTCCTACGAGCTTTTGCTCGGCATCTTTTGAAGATGATAATATTTTCCAAAGTAGGACAGTGTTTGAAGCGATTCAGTGCCGATTTTCTTTCCCTGATCACCATTCTACAGTCATCGTTCCACCAGGGGACTGGGGGTTTGTGGTGTTGGATATTACAGTGAGGAATGCTGGAATCTGCTGCAGCAATGATTGAATGGACAAAGGTATCAAGGGCTGAGTCCTCATCGGCAAACGTTAAGTTTGGAAGGATGTACGAGTCTCGAAATTTGGTCCAATCTGCTTTGGATAGATTAAAAGTTTTTCTAGGCAATTTAGGTTGATGCCAGCCTATAGAGGAGATTCTGATTGGGAAGTGATCACTTCCGTGTAGATCTTCCATGATATCCCACTGTAGGGTAGTGAAAAGGTCAGGAGAACAGAGGGAAAGGTCTAAGGATGAAAAGGTTAAAGAAGCTAGGCATGCATGGGTATGGACTGGAGGATTTAGGAGGGAAATGTTGTTTGAGATTAGGAAGTCCTGAAGGATTAATCCTCTGCTATCTGTTCTAGAGGAACCCCACATTACATTATGGGAGTTAAAGTCTCCGCACATTATGAAGGGGGGAGGGAGTTTTGAAAGGATATTGTTGAGATCCTGTAGAGAAAATGGCGTGGAAGGAGGGATATAAACGTTGCAGATGGATACTTTCTTGACAAAGTGAGTGGAAATTGCTATGACTTCTACACCGGAATCAATTTGGATAGTGGAATAGTCTAGGGACTCGTGTACCAGAATAGCTACACCTCCTGAAGATCGCAGGGCTTGTTCCCTGTCTTTTCTTATAATGTTATAGTTCTTAAAACTAGGGCAGGAAGAATCGTTAAAATTTGTTTCTTGTAAAAGAATAATGGCAGGCTTATAACTTGAGGCGATTAACTTCAATTCTTCGAACTTTTTGTTGAAGCCATTAATATTCCATTGAATTATGGTTGGATTGAATGTGAATTTTAGGAGGTTAGATAAGCCTGGTGACACCTATAAAAGGAGTAAGTACTACCTTCTAATGTTAGGTCGTCGAGAAGTTGGTTTGCTCTCTTTTGTCTTTGGTTTTGACGAGCAGTCTAGATCCATGTCCTCAGTGGAAGAGGATTTGTTAGAGGACTGGGATAGAGATCTCGGGTTTTTGTGAGCTGTTTTATTTGAGGGTATTTTTGGATGATGGGTGGGAAGGGAATTTGAGGGAGTTTGTGTAGTGGAGAGAGAAAGGGAAGAAGGAGGAGGAGGGAGGGTGGGCTTGGGGACGACGAGTGGGGGAGCTTTGGATGCAGTAGGAGGAGTGGGCGAGGGGAGATTGACAGGGAGGGAGGATGGAGGAATAGAGGGGGAGGAAGGAGGAAGGGGGTCACGAGGTGTAGTGAGTGGCGCCTTATCAAGTGCTTTAGAAGGGCACTGGTTAATGTTGATTTCACATTGCGTAGCAGTAGACACCATGGTTTTACTACGACTTACGACAGTTGCAAAACTGGAGGTACTGGAGGGGAAGGTGCTTTTGACCTTAGCCTTCGCGACAAAATAAGGGATTTTTTCCGATACTTTTATTCTCTGGATTTGGTATTCTTCTTTGAATACGATGCAACCTCTGTACCTAGGGGAATGATCGCCATTACAGTTGGGGCAAATTGGGGCAAGTGAGCACTGAGAACCATCATGTACGGCACCGCCACAGGAAGGGCATACTGGGGAAAATGAACAATCCGATGATATGTGACCGAATCTTTGGCACTGGAAACATCTCATAGGGTTAGGAACGTACTGTCTGACTCTTAATGATAGGTAGCCAGCCTTAATTCTGTCAGGTAAAGCAGGTTTTCTAAATGTTAATATTAAACTGCTGGTTGGAGAGATTGTACCTTCTTTTTTTGTGGTGATTCTTTTGACAGCCTCAACTCCATGCTGCTTCAAATTTTCCAGAATTTCCGACTCTTCGCAATTTAGGAGGTCAGTGCTCGAGATTACTCCTTTACAATAATTCAAGGATTTGTGCGGCTCAACCACAACATCAAATGTGTGCACTTTTTTGAGATCCAGTATACTCTTGGCCTGTTTAGCATTTGAAACAACTGCTAGTAACGTACCGTCTCTTAGTTTTTTAATAGATTCTATGTCACCTACATTTCCCAAAATGACTTTATGAATGATAAATGGTGAAACATTTTTTAGCGATCCTTCGCAGCTTTTAATTATAAAGTATTTGTCAAAATCAGAACATTTATTATTATTCTCTACTGGAGACGCAATCCGGGGTCTTTTCGACCCTGATAATAGGGGGTAAGATGAATTGTTAAAGGACATATAGTTCCCACGAGATTGGAAGAAAGGAGGTCGACTGCAACAGTGCTCCTTATTGCAGAAACCCTAAATACTCCAAAGGGACGGGAGGTACTTTGGAGGCCCCGTTCACAACAGCTGATACCCTCAGCTGCCATTCAGCCCTCACCACGGGTCGCGCTACAGTTTGGCTTAAGGGGAAATCAAACGATCAGGGACATTTACAGGACAATCACAACATGACTAGGGTACCTCGGGGACGTCAAACCCGTATTCAGAGGAAGAACCAGGACTTCCACTCTGAACCCCTGAGGGGCAGTGCCACTAGAGAATCGTAGAATTATCAATTCTGAAAGTAACATCCATTTGTTTGCCAGAAGTTTTTGAAGAAATAAGGAAAAACAACTATCGACGCAGGATCATTCTTCACCATGGCAACGCGAGCTTTCACACATTCGCCCGAACAACTCAATATTTGACCAATTAAAACATCGAATTGATGGGTCATCCGCCGTACAGTGCTGATTTGGCATCCAATAATTTAGTTTTGTTCCCGTTCAAAAATGTTCAAAATGTTCAAAGTTCCCGTTCAAAAATGTTCACAAATATTCACGGGGGCTCTAAATCAATGATATATATGGCCAAATGTTTTTCATATAGAATAACTTTTGTTACATTTTTTGTGTTACATGTTTTATGTTACAATGTTTTGTGTTACAATGTTACATGTTTTTTTTTCTTATTTGACTTCGCGAATTTTCGATATAAGATATTGCTGACTTGTGATCAACAAAAAAATTTCTACATTATCACCATGATTCGCCAGAACACAACTTTATCAAAAATGTTCATGGAAGCGGTAAGGTACTTATACTGAAATTCCATACTTTGTACATTAGACTCTAGGTCAAATCACCAGGTTTATTCACTGTTGATCTGTTGCTTCTTTTGCCAGTTTTAACATTTCAGCAGAAAGCAACATTGCGTGTAGATAAGCCTTATGTGTCTGCTATAAAATTTATTAGAATTATTCGATCACTAAATACTATGTGAATCAACATGTAGCCAAGTCAACATTTTGTTTTAATCATGATTGGTTTTCAATGATTCCGCTCTCAACCCACATCAAAAAATCACATCATTTGTATTATATAACTTTTATTATATTTTTTTTTGCTGATAAGCTTATTTTGCAGATATACTTTTATTAATAAAAATTAATCAAAATTATCTAATCTTGAATGAAATGAGATTTGAAGCTTTATGCACTGTAAGATCAATAAAAAAGCTATTCATTTTTCTAACCTACGTTTTTACTATTGTAAAAACCTTGGTCAATCTCACCAAACAGACTCAAATCAATGGCATTGTATTAACTTTGATCATCATATAAATATACAACGGTGTAACGTTATATATTGATTTTTTCAAATTCATTTAGAATTTCACATTTTATCATAAGAATTGAGTTTGGTTTCTAGAAGCTCTAGAAAATTAAAACAGTCTCTCTATTGTTAACGGTCTTTCTTTGTTTGAATTCATTTATAACAAAAATGAAAAATAATTCTTCCATAATAGCAATTCTAAAAATGTATGACTATGACTAAAATCTTGAACTTAACGAACGTAAAACATTTTTTTCATTTTACAACACCAAGTTTAATATTGAAATATTTCCTTTGGAAAAATTAACATGCACTATGTTATTTATAAAAGACTATCCAGTATTCATTAACAAACTAAAAAGCTTATACGAGATGTGTAAATATAATAATGAGACTGGTGGCGTATCGTTTGAGCTAGCAATATTGTTGGCTTCCCCTTTGGAGAAGAGACATGCTAACATCTGATACATCATCAGTGCGAGTTTGAACTCTTTAGAGCGAGTTGGTGATCCGTAGCAATTATTTTCGTGAACTGCGTTTTTCTAGCCCATTCTGAAAAAGCGTGACAATTTCGAGCAAAGATGCGCTTATCAAATTTTGTTTCAGATTTGGACAGATTTGGTGCGATGAAAACTTTAGCAAAACTTCAACAGGCCTATGGAAACTGTGCTTTTGACAAGGATCCACGTTTTCAGGTAGTTTAAGGCATTCTCAGAAGGTCGAGACTCTTTTGAAGATGAATCTCGCAGAGGAATGCTTTCAACTGCAAGAAGAGGTCTTGTGCGTTCCTATCGCCGGTTGATGGTTAGAATGATCAGGGAAGAGTTGAATTTAGCTCACAGAATCGTTCATCAGATCTTAACCAATGAATTGGGATGTAGAAAATCTGCGCAAAATGGTTTGGAAAAATCTTTCGGCCGATCAAATAGAGAGCAGGAGGGAAACGTGACTTGAACATGTCTTGATTTTTTGGGATGGATTGATGTCCCATTTTCTGGGACGTGCCAATTCTGGTGACGAGTATATGATTTTTGAATACGACTTGGAAACGAAGCGTCAGCTTTTACCTCTCAACGTCGAAATTTCACATCATTAGTAACCAAACATTGGTCGAAATTTCACATCATTAGTAACCAAACATTATTTGGATTACTTTGGTTTTCCTGTGCGCCATCAAGATAAATCCTGGGTCCCACATATCCTCTGTGAAACGTGTGTGAGACTTCTGCTGGGTTTAGGCTAAGGGATCCAGACATATGCTTCCAACCAACAGATCACATAAATGATTGTTATTTTTATTTGACTGCTATAAAGGGTATCAGAGCAAAGTCAAAACTTACCATAAAATACCCAGACCTGTCATATGCAAAAAGACCAATCCCACATAGTGCCGAATTGCCTGTGCCAACGCCTCCAAATCCATTAGAAACTCAAGACTGCTGCTGTTCAAAACGATAATTTAGAGACAGAGTGTGGCCCAACTTATGAACCAAGTACTTCAAAAGAACCACACTTATTGACACAAGGTTACCTAAATGATTTGGTACGTGATTTACATTTATCTAAAAAACAGGCTGAGCTTTTGGGTTTTAAATTAAACGGCTGGAATGTACTTTCTTCCAGTACAAAAATTTCCTATTTTTGAATTCGCGATGATGAATTGAAACCTTATTTTTCTCAAGAAGATGATTTGATCTATTGTAATGACATTCACGCATTGATGAATCTGTTAAATTTTGATTACGATTCAAGTCACTGCCCATTGTTCATTGACTTATCAAAAACTAGTTTGAAAGCAGTATTACTACACAATGAAAACATACTTCCTTCAGTACTTGTAGCCCCTAGTTCTAATATCAAAGAAACCTACGAAAATGCGTGAAATTTTGAAATTACTTCTGGAAAAGATATTTTAAAGTCAGCAATGACTTTAAAATATCTTTTGCTTGGGGTTCCCTGGGTTTTGCTTGGCATTCCCTCTTAAGTTTTGTTTCAAATTTGGGTACAGTGTGACGGAAACTTTTGCAAAACTTCAACAGGCCTATGGAAGATGTGTTTTTGCCATGAGTCCATGTTTTCAGGTGGTTTAAAGCATTCTCAAAAGGCCGAGACTGGTTGAAGATGCATAGGAAGCGTTCAACTGCAAGAAGAGGTCTTGGGCGTTCTAATCGACGGTTGATGGGCAGAATGATCAGGGAAGAGTTAAATTTGACTCACAGAATCGTTCATTAGATATTAACCAATGAATTGGGGATGAAGAAAATCTGCGCAAAAATGGTTCCGAAAAATCTTTCACAGAATCAAAAGAACATCAAGGAAACATGTCTTGACTTTTTGGGATGAATTGAAAATGATTTTCATTTTCTGGAACGTGTCATTACCGGTGACGAGTATAGGATTTTTGAATACGACTTGAAAACAAAACCAAAAAAAAAATAAAATCAGTAATTCAAAGATTAAATGCATGCTCATTTACTTGTTTGATAACCAGCGGATCGTCCATAAGATATTTTTTCTTCTAGGCTAAACTGTAAATCAGCATTTTTTCCGAGTTGTTCTTGAAAAAGAGTCTTTCGTGAAAGGCTGAATATTAAGAACACCTGGGTGTTGAAACACAACAATAAGACTTGCTATACAGAGATTTCTATTAACTCATTTTTGGCACTAAAAACATCACTATGCAGCTACGCAGCCCCCTTATTCATCAGGCATGAATCCTTGTGAAGATATATAATAGATAGTCCTTGAAAAGTGTAAAGAAACACTCTTCTTTACACTCTACCCTTCTATATTTTGTCTCCTTCAAAGAAGGAGATATAATATAGAAGTGTAATTTCAATTGAATACAAAATTATAAAAAAATCGGTCTTATTGCTTTTTTTACATCTTGTAATGAATTGCTTTAAATATTCTATAGGCATTTATATGTTCATACCCGAAGATGCACCCAAAACTATAACAGATAACAAGAATGGTCTTTGATTAGTGCAAAATAATGGATAATACGCCACTGATCCATTGAAAATCCAATACGAATAAAGTTCATTAAGAAGCCAATTAGATGAATTAATACGAAAACACCTTTAATTATCGCAAAACTAAACTAAATTGAAACGAGAAAAAGAGACAGAGGGAACAAAAGAGAAACCGTATAAATCGAACGCCTCAACAAGAGGAATCCTAATGAGATATAACGAAGGCAGCCGGACCAACCAACTAATCCCGATGAAAGCGAGCGGAAATATCAAGAAGTGCCCGTTTCCTCGGTTCTAGTGCTTCCTGTTTCAGATATCTGCGCTATTTTATCAGCGATTTCGATACAACTGGGTTCTAAATTAACCATTTTATATGCGGGTAGGGACTCAGGCAGTTTCCTCTTTATTTTTTTGCAAGTACCATAATGTATTTTCGTTCTGTTGTCAGATTCGTACTTAAATGAAGCTATTTCATCTATTTTTTCTAACTTGTAAATCTCTCATTAGTGTTGTATAATTTAATCACATAAGTTATTAAATTTGAATCTACAGGGGCAGCTTGAAAAATCTGGAATCATTACAAAAGAAAAATCTTAATCTTTTTCTGAAAACCTTTCCTTCCGACTGTATTTTATTTTTCGTGTTTTCTGCTCTAATGGTTCAAAAATAAACTAATAAAATAATTATGAAATGTAAGGGTCTACCAATAAGAATGATGGAACTTTATTTAAGGAGGTTCAGAGATGCAATTTATGATTTGAATAAGACTTCAACCAAATGGTAACCGCGACTTTTTTTGTAGACGCGGATCCACTCGCACCAATTTTCGATTAACCTGGTCAACATTTCGGGCTGTATGGCAACTATGACTTGACGAATGTTAGTTTCCAAGTCACCAGTCGTTTTCCAAGTCGTTTCCAAGTCGTTTTCCAACCAGTTTCCAAGTCGCAGTTTATTTCTATCAAATTGTGTTTTGTCATGTCCCCAGAGAATATAATCTAAAGACACATGATCTCGGCTTTAAATCACATGATCTCGGCAGCCAAGCGATGGGGCCATTTCGTAAAGTTAGAGTTGCAGAACTTGGTTCGTAATAAACCCATGTTTATTCAGGAAATATGTAATTGGGCGCAATCCTTTTGAAAATAAAGGTCATTCGCATCGATTCCATCAAATTCCGGGAAAATAAATCTTCCAGAATTGCCTTGTAGTGCTTGGTATTGATGATAACGGTGGTTCTTTTCTTATTTTTAAAGAAATAAAGATCGATCTTGCCAAAATCTACATCAAACTGTGATCTTTTTTGGATACAAAGGACTATCATCTATCACGTGTGGATTAGATTCGCCCCAATACCGACAATTTTGTTTATTGACGAAACCATTGAGCCAGAAATGAGCCTTATCGAAGATGATTTTGCGATGAAATTCGTCGACTTCTATCATTTCGAGGGTCCAATCGGCAATTTCACGATGAATACGATGGTCGGTTGGCTTCAGTTCTTACACCAGTACCATCTTATATGGATGCAAGCCTAAGTCTAACCTCAAAATTCACCAGGTTGCCATTGGCAAGACGCCCCTAACTCTTGCGAGCGGCAAGTAACTTAGACATTGTCATTTTCGGCTACACTTGCTTGAACGGCGGCAATATTCTTAAAACTTCTGGCTTTATTTTTGTCGTACAGGCACGACTCACTCTCTCATTTTCTAATAAAATGATCAGTAGCCTGTTCAGAAGGACCATCGCGATAAATACCACGATGGGTCTGAATTACTCGTTAAGAAGCACGATGGGACCGCGAATTTGCGTAATAAAACTGACAATTTCCAAAAGTTCTTCTAACGTAAAACGAATCAGGATTTAATTGCAAACCTTTCGGAAAACAACTGACAAAACTTATCAAAATGAGATAAGCTGTAAAATTTCTATCATCCCTAATGGTAGACTTTATATTTTATACTAATCCATGAAAAAAACGCGATGACGAGAAACCCCGTCTACAGTCGGCGCGAATGATCTTGTGTTGTCTACCTAGCGACGATTTCTTAAAATCACTTCCATTGTTGAAATTTAGCTTTTTGATTTATCTAATGATAATAAATACTTTTTAAAAAAATTATAATCATTTTTTTAAGGAAAGATAAAGTTTGAAAATAATATAAATTAAAATATAAGAAATTATTGACTTAATTAAAAACACAATTATAATAATAAAAACGTACCTGTGCAACAAGGATTTATAGAAAAAGAAAATGAAGTTTATTATTAAAAAGTATAACATATAAAATATCATACAAAACATATTAAAAATTCTGCCAAATAAAATAAATTTATTGGTATAATTCCATATTTTGATATAATTTTGATTCATGATTCTCCTGAAAACCGGCAAGCACACAAAGCGCTGGATTTGTGGAGTATGCGTCTCAAAAATGTAATGTCTTTTTCCTTATTTTATTTCTCCAGCACTTCTTGCATCGCGTTTGCTTTACATTGTCTTTTTTGCCCACGTTGTCCATAGATAGTGAGAAATGGGCAGATGTTCTATACAAACTAGCTTATATTTGAAAAAAACACTGAGTGTCGATACAATTGTTATACATTCAATTTTAAGTATATAATATTTGCTTATTTATTTAAAATGAATTTCCATCAAGTATTGACTACCTCAATTAAATAAATAATTGATTCTTCTTAGTTTGGACTGAAATTGTTATTAAGATTGATTACACTGATAAATACTATTTGTGTCACACGAATTTTGTAATGATATTTGATTTTACTTATCTACTCTCATTACAAAAATAATGTTATTTTCTCCAGTCACCCTCAGTTTTTTTTTGTGACAGCTACATATTCAATTTCACCTCATATACATGTTTATATTTGAATAAAATAAGTAAATATGCCACGAAAGTGTTTAAATCACCAGGATAGTTTTTGTTATGTGTGTGGAGAATTAACACATCAGCAGTAACCAAATATTATTTTGGTCATGTTACCATGTTACTGACAATTATTCATTGACTCATCAAAAACTAGTTTGAAAGCAGTGTTAAATTAAAAATGAAATTAAAAATATGAAATTATTTCAGGAAAATATTGGATACGGTAAATACTCCCGGAAGATTTATAGGGATTTTAAAGTTATTGCTCTTTCGCTTAGACTGCAGCTTGGTTACACAAAACATTTCTGTTTTATTTACGAATGGGACTGTAGAGATAGAAAAAATCTCTATATAAAAAAAGACTGGCCCAAGCGTAAGTCACTTTCTCCAGGACAGACGAATGTACACCTTTAGTGAACTCTGAAAATGTACTTTTATCACCCTTGTATATAAAACTCATAAAAATTTTTGTAAAAGCGATGGACAAAAATGGTAATCGATTTTTATATCTGAATGATTAAAGAAGGGATATTTGTAAGTCCTCAAATAAAGAAACTAATGAAGGATAACACAGCTTTTAGAAAAATCTGAATGATCTCGAAAATTCGGCCTGGAAATATTTTGTTAATATCGTAAAAAACTTTTTCGGTAACCACGGGCCAGAAAATTATAACTTTTAATCTCATACAAAGCTTTGGGGTGCAACATGTCCTTGAAGATACATATCCTGAACTCACATTTGGATTTTTTTCCTGAAAACTTGAGTGCCGAGAACTTGTGAGTGACGAACACGGTGAGAGATTTCACCAGGATATTTCCCTTATTGAGATGCGATATCAAGGAAAATGGGGTCCTAAGATGATAGCCGATTATTGCTAGGGATTGAAAAGGGACCTACCTGAAGCTAAGGACTCGCAAAAATCAAAAATATTGTGTATAAGTGTAAGTGTGTTTTCATGCATTTTTAAAAATATATATTTGAATGTCACAAATAAACCTGGCGTGTTATTTTTGTATTAATATATTCTTGTTAGGTGGCGATAGTATTATCTAAATTAGACCAACGTTTTCGTGTGACAAAAAAAGTTTGAATTTTGTAGACTAGTGTTATTTATTACATAATTACAAGCAAAAACAAGGAAAATAGACAAATTAAACACATTTTAAAACCGCTATATGTCCTTTTATATAACAGATGATTATATCCGGAATTGGCAACAATGGTGTTACTAGGCTCCATCTGACATATATATCGTAAAGTTTGATATTGTTGACTGTATACGTACGCAAAATGTTTTATCATACGAACGCTATTTGTGTTGTTTAGTGACGACATCGCTTCATCGACTTTTAGCAATGAATAAGCACTCACGGACGAATTTAAAGAAGATCGTCCAATATCTAGATACTGATAAAGCAAGATCGTCATGTGACATACCGTGAGATTGAGATATCCCTGGGTATTAGTATAACAAGCATACATAAGATTTAACATGAACATTTAGCCGTGATTTTTTTTTTTGCGCGTTGGATTCCACATAATTTAACAATTGCTCAAGAAAGGCCTCTGTCGATTGGTTCAAAAAAATGCTCAAAAAATATAACGATGGTGCGTCAAAAGCCATGTATAACATCTACACAGCTGATTTTGGATATATGTATATGAGACCGAAAGTAAACACTAGTCAACGGGCCGGATTAAAATACACCAAACCCAACAAAAGTTGTTCGCGCAAGAAATATTTGGGGAGATGTGGCTACAGAGTGACTAGAGAACCGTAGAATGGTCAATTCTGAATGGTGCATAACCATTTGTTTTAAAGAAGTATTTGAAAAAACAAGAAAAAACAACCAGCTACGCAGGATCATTCTTCACCATGACAACGCGAGCTTTCACACATCGGACCGAAGAACTCAATATTTGACCTTTGGGTCATTCCATCCCAGTCATACTGTCCTGATTTGGCACCCAATGATTTCTTTTTGTTCCCATCCGTGAAAAACAAACTACATGGTGAACGATTATCGACACCAGAAGAAACGGCTGCTGTATTCAAAATGCATTTTTAGAGGTACCTCAATCGGAATGGAAAAAGTGCTATGAAAATTGGTTCAAACGTATGCAAAAGTATATCGATTATCGCGGAGAATATTTTGAAAAACAATAAAACAATTTTCAATGATAAATATTTGTTTTTATTTATTATTCCGGGTACATTAATAGCAAGCTTCGTAGAAACGAGCCAGTATTTGATATTAAATGGCATGTTATCCTTTAAAGTATAAAACTGTAATACACCTAACTGAACAACTATCATAATAACTACAAAAAAATGCTGTTATAAAGATAACAACTAAGAAAATGTCATGATAATTCTCGTTCTACAAAAATTGAAATAACAAAAATGTTCTCATTTTGGATGTAATTAGTTTTACAACACAAACCACACCATATATAGACCAACACACTCTACACGAAAAAAAAGTGACGAAATAAGACAACCTCGATTATAAGAAAAAAATTGTTAACATTCATCAAACAACAATGACCAGCTACTTAACCGATGTTTTTATTTTGATTACACGACCATATAAGGTAGAGCATCGACGATCGCCTCCTGTTCTGGTGAGAAAATGAATTTGGACCGGTATTAGCATAATAGGCTATCGACAGAACAAGAAGAAAACAACAATAATAAAAGTCGACCCGAACAAAAACCGTGTTGATTACGCAAAGGTTTACCGATACGACCCATATTACTGAGGCGAAATATCGCTTTACATGATTGACAGGCAACAGGCCAAACCGATAGATGCCGACATTGTCGAGTGCCTTAACACATTCCCCAACAAATCGTTGACGTTGCCAAAGAAACCCTCGCCGTTTATAATTTCGTCTCCCTTGCAGTTTCCAACCCCAACGAAATTTTGTTTTGTCTGACGGACAAAGCAAACATTTTTATAGCATACAAGTATTCACTAAAATAACGTCTTTTACAGTAGATATATTTATATACACCCTTCATTTAATTCCTTAAGTTGGTAATGATTAGCACGAAATCATTAATTTTCTTAAAGTATGATAGACGTTTATTGTTAATTTTTTTCAGTTTTTATAAATAATCTTTTTCCTTGAATTATACATAGTAATACAATAAAATAAATACAGTAATTATACAGGTATACACACATAAAATTTTGACCAATTCAACATTTTACCTAAAATAAAAAGAAATGTTAAATTAACTCCATGGGAGCAATGCATTGGAAAAGGGAAGAAGAGAAACACTTGTAGATTTTTTACGGATAATCTTGTTCTTCTCGCTCAAAAATAAAATGTGAAGCATAGAAACTAATAAAAATTACAGCAAACAAACCTTGATGGCAGGCCTAGGGTACATTTTTAATAATATTTTTGGTGACAATTGATACCATCTTTAAATAATTCAACATAAAAAAATTATTGCTCCTAAGTTTAAATAAACTATTAGTCACGTGGGTGGCAGAGATTAAATGAAGGCTCTGTAGAAGCTTTAGACTAGAAAATTTCAGCACAATCGTCGTGTTTGAAAAATAGTAACAGTCGGGAATCTTATGTATTCAATTTAATAAATTATCAGAAACTACAAAAAAATGATAAAAAAAATAATCCATTCAAAGTCATCTTTGCATATATGTTACATATGTTACAGCATACATTTTCCGTTACGGAAAATGTGTTTGTTTCAATATTTGATTGTTCTATATCTAACGAAATTCTGGCAGTATATTGGGCCAGCTGAAGAACTCTTATAAGGTCTACAATCTCTTCGAGGTTCAGTTGGGTTTAGATGTGTAAGAGCTTACAAACTTAAACCTTAAAGCACTGGCTATACACAGATTTAAACTTATATCAACTACTAATTGTATTAATTTGATGGTGGCAAATTTTCCTAAGCTTAAAAATGTTATGATATAATTTACTAGATTTTAAAGAAACATACCTATAACTTTAGGCATCAATAGCAATATATGCAATATGGCTATTGATGCAATATTCAGAAGAATAGAAGCTAAAAACGGAAAAATGGAAGCTTAAATAAAGCACTAAAATCAAGAGGTTCCAAAAATATATCTTCAGATAATTTTAGATTTTTTTATTCTCTAATTCTGTCATATAGATATTACAAATTGTGACTAGATTAAATGTATCTAAATAATATTTTGCTATTATCTAAAGTAAAAACTTATCTTTATCTTAGTCTGTTTGGTAGATACATGTCCAGCGACGTGCTCCACACTACACTAATCACTTTTTTCATGTTATTGACATACGCACAGAATAAATTCCAGGCACCCTTCATTGTTACTACACTAATTCGAACGGTTTCAGTCACTTCAGCCGCGGAATAAGTCCATTGTCGTAAAGTAACAAGATCACTTCGATATTTTCATAGCTTTTCAGCCTCTTCTGGTGTTTTCTTGTAAACCCCTTGATCTCATCTTCGATCATAGGCACTTTCAGGGGTCAATGGATGTCTTTATTGACAATACTGCGAAGTACTTAATTTTGGAAGGTTTGAATTACTTTTACATTAGATTTCTTGGTGCATCCCGAGGGTTGGATGCCATAAGTCCATAGAGGCTTTAGGATTTGCTTATAAAGAAACAGTTTATTGTACATTGACAACACAGAGACAGAAATAAACAATAGGTCCAAGAATGCTGCCTTGCGGCACTCTAGCACCATAATTGGCTCTAAAGTGACGGTCAGTGATGTATGATTGATGAATTTGTCTCATTTGTTTTTCTATCTTGTATTCCAGGCCCTGGTGCCACCTCGAGGTATATCGTTGCACAAATATTTCTCTTCTAGTGATGTTGCAATAAGATGTTTCTCCTCAACGATGAGGTTAAGGCAATGTAGGAGTAGCTTTTCAAACCACTTGGATATAATCGGCACCAAGGATATTCGGCGATATGATGTTTCGTCTTCAGGTGGTTTGCCAAGTTTCAGGCTAATTATAACTTCAGTAATCTTTCATTGCACTGGTACGTCCCTGATCGGTTGATCTGTTGAAAAGATGAATCAGCTTCATGATGGCTTTACGTGGTAACTCCCTGAGCATTTATACTGTTCTTAGGTCATAACCTGGGGCTTTATTTGGATTCAGATTTTTGCCAATGGTTGTGACAATCTCTGCTGTGATGATTGGCATGCTATCTTTATTACAAATTTGCGGGATTTCTTCCAAGCCAGTCAGTGAATTAAGGTGGAAAGTATTCTCTAGATATTCAACAAATATTTCTGCTTTTTCTTCATCTCGTCGCGCCCTGTTACCATCGCTTTTGCTGATAGTGGGCCATGGTTATTTGACCTGTTCAAGGATTTGGTCGCTTTCTATAGCGAGTAGGCAGAGCTTTCGTGGTGTGTTAACTTGCTTGGGTAGTTTTTTTACTTTTTTTGGATTTTTCGCCACGATCTAAATCTCAAAAAATATCAAAAATATCTGATCTTATGTAAATAAAGAATCACTGGGTAAAAAACAAAAAACCAAACGGAGACAAATTTCTCAGTGATTCTCTTTTCTGTAATAAATTTGCCTAACGAAAAAAATTTTAAAACATATAAAAATGTTCTAAAACAAATACAAACTTTTGAACGTTAACGTTTCGGGAAGTATTCTCCTCTCGTTTTCAAAACGAATCTAAAAAATTAATTATGTTAATTATGTTAATTTCTATATATAATGCAAGGATAGGAAGTAAATTACTTCCTTATTTTAGTACTTAGAACGTATTTTAAAAATTTGTTCATTAGACAAATTTAATTACCGAAAAGAATCACTGTGAATTTGCCTCCGTTTGGTTTTTTGTTTTTTACCCAGTCATTCTTTATTTATATAAGAACAAAAATTTTTGATATTTTTTTGGTTTTAGATCATGGCGAAAAAGCCAAAAAAAGAAAACAATATATGAACACGCCACAATAATTCAAACATTACTTAGTTAATTGCTTTTATTCTTGATGGTTGTGATTTCATCTTCGAGCTGTTTACATAGTTTATTTAGCAGTCTTTTGTCGTCCGTAGATCGAGTTTGCTGCCATGTTTTCCAGACTTTTCTTTTTTCGTGTATCAGATCTCGAATTTCCTGGTATTTTTTACTTCAGTGTGGGTGTATTATTCCACGCAGCTTGCTGTAGATCAACTACTAGTTTTTTAATTTCATAGTCTAGGTGCCCTTTCGTCTTCAAGGTTATATTTAGCTCAATTCTCTATTCAAGCTCTGTTCGAAATTTTCCCGTTAGTAAAGTACGGAGCTTGTTGCTTGGTGATTACGTACTCACTTAGTGAGAGCATAATTGCTGAGAGGTCAGAGTCTTTGCCAAGTCAAAGCTCTCTTCTATTTTAGGTTAACATCATCTTTGGTACATATTAGTATATTATCTTTATGGTTTTTAATTCTTATTGGACTAATTAACTTTGAAAAATATATTTATGCAAACGTTTTTATCTGTTTCAGGTGAGACAATTAATTCCTAACCAGTCATATCATATAAAACTTAGTAAGTATGTAACAAAAATATAATAATACACTCAAACTAACATTACTAGTATAGAACTATTATTACTAGTTAAAACGCTCTCTACTAGGTGTATAACAAAGTAAGAAGTTTGGTGGCGTAGCGTTCTATCTGGCAACAATGTTGACTTTTCCTTTGGAAAGGAGGAAAGCTAATATCACTTGATGGTCAGTCGCAATTCTTTTCGTGAACCAGTGAAAAAGTCTGACAATTTCGAGCAACGATGTGCTGTCAACTCATCACCAGTAAAGACCCTTTTCCAAAAAATTATGTTAATTTTCAATTCAACCCAAAAAGTCAAAACATGTTTCCACTGTTATCCTTTTGATCCTGTGAAATGTTTTTCGGAACTATTTCCGCGCAAATCAGAAAATGTGATGAGCGGTGTTGCGTAAATCAAATTAAACTCCTCTCCGATCTTTCTAACCGTTAAAACTCACAAAATCCTGATTCTGAGGAGATTTTCATGACTTCTTGCAGTTGCAGGCCTTCCACTGCCAGGTTCATATTCAATTGAGTCTTGGCCTTCTGAGAATGCCGTAAATCATCTGAAAACCTTAGCCCTTGAGAATCCTATAGAAAGAGAAGATATTTTCATGGAACTGTTAAAGTTTTGCACAAGGTTCCGTTACACTATGTTCAAATCTGAAACAAACTTAATAACGCACTATTTGAGAACTCACTAGAAAAATCTGGTTCACGAAATAATTGCTACGGTTTTCCAAATGACTCTAGGACGTTCGAACTCGTACTGAAGACGGTCGAACGTTATGCCGTCATTCTCATTACTTTATTTATGCATTTATTGTTTTTAAAATATTGCTGCTTCACAAATGATCACGCTTTTGCTAACTGACGATTGTCACCCTCATTATTTGTGGTCACGTTATTCATATTAAAAAAAAAACAGGTCGTTGGCTCCCCAAACTATAAATCACGCGAAACAGTGACTTGCATTCTGTCAAAAAAGTACCGGGAATTGGCCAATAAAACACAAAATGTTTATTATTTATACAAATTTATTGTATCGCCTTCAAAGTATGCCCCTTCCGAAATAATACACTTATGCCAACTAATAATCCAATTATCAAAACATTTTTTAACCGCATTTTCTGGAATCGACTTCAGCTGCGAATTCTCTCTTATGTTTTCTATCGACTGAAAACGGGTGCATCGAAGTGGAAATTTGAGTTTTGGAAAAAGAAAGAAGTCAGCCGGAGCCATATCAGGTGAATACGGTAGTTGTTTGATGATGTTTGTTAAGTTTTTCGCCAGAAATTCCTTCACAGTGATAGCCTTGTGAGATGGTGCATTGTTATGATGTAAAATCAAAGAGTTTTTTTCCACAAATCTGGCCTTTTTCGATGAATTTGCTTTCTCAAATGCCGCATAATGCTCAGATATTATTCTTTATTTACCGTCTGGCCTTCTGCCAAGGATTCCGATTGCACAACACCCAAATAATCAAAGAAAACGGTCAACATCACCTTAACTTTTGATATATTTTTTCTTTATTTGGGTTTTTCGCCACGATCTAAAACTCAAAAAATATCAAAAATATCTTTTCTTGTGCAAATAAAGAATCACTGGGTAAAAACAAAAAACCAAACGGAGGCAAATTTCTGAGTGATTCTTTTTTGTAATAAATATGCCTAACGAACAAAATTTTAAAAATATAAAAGTGTTCTAAAAAAATATTCAAACTTTAACGTTAACGTTCCGGGAAGTATTCTCCTCCCGTTTTCTAAACGAATCTAAAAATAAATTATATTAATTTCTATAGGTTCTTAAAAGATATAAAGTAAATATATTTTTGTGTATGTCAGTTTTTAATGACAGTGACATACTACCAAAGATATATATAGGTGAGGTTTACTGTGTGATTGTGATTGTGTATTGAAATATTTAAATGTTTTTAATTGTATTCTTTAAAATCGGGAACCATATTGAATTTAAATCTACCGAAGACATAACAATACAGTTATTTTTATTTAAATTAATTATAGCGGTTTCTTTTAATCTTCTGTAAATGTCCTCCATAAAGATATTACTCATCAAAGGAGAAAGAGTAGAACCCATTGCCATTTCGAAATGACGTATTAATGGCATATTAAGTAAATCTCTTAAAAAGCCAATAATATGGCTTAGATATGTTGATGATATTTTTGCTATATGGCAACATAGCATTGACGATCTAAATATTTTTTACAAGATATAAATTCTCGAGAGCCTATAATTAAGTTTACTACAGAGATGGAGAAGGGGAATAAATTGACATTCCTTAACACTTTAATATTAAAACAAAACAATTCATTAAAAACTACAGTTTACAGAAAACTGACAAACACAGATAGGTACCTCAATTTCTTTTCTAATCATTCAAAATCAGTCAAAATAGGAGTAATTGAAAGTTTATATGACAGAGCAAAACTTATTTATACCGACAGTGATACACTACAAAACGTAATAAATCACATCAAAGACATTTTAATAAAAAACAATTACCCAAAAAATTTTATAGATAAATGGTTTAAAACTTTTGATACCAGACAAAACAGACACGTTATTAATAATAATAAAAATAACTCTCAAACAATTAATCTCACAATTTATTACATCCGCGGTATTTCTAACACAATTAAAAGAGTAGGAAATAAATACTACATAAGAACGACATTTAAAACAAAAAATACTCTTAGATCTATATTAACAAAAACTAAACTAAACAACACAACAAAATACCAAAAATGTGGTTCATAAAATTCCCTGCGAATGTGGCAAATGTTATATAGGTGAGACTATATCTAGACCGTTAGATGTTAGAATAAAAGAGCAAAAACCTTCTTAAGAAGGGCGATTTTAATAAATCTAGAATTTGTCAACACGTATGGGAATCGGGTCATAAAATCAATTGGAATAATTCCAAAACGGTATTAAAAGAATCGGTAACAAAATACAGAAGATTAAAATAAACCGCTATAATTAATTTAAATTCAAATAACTGTATTGCTATGCCTTCGGTAGATTTAAACTCAATATGATTCGCGATTCTAAAGAATACAATTAAAAACATTTAAGTATTTCAAAATACAATCACACAGTAAACTTCAGCTATATATTTTTTTGGTAGTATGCCACTGTCGTTAAAAACTAATTATCAATGTAAGTATCATTGACATACACAAAAATATATTTACTTCCTTCAGAATTTATAGAAATTAATATAATTTATTTTTAGATTCGTTTTGAAAACGAGAGGAGTATACTTCCTGAAACGATAACGTTAAAGTTTGTATAGAACATTAGAACATTTAGAACATTTTTTATATTTTTAAAATTTTGTTCGTTGGGCAAATTTATTACAAAAAAGAAATGAATTTGTCTCCGTTTGGTTTCTTGTTTTTACCCAGTGATTCTTTATTTACATAAGAACAGATATTTTTGATATGTTTTGAGTTTTAGATCGTGGCGAAAACCCCAAATAACGAAAAAAATATATAAACACTCCACAATCATTCAGACATTACCTAACTTTTGATAGACTTTGACGTGGTTTTTTCGGTTTCGGCTCAGTTGGAAGGCGCCATTCTTAAGCTTGTTGACTGGTTTGCATATCAAACTCGTTTACCCATATCTAATCAATAGTTATAATGCTGTTTTATGAATTAATTGAATCGACTTCTAATATGTCTTCAGCGACCTTTACGCGATTGAGTTTCTGAGAAAAATTCCGGTCTTTCGGCCCTAGTCGATCAGTAAGGCATTTCATGGCCAAACAATTGCTTATAATGGTACGAATTGATTCGTGAGACACAGGAAGATCAGTGGCTATCTCTCTCAAACTGAAATGATGATTTTCAGTCATCATTTCCTTCACTTTAGCAATTCTAACTTCAGTTGAAGACGTTGATGGCCGACCAGAGCGAGGCAAATCTTCCACCACATCTCGATTGCTTTTGAATGCACTGTACCACTCATATGAACGTGTTTTTGATAAAGTCGATTCACCGTAAGCCTTCTGCAATATTTTCAGCGACTCGGCACACGAAACTCCATTTGCAATGCAAAATTTAAGACAAATTCTTTGTTCGATGTTTTTATCCATTGTAAAAATGGCAAAACACACTTGAGATGTACTAACAAAATCAAGCACTGTAAACAAACTAAATGACAGATGATGTGTAAATTTCGCGTCGGTATAGAGGACAGTTGTACCAACTTAGCGATAAAGAGAATTTTGGCAATCCCTTTAAGTGGGCTTATCAAATGATCGATTTCCGGTTCTTTTTTAACAGAATCTATAGTACTGAGGAACTAGCGTGATATTTTCTCTTACGTTGTCTTCATCTTATATAAGCAAATTTTGATTACGTATCCGTTAAACGGGAAATGTCAAAATTAAGAAAAGTTACAAATTTCAAATATATAATAGGTGTTTCGGTTAATAATGTCGATTTTGCTAAGAGCCAGAGCCAAAAAACATAGCTTTTATAGCTTTGAATATGTCGAATTATATACCAGAAAAAGACGTTTTGCGGATAGGTTTAATAACCTTCTTTAATTTAAAGAAAACGGCTGCTGAAAGTTATCGATTGTTGGTTGGAGTTTATGGTGAACATACTCTAACCGAAAACAAATTGTAAACGATGGTTGAAATGTTTAAAAGAGACAAGAAGCGTCCTGGACAGCCGAAAAAGTTTGAAGATGCAGATTTGCAAGCATTATTGAATGAAAACTCAGCTCATACGTTTAAACAATTGCCAAAAGCATTGGATGTTACCCCATCCATCATTTCCGAATGTCTACATGCATTGGGAAAGATCCAGAAGGAACGAAAATTGGTTCCATATGAATTGAAGGAAAGAGTCATCGAAAGGCGAAAAACCACTCTGATATATTGCTTGCCAAGACAGAAAAGAAAATGTTCAAATCATGGGTAGACCCAGTCCAGCCTTCAACATTACAACC
This sequence comes from Cosmopolites sordidus, assembly GCA_031761425.1. Classification (NCBI taxonomy): domain Eukaryota; kingdom Metazoa; phylum Arthropoda; class Insecta; order Coleoptera; family Curculionidae; genus Cosmopolites; species Cosmopolites sordidus. The sequence continues at coordinate 701,329 of JARFXV010000824.1, read as the reverse complement.
AGTGTGCAACCAGTGCGCAATTCACAAACGGTGTGCAATGTGTATTACGAACTGCTGAAACCTAGTAAAGTGATTACTTGCGATCGATACCGACAACAATTGATAAAATTGAACCGAGCATTGAAGGAAAAAACATCAGATTACCCCCAAAGACACGAGTCATTTTTTAACATGATAATGCTCGACCCCATGTTGCAAAATGTATAAAAAAAACTATTTGAAAAGCGTTAAATGAGACGTCCTACCCCATCGACCGTATTCACCGAACTTAGTCTAGTCGGCCTACCACTTATTTCGATGGATGCAGCAGGGACTTTCAGAACAACACTTATATTCTTACGAAGAGGTGAAAATTTGGCTGGATAAATGGTTGGTCTCAAAAAACAAAAAGTTCTTTTGACGCGGAATCCATTCTTTGACAGAAGAATAGGAAAAAGTAATAGCTAACGATGGCCAATACTTTGATAATTAAGGTAATTTATTTTGTTGTGGAAATATTATTAAACCAGCCGGTAACAGAAACTTCTTATTGAAAAAGTATATATATGAACCAAACACAAATTCCAATATAAACTTCTCTCATTTTTTCATAATATTCACCAGACAAAACAAAATCAAGCAGGACAAGGTCTCAGGAATTATAACAATAATTCATAATGTCTCTTCATTTTCAACCTGAATATAATATAGGTGTTCTATAGCGCCATATATTAAAACCCTGTCATCGTATTTAGACAATATTTTAAATTTTTTAATAACAAACGAAGAATAGTTCTCTCCAAAACAGAGTATTCCAAAACCGTTATAATTACGACATAACAGAAAACAAAGCCCTATTCTTCACGTCCATCCACCCTCTACAATTTCAACGTTCTTGGCTTTTCTCAATGCTATTTCGTTTTGTAGACAGCTATAGTAAATGGTCACTTACCCCACAAACATTTTCTACGTAACACATAAACACACACACATGTACACGAAAACATTCTTGTGTGAACGACTGTTGCTATCAATTTATCTTTTATGATGGGTAATGTTTGTTAAAAATGCTTTTGGTTTCCACGGTAACAAGGTACAGCTTTAACTTTATTGTGATTTAATGTTTTTTTTTTTAATTTTTAATTTTAAATTTTTTAATTTTTAATTTTTTAAAATAACTTCTGAAAAGGTTTATAATATTTTATTTATTTATTTATTTAATTATTTTGTAATACATTATTAATGCAGTGCATTAGCTTCAGAAATAACATAAAATAATATCATACCGATGCAATTTCCTGATTTACTTAGTTTTGCATATTCTTAGATAAACTTATTGCATATACGAGGGTCGATCCAAAAGTAAGTTTCCCTTCATTTTTTCAAATAGACAACTATGTTTATTTTCATTAAAATTTACATCGTCGGAAAGATGAAACTTTCCTCTATTTTTCGACATAATCGCCATTTCGATCAACACATTTTTGTAGACGGTGCTCCAACTTTTGTATGCCCATGTCGTACACCTCCGCCGCCAAACCCTTAAGAAAGCGCTGCACCTCTTGTTTCACTTCCTCGTCGTTCCGGAAGCGTTTGCCACTCAGGTGTTCTTTTAACTTGGGGAACAAGTGATAGTCGCTGGGCGCGAGGTCCGGACTGTAAGGTGGGTGGGGCATGACAGTCCATCCAAACTGCTCCAAAAGTTCCTGGGTTTTGCGGGAAGTGTGAGGTCGGGCGTTATCGTGAAGCAGCGTTACACCTGTTGTCAGGCGTCCTCTCCTGCGGTTCTGGATAGCACGCCTGAGTTTAGTGAGTGTCTCACAATACCTGTCCGAGTTTATTGTTGTCCCGGGTGTCAGGAACTCGATCAGCAGTATCCCCTTGCGATCCCAAAAGACAGTGGCCATGATTTTGCCAGCAGAAGGAGTTTGCTTGAACTTCTTTGTGACTGGTGACCCTGAGTGACGCCACTGTTTAGACTTTTCTTTGGTTTCGGGGGTGAAATGAAAAACCCACGTTTCGTCACCGGTCACGATGGAGTCCAAAAATTCTTCCTTATCGTCTTGACACTTTTGAAGAAACTGTCGAGCACAATCGAGGCGTTTCTCCTTGTGTTCTGCTGTCAGCATGCGCGGTACCCATCGAGCGCAACACTTGTGATACCCCAACTTTTCAGTCAAAATTCTTTCCACTGTACCGTAAGAACTCCCAGGAATCCTATCAACGAGTTCACGGATGGTGATTCTCCGGTTTTGAAGCATTTCGCGTTCGATCTTCTCGACAATCGACTCCGAAACTGCAGGTCTTCCACTCCGCTCTTCGTCGTGAACCTCCTTCCGTCCGTCACTAAATTCCCTGCACCAATGTCGGACCATTTGAACGGACATACACTTGTCGCCGTAAACTTGTGTCAACTTTCGATGAATTTCCACAGGTGGAATTCCTGTCGCATGCAAAAACCGAATAACCGATCGAATTTCGCACCTGGCGGGATCAACAATAAGAGGCTCCATCGCGAACGGCTGCTGAGCCAAGACTGAGCGGCGTAGCGCAGCGCTCGCGGGCGGAAAAGGGAGTGGGGGATCTGCCGTGCACAGCGGTGTTGTCGAATTTCGCCTAGCAGCTTCCAACGCTGCTGCAGCTCTTTGGGAAACTTACTTTTGGATCAACCCTCGTATTACCCACAATATTTCATATTTTCAAGCACAATTATAAGTATTCCAGATCGCAACTTAGCTGTATCATTGGTGCCAATATTATATACAATATTATAATAAGTGTTTCTGATATTAATGCGGATTTCACAAAACTTAACCATTTATTTCCATAACAAAATAAATTACCTTTATAATCAAAGTATTGACCATCGTTAGCTATTACTTTTTCCATCTTCCTGGCAAAAGATGGATTCCCCGGTAAAAGAACTTTGGTTTTTGAGGCTAACCATTCATCAAACCAAATTTCCACTTCTTCATACTAAGAATGCAAGTGTTATTCTGAAAGTCTGAAGTTATAGTCCGAAGGGGCTAAATTTGGTGACTATGTCGAGTGGGGTAGAACGTCTAATTTAAGGTTTTGCAAATAGTTTTTTACACATTTTGCAACACGGGACGGAGCATTGTCATGTTGAAAATGATCTTATCGTGTTTTTGGGTGTACTCTGGTAGCGTTCCCTTCAATGATCGGTTCAATTTTATCAATTTTTATCGGTATCGATCGACAGTAATCGTTTCACCAGATTTCAGCAGTTCGTAATACACAGCTCTCTTACTATCCCACCAAATACACAGCAAAGCCTTATTTCCGTGTGTATTACGCACTGGTTGGGATGTTGAAGGATGGCCTGGGTCTACCAATGATTTGTTGCGTTTTGTTTGTCAAAATAGATCCACTTTTCATCTCCTGTCACAACTCGATTCAAAAAACCTTTTCTTTTCTGTCTGGCAAGCAAGATTTTACAAGTGGTTTTTCATCTTTCAATGTAGATTTCATGCCCAACCATATATTTCATGCCCAAGCCACCTTGCATGGTGGGCTGGGCAACATTCGATGTTTCTAGCAATTGTTTCAACATATGAGTTTAGTCTTCATCCAATAATGTATACAAATCTGTATTTTCAAACTTTTTCGCCGATCCTGGACGCTTTCTCATGTTGGTCTAAACTGAAAGAAATTTACCACTAAACACCTGGACGACACCAGGAGGACAAACACCAGAAGATGATTTAATCTTAATCTGAGATTAAATCATCTCCTGATAATGCTGACATGGTTAGTGAAACGTTCGTCGAGAACTTTAAAAAAAGTTATTAGGTGCACGTAAATCACTTTCTGTTTAGTGTTTCATACCGAAGGTTCCAATAGAAGAATTGATGTTGGTATACTGTTTCGTTTGGATTATACAGAACTTCTTCTAACTTACTATATAGTTTGTAAACCACCTTAATGTACATTTTTTTAAATCTTATTTAACTCTTGGCATCAAACAAACGCTATTACCATGAATGTATTTTTGTTCTGTTCATTTTGAAAAATCAGAAACTGTGAAGTTAACCAAGCGTTATATTAATAATTCAAAAAGTGGGCTGAATTGACTAGATCCTTTATCCCGATTCATAGGGGGGGAGGGGGTGCTGATAAGGTATCCTTTGTATATCTTTAGAGATATCTCTAAGTTCGCAAATGCTTGAATGGCGATCTGCAAAGATTGATGGATTGATTGGGATGTCTCGTCTAGTTGGTAAACCTTTTAACAACACTCTACAAATAATGGTCCGACGGATTTAGGTCTGGACTATTTGGAGGCTAGAACTCTTTAAAATATAACATATCATTGCTTTCAAACATCCATGTGTTAACCAAAGGGGTCGTTAGTGCTACTGCTCCGTCAAGCTGAAAGATGGATGGCTTCCCAAAGGTCACAATGTATATACAAAATTTTACTATATTTACCAGAACGCATCATATACTCCCTCGATCACAGGTTCGCCCTGTCGAAAATTCCCTCACCCTTATTTAATTCAGCACCTAGGACTTGCGGGAACTCGTCACTCGTCGAACTCGAGTCACAGACAAGCAAGTTAGCAGCAGTTTTTCATCGAATATAATGGCAAGTTGCAGAAAAAAGATCGTTTTGCTCTGGCGTCGAGTTCCTCATCTACAATCCATTGCATTGTCGATTTGTTCACACAAACTTTTGTGGCTAGTTTTCTCAAAGATTTGGCCAACTTCTATAAAATCAGCTCATGAGCCATTTCGAAAACCGTCGGGGTTCTTACCGTCCGACCATTTTAATGACTTACTGGATTGGTGAAGATTTTTTGAACTTCTTCCAAAACATATATTTCGCAACACTGTCGCCATAGATTGATCTCGAATACACTCGATTTCAGTATCAGTCTTAACAATTGGGCCTTTTGAAGTTGCTCATTATAGTAACATTAACAAACATGACCTAACGTTAATAATATAGATTGATAAATACGTGTACAAACAACGAAATGCAAAGGAAAAAATGGAATAAAGGACTTAACTCATACAGACTACTTTTTGTGAAATTTTGTAATATGCATAATAATTAATGTTTACATACAAGTATACGCCAAACTATCGCCAAATAAACGATTTATTACCAAAAAAGTTTCCTAAATGTGTTATTTCGCAAAATGGCAAGTTCAACTGACCACCAAGATCTCACACCCTTGGATTAGTTTTTGTGGGGTCGTGTTAAATCTCTGGTTTATAAAAATGAACCCCGAACACTCATTGACCTTAATCATGCATTCCACTAGCCGTTCAAATGTCCCCCATTTGAACTACATTATTTTCAGAACATAATGCCTGATGATAAATTCTGATTCTCTTAGTGGACAATCCTTTACTAACCGCGAAATTGCAAACAAATAGTAATTGATATTTTCAGTTTATCAAAATTAAATTAGTATAAATACACCTAAATGTGACTAAGTTGAGACATCGGTTAAGACACCGCCATTTCTCGGTTTTTTGACGATGACATGTCAAATATCATTTATGTCAAATTGTTGTAGAGAGCGTTTCGAAGAGAGCGCACGCATTATCTGTTTCTCTGCCAAACAACGTGTTGCGAAAATAAAAAAAATCTAAAAAAAATTTTTTCATTAATTTATATAGCGAACAATTTTTTTACAATTTTCAAAGTAAATACCTGTAAAAATTCCTGAGATTCCTAAGATTTCCTGTAAAAATTCCTGATAAGCATTTTTTTGCGTGACAAAAATGACGTTATTTGGATAAATTGAGACACCAGTGTTTCTTCGGTTCTTCGGCGTTATTTTTTGCTTATAAATCGTGTTTTTTTCTTATAAATCTGGCAAAGCGTTTGAAATTCGGCTCACTGCAGGCATTGTTAAAGCCGCAGTGCTGCCTTAAAACATCGTCAGTGGATTCGAAGCAACGAGAATTTCACCGTTTAACCCGATTATTTTTGTGGAGTCCGACTTTATACAAGCCATTGTCAGTGGTGAAAATGAGGCAGCTGTATCGACCGAAGGGGAAGGTGTCGATGGTGATGTACAGCGTCGTATTGTGGTTGTTAATGTTCTAGAAGAGGTTGCTGCTCATGAAGAGGTGATAACATCTGAGGCACCATCAACATCTATGGCTCGCGCGTCAAGCCTCACTTCGATTTTGACTGAAATTGGTCCAGTGCAAGCAACTACACCTGCCAAACAATAGAACCGTATGCGAAAGCCAATGAAATGGACCATTCTAACTTCACCGGAAACAATTTCGGTATTGAACGAGCGGAAACGATTAATACATATTCCGTAAACATTAAATATTTGGTGTATTTACTTCAATTTCTTACTTTTCAACATGTTTTTAAGATGTCTCAACTTACTCGACAAATTTTTTTTGTCCAAAATGTAGCTTATTGGAAAATTGGATATATTTTTTTGTGCTTTTGAAAAATCGGAAAACTTCTATTATCGAAGTGCTGGTATGGCCTCTAATTTTTCAATGGTATAATTAACTCTTCTATAAGATATACCCAGTGAAATTGTATGGCCAATAAACAAAAGGTGTCTCAATCTACCCCACCTTACCCTACTTTCTATTAAAGTACATAAGCAATCATTTTCAGTAGTATGTTGAGTAATTTCAATAACATGGTAAATATTATTTTATAAAACCGGTTACATTTCGACTTGTCACATCCTCGAAAAATACTGAAAAATCTGTCTAAAAACTGTCTGAACCGGGATAAAGGACCTATTCCTTTCAGTTAACTTTTTCAATTATTAATTTAAGGGTCAGTGAACTTCACGGTTCATTTTTTTCTTTCTTTTGTTCTCTTTTTCCCCTTCTTTCTTTTTTCTTGTATCTTTTTTTTACACGATTCATTAGATCGGTAGGTAGTACTCTTCCTAGGTAGTAGGTTAGCATTTAGGGTTTTCATATAAATTGAACACAGTCATCTGATGATGCTAACATGGTTAGCGAAACGTGCGTCGGAGATTAAAAAAAATGATTTGGTGTTTAGTGGTAAATCTCTTTAAGTTAAGCTATATTATGTTAAGATCGGGACTTTTGACATTGCCGTTTCATAATTATAACTTTTTGCTCTCGTTTAATTTTCTCTAAATATCTACTGCATAAACTTGAGATATGTTATAGAGCATTGTTGTACGTTGGGCGGATCCATAGATTCACATTTCAGAATTTGATTTAAATGCAAGAAATTACTAAGGCGCTTAATATAATCCCATACGAACGCAGAAAACTATTTTTTCTTTTCTGCGATATATATGTCGGTTTAATCTTTAGATGTCGCTTAAAATAGCCGAGACCCACTTAACTACTTGCATATTCATACAATTGATACGAAAAAGCAAGTAAATTATTCATTATTAAAGCGGATAATTGCAAGATATGGCTCATTTATAATAACTAAGTGCATAAAAGATCTTGAGGTACTAGAAAATCCTACTCTGGAATACAAACAAGCTCAAAGGCAGGATGGCATGATCACATTCTTTATGTGCTATAAAATTAATAAAAAATGTTTTCTATTTCGAAATATTATTGTCAGGCAAGACACTTATAATTAACGAGAAAGTTGAATACGAACGTAGAGCGACCAAGACATCTTGATTTCGAAAATATGTAAGGTGTCTTAAACCATAGAATCACTCGAATGCCGTACATCCCTAATCATACGGAGTTAGTTGTTAACTTTTATCCTTCATATTCACCTCATCTCACCCTTTGCAAAAGAAAACATCAAATATGAATATTATATTGTACATAAATTAAAAGTTGTGTGAGGTTAAAGTGGGTTCTCCCCAGTTTAATGGGCTGGTCAATATTCAGGGCTGATTTTTTTACACGCCACTCTTGTATTACTTTTTCTAGAACACGGTTAAATAAGAGTAGCGAGGGTCCATCCCCTTGTCTCACTCCAGTTTTATTTTCGAAGAGATCTGAGATGTCACCCATTAATTTAACTTTTGACCTTATGTTAGTTAGTGTTGCTTTAATAATTGCCAGCGTTTTCAGATCTAGCCATTGTTCTTTCAAGATTTGGAATAAAGATTCGCCGACGAGATTTTTATTGTATAGTTTTTGATGTCTTAGGATCAACTTTAGATTCAGTATCTGTTTCGGGCAGGATCTGCTAGGTGGAAAACCTATTTGATATTGACCAATTTTAGGTTCTAACTGTCCCTGTGCTTTGTCTAGTAGACATTGAGATATAATTTTGTAACAAACTAGGAGAAGATATATCCCTCTGTAGTTGTTTACATCCATTCTATCTCCTTTCTTATGTAGTGGATGGATTAGAGCATATTTCCAATCTTCCGGAATCCGTTCGGTTCGCCAAACTTCTTGTAGAATTTTGGTTATTTCCTTGATTGTACCTGGACTATATATAAATAAAAAAAGGTAAACAACTTTGCTTCCGCCATTATTTTTTTTCAAAATTCAAAGCTTTATCGAAAAAAACTGGATATACATTTATGATTCGAAGTTGTCCATCTTTGGCCACTACTTTCTTCCATCTTTCAGGCCGCATTTGAATCCCACGTTGAAAAAACTGGTCAACTTTTGATTTCTTCATAAAACCGGAAGTGCTGGTCAGCCAGGACGTGTGCTTTCATCGAAACAGGTGATAGTCAGAGGGGATAACGTTTGGAGAATACGGCGGGTGGTAGGACTTTCCGTTTCAACGTTTCCAAGTCTGTTTTGACCACTTTCGCAACATGGGACCGAGCATTGTCATGCTGCAAAATCACTTTATCGTGTTTTTTACTGTATTGCGGCCGTTTGTCTTTCAATGCTTGACTTAAATGCATTAATTGCATTCGATAACGAACCCCTGTGATTGTTTTAGATGGTTTTAACAGCTCATAATATACTACACCAAGCTGGTTCGTGAAGAACTGAATATTGCTTGGCTTCGAGCCGTGAATATTCGATGTGGCCGTCGACGTGAAAGCGTGGCCGGAATATCCCCATAATTTTTTATGCTTGGGGTTATCGTAATAAACACATTTTTCGTCGCCAGTCACAATGCGATGCAGAAATTCCTTCCGTTTTTATCTTTCCAGCAACTGTTTACAAACAAACAAAGGACGTTCAACATCTCTCGTACGGCACTGTCCTTGCTTCTGGGTGATTCCCAGCTTCTTGAAGCGTTTTGAAATTGCTTGTTGAGTCAATCACAAATATCTTGCCAACTCTTCTTGATTTTGACACGAGTCTTCATTAAGAAATACCTTTAATTCTTCATCTTCAAAAACTTTCGCTTTTCCACAGGTATGCCGGTTTTAGACGTGAAAATCACCGCTCTTGGAACCATTAATGACAAATTTTTTCACTCATAACGGCCTTACCATAAGTATCTGAGAGCATTCGGTGAGGCTCAGCTGCAGATGTCTTCATATTAAAGAAATAAATTAACACCTCCCGCAAATGACGAGAATTTGGGTGATAAAGGACATTTTTAATCATAAAGAACTTTATGAGGTAAACACAAATCAACTTCTGGTGATATGGGGTTATGTTTATAAAATACCCAAAGGAATCTATGATGTATTCGTCTATGATGAATATATTTCGACGACTACTTACTGCTCCATTTATACGAAAACTTTTATTCTTAACTTTTATTCAAAATTTTTCCATATATAAGAAAACGGCGGGATATATATACTTTCACGGATGGTAGATAATGTTACTAAATCATTCCGGGTGTTGATCCGTTGATTCGTGATCGTCGTGACTATTCACAGAATCAACGGATCGACACCCGGAATGATTTAGAAACACACACACACACACACACATATATATATATATATATATATATATATATATATATATATATATATATATATATATATATATATATATATATATATATATATATATGCCCACAAGGTAGCGTAACGGAACCGTGGAGGGAAAATATTATAGAAACCTTTCACCCATTCTCCACGTGGTGCCACCGATCGCCTTCGCCGAACTGTCAACCATGTAACGTCACGTGTCTCTCGGGACCGGTTTCTAGCCTTTCAGCCGTCATCAGCCAAGCTCTAGACGAACGCAAGGAAAGCAGTTCGGAGAGGCAATCGGGGCCAGACCAGATCAACTGGCCATTTTAATGACGGGTCGTGATCGCACACAACTCACGCCATCATACGGCGAATGCTCGTAGCAGTCAGGACCGCTCGTAACATTCTGCCTGGAACCTCGGGTATAGTACCAGGTATGCCCACAAGGTAGCGTAACCGAACCGTGGAGGGAAAATATTACAGAAATCTCTTTCACCCTTTCTCCACGTGGTGCCACCGATCGCCTTCGCCGAACTATCAACCATGCGACGTCACGTGTCTCTCGGGACCGGTTTCTAGCCTTTCAGCCGTCATCAGCCGAGCTCTAGACGAACGCAAGGAAAGCAGTTCGGAGAGGCTACGAGCATTCGCCTTATGATGGCGTGAGTTGTGTGCATCACGACCCGTCATTAAAATGGCCAGTTGATCTGGTCTGGCCCCGATTGCCTCTCCGAACTGCTTTCCTTGCGTTCGTCTACAGCTCGGCTAATGACGGCTGAAAGGCTAGAAACCGGTCCCGAGAGACACGTGACGTCGCATGGTTGACAGTTCGGCGAAGGCGATCGGTGGCACCACGTGGAGAAAGGGTGAAAGATTTCTGTAATATATATATATATATATATATATGTGTGTGTGTGTGTGTATCTATGTAAACCTACTAGCATCAATACATGATGAAGTTACAGCGACAGTCTATCTTGATGATCTTGAGGTTGGAATTAATGCAGAGCGGGGTGTACAGCAGAGTGATGCAGTATCGCCTATTCTTTCTTTCTTTTCTCAGCTTGCTTGGAAGGGATGAAATAAGATCAATGGTGCATACTTAAACCATCTTAGATTCGCAGATGATATCGTTCTTGTTTCACAAGACACAGAGGAGCTTCGAAAACACATAGAGAGCTGCAAAGAGCTGGAGAACGATTTCGCTTGAAAATAAATCAGAAGAAAAGTCAGGCCATGTTAAATAATTTTGCTGAACACAAAAGAATATCTAATTTCAGAACGGATTTGGAAGTTGTGGATCACTATAATTTCTTAAAAGCAATTATTAAAACGTAATATTAATTTTCTTCTTACATCTATTCATAATAATGCATTCTATACTCAATTGCGCATGAAATGTTATTAGCCAAGCAATAAATGTAAAAGAACACAAAGCTATTACTTGCTGTCAAATTGAATTCCAAACAAATCATTTGGAAAAAGAGGCACTAAAGGCAAAACTACATCCACAAAACTAATAATACGCCATCCAGACTCGCCAATAAAAGCGAAGAAGAGGACAAACAGACTAACCCAACTTTTCCGCACCGCTCGTAAAGTTCCTTATCGATCAACCGAGGGATGGTTGGATCCGACATTAAGGGGATTGTCATTACCGTTATATCCCCGTTTGGCGCTCTCCTTTTAATAAACATTTTAATCCGTAGGTCGGCCGAAAATAAGTCGTGAATGCTCATGAAAATACGATGGAGCCCAAATTAAAGTTGCTACGTAGAAAGCCGAAAGATAAATTAAATTTATGAATGCGAAGGGAAAAATGGAACTTTGTTGATCAAAAGAGGCGTTTTCCTATGGTATTAAATATTAAAGTCAATCGATGTGTTTTTATTAAGGGGAGTTTGGCGAAACGGCAAAACAGAGGTCAAAGGGGAACGAAAAGCTGTAATATGAAAAATATAATGAATTTTTTTAACTAGAAACTCGAGTTTAAATATGCAGTAAAATTTATTCTCCACTCATGTTTCATAGGCCATTTCTTTCATTAAAAATATTTAACTACAGGAAGGAGATTTCTAAAAAAAAAAGGTTATTTAAAGACGAGATATTTTAATATTGTATACAGTCGCGTATATTTTAAAGTGTACAGTTGTGAATTTTAAGATAACACATCGGCCAATAAGTCGCCGGTCTGACAAATAAAACACACTCTTTTTTGCAACTTTCGACTTTATTCATTAATATAGTCTCCCTGAAAAGCAATACAATAATTGTACAATATTTTCTAACATTTATACACCTTTTTTATAGAAAAAATATTTCTCTTTGGCTTCAAAATATTCTTCAGTTTCGGTAATTATCTCTTCATTGGAACAAAATTTCTTTCCAGCAAGCTTTTTTTGAGGTCTGAGGACAGGACAATAGTCGCTCGGGGGCAGATCTGAAGAATACAGGGATGAGGCAGCAATTCGAAGTGCAATTCATGCAATTTAGCCATCGTTGCCAATGATTTGTGACACGGTGCATTGTCTTGGTGAAACGACACTTTTTTGTTTATTTGGAGCCTTTTTTGCGACCTCGTTCTTCAAACGTACCAATAACGCTATGTAATATTCGCTATTGATGATTTTACCTTTCTCAAGATAATCGATCAACAATGCATGAACTTTGCCTGCCGATGGTTATGTTTTTAGTCCCTTTGGACGGCTTTTATCGGTTGCTATCCACTCAGCTGACCATGTTTCATCCATTGTCATGTACCGCATGAAAAAATACTTTGTATTCCTCTTAAACAACCGCAAACATTGCTCAGAATCATCAATACGGTTTTGTTTTTGGACCGCTGTGAGCAAACTCATTTCAATAGCAATTTACGCATTTTCAAATGTTCATGCAAAATGGTGTAAACACTTTCTTTCTATATCTTCATGATATCAGCTATCTCCAGCAGCTTTACTTTACAGTTTTGAAAAATAATTTTGTGATTGTGTGTAATGTTGTCTGGCGTAACCACCTCGTTTGGACGTCCATAGTGCTCAGCATCATCAGTGCTTGTATGGCCACGTTTGAATTTAGCATACTAATCAACACACGAAGTTCTTTTTCTTTATTGTTTTCAAAATAACAAAAGTAGCGTCATTTAAAGGATAACAACTCAGAAACTAATAGACAGATTTTCATGAAATTTTGACACATGACGTTTCAAGGTTGGCACAATCAACAACTGGTCAGGATTTTTCGTAAGTGACGCTATCTATATAACCGGGGACTTATTGGCCGATGTGTTAGGCAAAAAAATATTTACACACCCTAATGTTTAAGGGTTTATCACAAATCATAGCGAAAATTAAGAAAATTATTTGTAAGTATAACTAAAAATGACAAAACACAGGATAATACCTTATTTGAAAAATCAATTAAATAAAGTAAACTAAACGGTCGAAACCACAAAAAAATTATTTGCATCCCGTCAAATTTCAGTAATTTTTTATAAAAATCAATTTCTATTGGCACCTATTAATTAAATAATTTATGTTCATCCCGTTAGCACGAATAACAGCTTCTAAACGCCTAGGTATTGATTCCACTAATATGTTTGTAATATATATGCCATAGAATTGCCAGATTTTTCTGTCTTGAATGTACCATAAATTTTCAAATTTTCTATAGGATTAAGGTCTGCTCACTGGGGTGTGTGCAGCAAACTTCTGGGTGCATTATAGAGGAGCCACTCCTCGCCCAAAATGAGATTTTGGCGAAACGTCGTGACTTCACAGAACTAACGAATCAACACTCGGAATGATTTAGAGACATCAATCAGTTACTTGAGAAATATTTTATAACCGATTTATGTGTGGTGACAATAGTATTAAGTAAAAATAGGTTTTAGAAATATATGATCAACCTGTGAAGTATCATACTCAGTGAGCCAATAATTTCTGCACTGTTCAAAATTCAATTAAAATATAATTACTGGCGATATAAATTTGTATTAAATGTAAAGAAAAATTGTAGATATATTTTGTTGGAAAACGTTATCGAGATGTGCAGATTATTGTCGCTGATATTCTGCCAATTACGACTTGAAAAACTCTTCGGTGCATGCTAAGTAGATTCTATGTGGATATCGTAGTAGATATTCCCGTTTGAGTTGAGCTGTAGTAATTAAAATATTACCGCGAACAGGACTTGTTTAGTAAGCCCCATAAAAAGAAATTGCAAGTAATCACCGGACTCCTTGGGAACCATGGAATACCACATCTACGTAATATCAGTCCTTTGGAGAACATTTCCTTTACTATAGGCTTAATTCGGTAGATATGTGACTGGTTGTTCCATATTACTGAATCCAATTTCTCCTGTCATAGCCAGAGAATGCCTGCAAGTATGGCACTTGACCACTTAACATATTTTGCAGAATTAAGAGTTATAGCACACCCCACTCGCAGACAGCCGCGAAACAGTCAATTTCAGTGAATGAAGTGACCGCTGATGCTTTAATTAAGAGATTATTTTAGTCAATTTCCGATAATTTTATTATTGATATGGGTGTTGAGGTAGAAGTGAGCTTCATTAAAAAACAAATTATTTTATTACATTAAATGTCCATCATTTGAGTACCTTCCATTCTAACCCATTTTCACGAACACGTTGAAAAACCCCTGATATATTTCTAATCTGTTGCTTCTTCTCCGTAAACATCAAGCATATCGTGATATTCGGGTACAGAGTACATTTTAAAAATAATTTAAATACACACTGACACACACCTAAATAATTTGTTTGGCGAACACGTGAGGTTTATCTCATTTAGTTAACACGACGTTGCCAATTTCAATTTTTGGCTGATGTATGGCTGATTCTTAGTTTATAAAATATTGGTTTAACAATGTTCATTAGTTTATTTGAAACGTATTCGTTAAAGAATAACTAATTATTATCTACCAAATATGCTTTTACACAATTTACTTAAAATGATAATTCTAATCATAGCTTTTCGCTTAGGGATTTAATAAGTTAGCAATTTTTTTTTCGCAGAAACATTCCATTTGCCAAACTAAACAATAACAGACAACATATTAATGACAACATACTTAAAACAAGATTAATAATTCGCCCGATGTTGTCAACAAAAACAAGAGAGGGGAGAAACAGACTAACCTAACTTTTCCACATACTCATAAATTTCCTTATCTGTACATCAGATGGTCGTCAAGGGGGTTGTTATTACCGTTATATTCCGGCTGTATGTATGAGTCCACCGAAAATGAGCCGTAAATGTTTATGAAAATACGATGGAATTCAAATTAAATCTGCTATGTGGAATGGTAACATTTAATTTATGAATTTGAAAGGAAAATGGTATATTATTTATCAAGGGAGATATTTGCTTATACTATCAAATATTGAAACAAATTAATGCGTTTATAATAAAGTTGAGATTGGAGAAACGGCAAAAAAAAAAGATCCGGAGGGAAAAAGATGGAAACTCTGTAATATGAAAAATTTTATGAAGTATTTTAACTAGAAGCTGAGTTTTAAATATAAAGTGAAAATATCTCTCTCGCCCATGTTTATATCCTGCATCATTTCGTGCATTATAAATATTTAACTAAGCGAGTGAAATTTACAGAAGATGATATTTTACAGGCTGGAAACTTTTAATTTGTATTTGGTATGGGAGGAAATAAATGTTTAATATGCATTAATATTATAATATTAATAAAAAAATCTTATATAAAAAAGTATTCGTTTATTAAAATCTCAGTAAATTTTAGTTTATACTTAATTCCCGCACAATGTAATAAACACTCTAAAAAATATGGGTTTAAAAGAAAATTAGGTCACTTAAACAATCAAAATACATGTGTATTTCATTTATTAACAATTTAAACATTATCAGGTACTAGAGTAAATCACATATGACTATTAGAATAATATTTATATTCAATGGATGTATTTTTCTGAAGCGTGAACCTAGCAGTACCACCCCGGAAAACAGTTGCTACAACAGTTGTGTAAATAGAGTAATGAGACTGATTTTTTATATTTTTTTTATTCGATCGAAATAACAATTCTTCATTATCTCCTTCAAAGCAGTTGCCTTGGGTAACCACACATTGCTGGAAAAGGTTTTCCACTCTTTATGACAGTGCTGGAACTCAGATATTGGAATCACCATCAGCTGATCATTTACAGTATTTTCAATGCTCTTTATCTCCCAAACTGGTCTGGTGAAAAACTTGTGTCTGATCCAAAGAAACGGTCTGGTGAATAAGGGGGCTGCGGATCCACAGTGATGTTTTATTTGCCAAAAACTCATTAATTAAAATCGCTGTGTAGCAAGGCCATTGTCGTGTTGCAGTACTCAAGTGTTCTTGATGCTCAGTCTTTTGTGATGTGAATGGTCCTTTTTCGAAGTCTTTCAAGAACCTCTCGGTAAAAATGCTAATTTAGGTTTGGCATTTCTTATGAGCGATCCCCTGGCCATCAAAAACAAATCAGCTTGCTTTTGATCTTTGATTTTCCCGTTCTGGATTTTTTCGCTATGGTGAGGTTGGAGTGTGTCCTTCCTGACTCTGACATGTTCTAGAAAATGAGAATTATTTATCAGTCCGTCCCGAAAAGTCAAGACATGTTTTCCTCCTGTTGTTCTTTTGATCCTGCTAAAGGTTTCGGAACCACTTTCGTACAGATTTCCTTCATATCCAATTCATTAGTCAAAATGAGATGAACAGTTGTGGAAATCAGATTCAATTCTTCCACGATCATTCTGACTGTTAACCGAGACGATTAGAATGCATTTTTATCGCTGTTCAGATTTTGCAAAAATTTAGTCGCACTATGCCCTAGTCTGAAACAAAGCTTAATAACGCATCGTTGCTCGATATTGCCACTCATTTTCAGAAAGCATTAGAAAAATCCGGTTCACCAAATGGTTCTAGAGAATATAAACTCGTACTGAATATGCTTCAGATGTTAATATGCCACTACTCCAAGAAGAAGTCTACTCCAAGAAGAGAAGTCAACAGTGTTGTCGGATCGAACGCTACGCCACCAGTTACATTACACACCTCGTACACACCTACAGATTGGATTGATTTAATACATCGATTCTGTTTGTAGGTCGAAGTTCACTAACGGGCTGTAGTACCACACAAAGAAGACGAAGAAGGATGTATCCTTCACGACATACCAATTTCATATTTTTATACTGAAATGGTAAACAATGGAGCGTAAATAATTGAGCCAGAAAACATGAAGTGCAAATATCCTAAGATGAGATCCCAAGATCAAATTGAAACAAAACATTATTAATAACTACTGGCTATTCCATTAGATTAATTTTTCTAAATTTCGACAGTTTATTATTTTTTAATATAAATAGCAATATGTCTAAAATGTGTTAATTAATTCATGAGGTTAAATGTAATTAATAATTCGTGGCATTTTTCATTTCAGTGTTAATCAATATATTTTTAATTAAAAACTAACTTTCTGAAAAATATCCAGGAGGTGGTGCACTACAACCACGAAGTTGAATTATAAGCAGTACACATACAAGTATTCTCTTCTCTCTCTCCTTCTCTCCTTCTCTTCTTTTCTTTTTCTCTTCTCTTTTTCTCTTCCTGTATTATTCTCTTTCTCTCTTTCTCTCTTTCTCTCTTCTTCTCTTCTTCTCTTCTCTTCTTCTCCTCTTCTCTTCTTCTCTTCTCTTCTTCTCTTCTCTTCTTCTCCTCTTCTCTTCTTCTCTTCTCTTCTTCTCTTCTCTTCTTCTCTTCTCTTCTTCTTTTCTCTTCTTCTCTTCACATATTCTCTTTTTCTCTTTTCTTCTTCTTTTCGTCTTTTTTTCTCTTCTTCTCTTCTTCTTTTCTTTACTTCATCTCTTCTTCTCTTTTTGTCTTCTTTTATTCTTTTCTTCATCTCTTTTTCTATTCTTCTATTTTTCCCTTCTTCTCTTTCTCTCTGCTTCTCTCCTCCTTTCCCCCTCTCCTCCTCTTTCTCCTCCCCTTCCTCTTGCTATACCCCCCTTATCCTTCTTTTCCTTCCTATTACACCTTATTTATCCTTCCATGATTCCCCTTTTGTATTCGGTTTTCTCGTTCGTATCGTTCTCGCCACGTGCCTCGCATATCTGAACTCTCACAAAATCTACAATATCCACATCTTTGTGTAATTACTTGAGTTCAAAGTTAAACATGATCCTCCAAATTCCATTATCATTCGTAGTACCAATAGTTCTTCTGATTACCCTTCTTTCAAATACTGCAAGTATCTCTTCTGTTTTCTTTACGAAAGTCCACGTCTCGCAACCATAAGGTATTACTGGTTGAATCTGGTTGTGTTTTATATATCCTAACTTTCGTATCCATTTTTATAAATTTAGATCTTAGGACAGACTGCAGGCAGTAAATAACTTTGTTACCTTTCATAATACGTTTTTTGATATATCCTGTGATATTGTTTTCATCCTAGTTTTGCTACCTAGAAACACAAATGTCTTCACAACTTCAATATTGTCATTAATTATCCAGTTCGGTTTTTTTTGGATTAGTTATTTTTCTTGTCTTGTCATCAGCTTGTCTTGCTTGTCTATTTATTTCCAGACCGGCCTTTATAGTTTTCATCTTTATTATCATATGTCTCTCTTAATAATATTTTCGATCGTGTTAATACGTCTAGGTCATCTGCATATTCTACTATATGTTTTTCCTTATTTACTACTATTCAATTTACTTCTATATCTGTTTCGCTGATGATTTTGTTCAATACTATTTTGTTCAATACTGTTGCAACCCTTCTCCGATCTCAAATTTTACCATGGTATGTTGTTAAATGTTTAATACTGTCTTGGAATTATTCATCGGCGATAGGATTAATCTAATAAGTTTCGCTGGTATTCCCATTTCCCCCATAGCCTTGAACACTATTATTGTTCTTTGTAGGCGGGCGTATGCCTCAAATCTATCGAAATGTGGAATAAAGCAATATAAAATTCGTTTATTTTTTCTATTATTTAACGAACTATGAATTACTGATTTATTGTTGAGATTCACCTATTCCTTCTTCGATATATGGTATCTTCTGCCTTACTATGTTGGTTAGAATTCTATCCCGGGAGCTTTGTTACTTTTAAGTTTTTTTAAACTTTCCTCTACCTTCTGCAACGATGATATTTCTACTAATGTCATTCTAAATTGTATAATTGAGGTTATCAATGCAAAAGTGCCCTAACCCATAAAACTAAAAAAATACTAAAAAAACTGTTTTAAGTGAACTCAGGGCACTTTAATGATGTTGAGCATAATTACAAATTGTTTTTAAAGATATCCAGTGGATAGAACCGCATTGACCTATCCAAAATATGCTCCAAATTAAAAAAATCCATACCTCTCAATGGAATAGGTATGTGGGTTGAGTCACTCTTGGTCCTCAGTTCACATCAACGATCTTTCAAAACGTTTATTTTTTATGAAATTGAAATCAGAATCCAGAAAATAATCCACCAAACAGAAACTGCAAGAACAAAACTAACGATGGGTTGTTTGTTTGTTTTGTTGAAATGTTTTCAATCAAATCGATGAACAAGACAAGCAGATTTACCCAACCTTTTCGCGTCGCTCCTAAAATTCGTTATCAAGCGAAGGATGGTCTGATACGAAGTAAAAGGGGTTGTCATTACCGATATATACCCGCTTGGCGCTTTCCTTTTAATAAACATTTCAATCCGTAGGTCGAGAGGACAACAAGTCGCAAATGTTTATGAAACTACGATAAAGCACAAATTAAAATTGCCACGTAGAACAGTAATGATAAATTTAATTAATGAATGCAAAGGGATAATGTAAATAAGGTTATTTCCTATGGTAATAGATATTAAGGCAAATTTATATATTTTTTGGAATAAAAAATGGGAATTTGTCGGAATAAAAAAATATTCAAATTAGAAAATTATTTATTCTTCTTCTTCTACCTGTGATGCTACAACCTGTTACTGAGCCTTGACCTTCTTCAACCTTCGCTTCCAACTGGATCGATCTCCAGCCCTTGCCAGTTTTTAATGTGCAATAGTTCTCCAGTATATATATATATATATATATATATATATATATATATATATATATATATATATATATATATATATATATATAAATAAAAATATATACATTAATATAATATAATATAATATAATATTATATATACAGGGTGTTAGCAAAGTTGAGTCATTTATTTTAACAGGTTGTAAAATTAATTTATATAAATTAATATGTCTAATTTATATAAAAGTCGCAAAATAAAGAAATTATTAACAGTTACAAAATTTGAAAGCAGACCTGATTTTTTTATATTCTCCATCACTGCGTTGTAGAAGACGCAAAGAACAAGAATTTAGTAAAAACATTTATATAAAAGTTGCAGAATAATAGAAACCCAAATGTTACATGTTGCAAAAATTGTTCGAAATTGCCACCATTTGTTCGGTTAGTGCAACATCTTGCTCGGCATCCCTGCATCATTACACGCGTATATATATATATATATATATATATATATATATATATATATATATATATATATATATATATATATATATCATCATCATCATCATCATCATCATCATCATCATCATCATTATCATCAACCCGTATCAATCCACTGCAGGATGAAGGCCTCTTCAGCATGCTTCCAACTCTCGCGGTCCTGAGCTCTCCTCTGCCGTTCGGTATACTGCCGGTCAAATATACTTAATAATGTCATCAGTCCATCGTGTTTTCGGTCTTCTCCGTGGACCGAAAACACGATCTAGTAATGTCAAGCATACATCTTTCCATTCCCCTCTGTGCTACTCGCATTGACTCTGATGTGAGTGTCCAACTCTCATATATGTCATAACGGGCAGGACACACTGATCAAAAACTTTCCTTTTCAGGCAAAGTGGTAGTTTGTTCTTAAACATTATGTTGAGCCTGCCAAATGCTTGCCAGCCACATTTAACGCGTCGCTCCACCTTCCGGACGGTATCCCCTTCCATTGAAACCCTCTGCCCAAGATATATATATATATATATATATATATATATATATATATATATATATATATATATATATATATATATATATATATATATATATATATATATTTATATATGGTGATCCACAACTTCCAAATCCGTTTCTAACACAGAAATCCTTTTGTCCTCAGCAAATTTATTAAACATGACCTGACTCATCTTCTGGTTTATCCTTAAGCCAAATGGTTCCCCAGCCCTTTGCAGCTCTTGTACGTGCCTTTGCAGCTCCTCTGGGTCTTGTGAAAGAAGAACGATATCATTTGCGAATCTAAGATGATTTAAGTATGCAGCATTAATCCTTATTCCATCCTGTTCCCAATCCAGATTACGGAACACTTCTTCCAGGCAGGCTGAAAAACGAAGAGGCGATATTGCATCACCCTGCCGTACGCTCTACATTTATTCCAACCTCAAGATCGTCATTATGCCCCGCTTTGAGATTGAATCAAATGCCTTGTCATAATCGATAAGAGCCAAGCACAGTGGCATAGTGTATTCTTTGTGTCTTTCTATGACCTGCTATAGAACCTGGATGTGAACCTGAATCCATTTCTGAATTCTGCTTGCTCCCTTGGTTGTACGTCATTAAGTTTTCTTAGTATTCTCTTGGATATTATCTTGGTGAAAACTTTGTACACCACTGATAGGAGGCTTATTGGATGGTAGTTCTTTAAATCTTCCCGTGCTCCTTTTTTATGTAAAAGAATCACTTCTGGATTTTTCCATAAGCTAGGTCCTTCTTGTTGTTTGAGACATTTTGAGTATAATATTGCTAGTGTTTTATGTAAAGTCCGACTACCAGCTTTTAACATCTCCACAGTTATACTATCCTTTCCTGGAGCCTTGCCATTTTTCATCGAGTTTATAGCCTTTGTCACTTCCTCTACCAGGATATCCGGCACGTGTTCTTCAGTGGGCATTGCTGTTCTTGTTTGATTCTGGTCCTCATACAACCCTGAATAAAATCTTTGGACAACCTCTAACATTTCCGTCCCTTCCCTGCATATTGTACCATCCTCATGTATTAAGGAAAACATTCATGTCCTTTTTTTTCTTAGCCTCTGCTTAGTTTTGTTAATTCCCCTGTTTTCTTCCAGAGTCTTTTGTACAAGCTGCATGTTGAATCGGCGCGTTTCCTCTCGAATGCGTTTTCTTATAGTTTTGTAAAGCTCAACGTACTCGACCCTACTAAAAGAACTGTCTGCATTCTTCATTGTCTGGCATTTTTTCATTAAATTAATGGTCTTATTGGAAATTTTTGACTCTTTGAAACATTTATCTTCTGGTGCTATTGAAGCCGCCGTTTTAAGCACTTTGTTAACGATTTCTTCATATTGGTCTGTAATTTCCTTCTCCTCTGGATCCGGTAACACAGCAAAGCGATTCGACAAAGTAATTTCAAGATCTCTACCCCTCTCCAGTAGCTTCCCAGAATCCACTTTACCCCTTTTTGATCTTATCATTCTTTTGCGCCCTTTTCGGCAGTTTATCTTAATCTTAGCTCGTGCCATTTGGTGGTCACTTCCCACATTAAAATGGTTAAGGACAGTACAATTGCAAAATATTGCTTTATTGTTTGACATGATGTAATCAATTTCACTGGTGAGTCCAGATGGACTTTTCCATGTCCATTTTCTGTTGATCTTTTTCTTGTAAAACGAATCAGCAAAGTCAACCAGCGCCTGTCACCTCTATTGTCCCGCACACCGTTTCCATATAGGCCAGTTGCATTTTCACCAGTTCTTGCTTCTCCGATTCTGGCATAAAAGTCGCCCATCAGGATTTTATACCTACACTTCTCTTGGTCTAAAAGTTGGGCCACATCATCATAAAATTCCTCAATTTCCTCATCTCTATGGCTTATAGTTGGTGCATAAGCTTGGACGATTTGAAGCTTAAACTTTTTATTCAGCTGAATGACACACATATTTAACTACACTGTCTTTCAGCTTTCGATTGATGAGGAATCCAATTCCACCATATCGTCCATTCTCCGTATCTCGGATGTAGAGTACGTGACCAGTTGGTTCTAGTTTAATTAACTCTTCTCCCTTTCTTCGTATTTCACAGAGCCCAATAATATCCCAATGTATGTTGTCAAGTTCGATTAACAGTTCTTGCAGTCGGGTCTCCGTTTTTATAGTCCGTATATTAAGCGTAGCAATGTTAAAAGTCCAAAGGCAGCCTGATCTAACCCGGTGATTCTTAGCACCCTCTGCCTTGGGGCAGGTCTTCCTGCTGCCATACGTAGTTGCCCCTTGGCCTCCGGGGAATGAGGGCCGTGTTTGAGTTTGTACTATCATATTTCAACATATTGAAACACCATGTTGAAGGTATGGACCATAATCTGCCACCCTGGTCCAATTCGGGTTGGCAGATTTTGGAACGTGTTAGTCTGAGGCCTCTGCCTTGACCTGTCTGCCATGGATAACCCTCCCAGGAGCATGGACTCCAGATGGAATAGCTCAAAACTTCATTGCCCTACTCAAACCCCTTTACCACGTCAAGGTCTGATCTACAAAGGGGCAATATATATATATATATATATGTATATATATATATATATATATATATATATATATATATATATATATATATATAAATTTTGTATTAATAATTATAAGTTTGTTAGTATTATAAATAAAAATTATGAATTTCTATAAATATTTTAAGTTTTAGGAAAACAAAAAATTGTCATCATTATTTTAACTCATCAAGTATCGCTCCTACTTGCTTAATTGCGACTTCACGGTTGTGTCTTGAATGTGCTAAAAATGTTCTACGGGATTAAAGTCTAGTTACTAGTGTGAGCAACCTTCTAGGTCAATTATAGAGTCACTCCTTGGTTATGCTAGCTGTATGTTACACATAGGACCGGGCTATAATGTTACCGTCTATATCATAAAAATGTCCTACTCCATTATAATAAATGCAGTCCCAAACCCTAATATTAACACCACCCGTGTTTAGCTGTAGTTAGTGTTCTCTCTATTAAGCTTAGTATTATTTCCCCGCCATAATGTTAAAATGTTGACTGGCTTAAAAACTTTAAATTTGCTCTCGTCGAAAAAAACAGAGTATTTGCTTCCACAAATCTAGATATTTGTTTTTATATTTTTGTGCGAATTCTAGTTTTTTTCATTCTATTAAATTTAATGGGACGGACTTCTTTACATGTCGCCCACGTCTTTATTGTCTGAGATATACCTTTCGTCCCAGAGGATGTCTCAAAGTCATAACCAAGCTGTTGGATGCTCTGTGTAGGTTTTTAAAGGCGTCTTTGACAATTTTCTGTTGCTCCTTTACAGTGAGATCTCTAGTATGATTTGATTTCAATTTGGGGTTTGTTTTTATTTGTTATTCCTGTAATTTCTTTATTTTTTACAATATACCGCACTGTAGAAAGTAAAAAAATTAAAGTGTCTTCCAACGTATCTATAACTCTTTTTGGCGCGGTACAATTCTACGGTATTTCCCCCCTTAGCTCCTACAGGAATCTCTTTTCGCCTCGGAGCCATTTCCAACACACAAATTAAAATCAGTTGCTAAACTGAAATCTCACCGTAAACTGAAAGGATTGACAGGATTAATAATACAATAGGCCACACTGATCCCCACAGTGCCTGCTTTCTTTGAAATTAACATTGTCTGGCATATTATTTTTGTGATTGATGTTGATTGAAATATTTTCAAATACAACATATAACATCGTTAATTTTTCTATGAATTATGAAAAATCACTAAAAATTCAGGGTGTGGAAATACTTTTTGTGCTTACTGGATCTTGTAAGTTGTTTTTGACGAAAATAATTATCGTTCAAGCACCAACTCCAACAACTACTTTACTCGGTGTATGCACGACTTACAGACTTGTATACAGTGAGTAATTTTTAGATATATCATATGGGGAGTGAACGTATTTAGTTAAATTGGAGACAATTTAACTGCTTATTTATTTTCAGCTCTAAACGGATGTCAATAGAATATTAATGAAAGGAATATTTTTAATAAACTGATTTATTCAATTTGTCCAAGGAGATATAAATGCCATAAAGAAAACGCAAAAATATTTGTAAAATTGGAATTGGAATACATCATGTAGATAATGAGCAACTAGTATCGAAACTAGAACGACAAAAACCAGTTATATGCCAGCAGTGGCGGCTCGTGGTCTAAATAGGAGGTGAAGCGCAGCACGAAAAATAATAGGTATATCATAGGCAGCAAATCCAAAAATGTATAAAAACATAACAATAACATAAAAAAAATAGCTTACTCACCCGCACTTCAACAGCGACTAACGTAGGGACACTGCAAAATCTGTAACCTCACATAATGTTTCTATTTTTTAAATGTAAGGTCAATTCTTCGGTTTTTTAAAGCTGCAAATCTTTCAATAATGTCCTCATAAAATGGTTCCACACTTAAAAGTTCGTTCAAAAGTCCTTTTTCAATAGAAATTTTCGCCAAATTACTTAGTCTGTTTTCTGTCATTGAATTTTGTAAAAATGTCTTGATTCTTTTCAAACAAGAAAAACTACGTTCAACTGAGACACTAGTCGAGGGAATCGTCACAATCAGGCATAATAATCTGGAAGCTTCCTTGAAGATATCTCTATTCTCGTGTAAAAGTTCCAACATTCGATCCAATTAAATTTTGTGGTAATTTTCATCATTATAAATGAAGGTTAATTCATTTTTCAGCCTTGATATATCGGGAAATAGGTCGGGAAAAAATGCTTTTAAATTATTCACTGACTCTAAAGGAAAGGTTTTTGCATACTCTGCAAACCGTGCTGTGTCCATGAGTGTAACGAAAATCAGTTTATCCATGTCTTGAAATCGTGTGTCAATTTGTCCAGAGATAGTATCTAAAATTTCGTAATACAACACTTTGTATTTTTCAAAGATTTCTTCAGTCGTTAAAGTTTTTCGCCCCTCACGATAATTAGTTCGTACTGACACATTTACACTGACCGAATCAAAAAGTTTTTGGAAATTTTCCTCATTTCTTTTTCCATTTAAAAGACGTTGAGTATTCCTAACTTGTGTTATACAAAGATTAATGTTAAGTGAACGTTTCTGTAACACATCAAATAGAATATCAGTCATTTTGAAAATGTCACTAAAATAGCACTGAGTAGAGCAAATTCAAAATTATTGAGATGATTTAAGAAGCCCACATTTTGAGTTATTGAACTTTGATCCGAAGTTTTGTCGTCTCTAATTTCAGTAAAAACTGTTTTTAAACCATCCCATTCATTATCAATCACATTCACTATCTTAGAATTCGATGTCCAACGGGTAGAAACAGGGTACCCTTTTTTTCATTATTGTGTCAACTACTTGAGTTCTCTTTGTAGAATGATGAAAAAAAGTCGAGAAACTATTCACGTTTGCGAAAAAATACGGCACTGTGGTATAGTACTGCAACTTTGCTGAAGCACTAAATTGAAACGGTGAGCTGCACAATGTACAAAAATGGCTTGTCGAGCTTCGGTTTTTATTTTTGATTGGAGACCATTTATATGTCCTCACATGACACTAGCGCCGTCGTAGCATTGTCCTACTAATTTTGAACGAAAATCGTATTTTTCAATATGTTTAGTCACCAAATCAAAAAGAGCATCCGCTGTTCGGTCGATACTAACATCAAAGAAGTCCAAAAACCGCTCAACTAACTTTCCCCCACTATTAACGTATCGAAGTATAATGCTGCACTGAGATTTCTGAAGAATGTCCGTTGAGTCGTCGACTTGAATAGAGAAAAAATCACTGTCTTTTATTTCACGATCCACATGTTCATCGATGTAATCCGACATACATTCTATCAATTCGTTCTGGATTGTTTTTGAATTTGCAGAAAAAATGGGGGATATCTTCTTATAGTGTTCTTGAATGTCCACACTGCTCACTGATATATAAGAGTCCAAAAGTTCTTTGAAATTCCCCCGATTATCCGAGGAATCACATTCGTTGTGCCCTCGAAATGCTAACTCTTGTTTTCCTAAATAAACAGTGGCGCGAATAGGTAACTGCATGACTGCGGCTATTTAAAAGCACATTGTCATTGAACATTTTTAAATACAACCTGGAATTTTCCTTCAACGCGTCTTCAATTGTGCTGAGGTTTTTCTTTAATTTGGCAAACGATAATGCACAGTGAATGTGATCTGAAGAAGCTTCATGTCTACTACAACCCCTTGTTACGTTTCCAAAATTGTTAAAACCCTCTTTATTCCACACACTTGATTTTACACCTACTGTCAAACAGGGCATACAAAACAGTTTCTTCAAATAAACACTTCCACACAACCACTTATAATCAGCATACCACTGATTGCGAAACTTTCGAACGAAAACTCTTTTGATTTTCCTTGTTTTTCTATTTCAAGAAAAGGTTTGGTGTTAGGTCCCTCTGTATGCAGAAAGTCTTTTTTGTCATCGTTTTTCCATCTGGAAAATGGTGTTTCCAACAAAATGCACACATACACGGATCGTACAATGGAAACATTTTCAAAAAATTTTAACAGCCACCCGCACGGCGCAATACGATGTAAATTCACTGAATTTTATTCTTAAGGAAACAAAACGCGTGCAATAAAGCCTGCTGCAGCAGCATCCACGCGCCGCGCCGTTTTCTATTTTTAGCTCACGTATTTAGAAGACGGCTTCGTGCGTTACCACGGCAACCTCCGTAAACAAATCTGGAATTTGGCAGCGGTATTATCGATCGTGCTGATTGCGCTTCCCAGGCATCTCATACGAGGTAGAGTTTTCTGACTGTTTGAACTGTTGAACAACGGCGCTCGCCGCTCGCCGCAGTCGTCGCTCTATTCTTTAAGAATACGCTACGTTTGTATTTTGTATAATTCATATAATTGTTAGTATTGTATTAATTTGGCATTAATTATTATAATGCTGATGTATTAATGTATACGTAATTAAATAAATTATTATACCAATTAAGTTTTATATAAAAAATAAAATGTAAGTTTTTGTTTCGGAAATTGTGGGTGAAGCGGTGAAGAAGTGGTAAATCTCTATCAGTTTAGTGTTTCACACCGAAGGTTCCAATAGAAGAATTGAAAGGAGCAAAACTCAAATACTTTCGTTACACCCCAGTATTTCTGCTTCTCTTACAGACTTTTAATATAAACATATGGAGCTAGTTTAATAATATTTCCTCATTATCGAACTACTTACACTTGTAACTGATTGTCTTCAAGTCACTGGAAATATTTTACTGCTACGTCCTAATAAATCATTACATATTTTGAAACAATATTGTATATGGTTCTGTCGAACAACTAGGAAGAGCAATTAACTTTATACCTATATTGATGTACAGTCATAATAACATTTGAGAGTAGTTTAAATGTTGTCAATATAATTTAGAAATTGCTCTGAATCGTTGTCTGTTCCACTCCATACAATGAACGTGTCATCAACGTATTTGAATTATAACTTGGCTTTAACAACCACTGTGTTTTAATAGACATATCCTAACAATGTTGTTTTAATAGACAAGCCAAATAACTATGAACTGTTATCTAAGCTAGAAATGAC
This sequence comes from Cosmopolites sordidus, assembly GCA_031761425.1. NCBI lineage: Eukaryota > Metazoa > Arthropoda > Insecta > Coleoptera > Curculionidae > Cosmopolites > Cosmopolites sordidus. Next base: position 672,892 of record JARFXV010000824.1, on the reverse strand, counting down.
TGTATTAAAAAAACGTTTTTCCATAAACAAAATGCATCTAAAATGGAGTAAAAATATGATTATAGAAAGGTAGAACTATATTTCTAGTTTTTGACAAAAATTTATTACAAAAATTGTTTATTTTACCATAGTAAACATAAATTGTAACGTAAATATTTGGAAAATGTTATGAAAAGTATATATTTCTATTGGGCAAACATATTTAAACAATATGACTTATTTCACTAATTGATTAGGCAAATTTTAAACAACATTTTACCAATAATTATCTAAATAATATTTCAACTATACGTATATAATCAATCTAATATATATATATATATATATATATATATATATATATATATATATATATATATATATATATATATATATATATATGTTGTTAATATTAATATTACGCATTATCACGTGTAATCTGATTAAATTTGGCCCAATTTGTATTTTATTGTAGCGTGAAATAATTGATAATTTGTAGGTGGTTAAATTTTATTAGCGAATAGTAAATAACATCTGAAACTTAAACAGAACTTTCATTTAATCCTGTAACCCACGCGATTAGTGATTTATTTAAACTTAACTTCTTAACTATTATTCTTTCTTTAACTTCTTTTTCTGTTAACTTCTTTTTTATTTTTAAATTAGTTATATTTAATTAGTTATTTCATTTTTTTTTTACTAGGTTCAAAAATTTTTTACTTTAGGTTCAATTAGGTAGGACTGATCAGATGTTAAGTTTATTTTCGTTATTAGTGCTAAACTGTGTACATGATTGAAAAGAAGATATTATTTATAAAAAGTGAAAAAAACCAATAAACTTATAGCGTACTTTAAGAATATTAATTATTTCGTAATAATCATTACCAACTTGTCATCTTCGTTCTCCATATTTATAAATCACGTGGGTTTCGGGATTAAATGAAGGTTCTATAGAATTTTCTTTTATATATAATGTTAGAAAAAATATGACATCAATTTTGTTTTTACAAGCAAGAAAAAAAAGTGAAAATAACTTTGTACAACTAGACATACAACATATTCATATTCTTAACGCATTGCATGTTTTGAATTGCTGGGATGTTTACAATATTTGCATTTGGATTATCTTTGATTTGACTTCGGTTAGTCAAGTTTATTTACATTAAAAATGTGGATCGATAAGTTGTATTTATGCCACATTATGCTTTTTTTTCAAAAAGGGCAAGAACGCTGTCCAAACAAAATGTGTATCATTTATGAAGAGAATTATTCTGGCGAGACCACGGTGCAAATATGGGAGACCATGGGTGCAGATTTTGACCAGGAAGACCAGCATCGCTCTGGCCCTCCTTCAAGCACTGATGCCAAGGAAATAAAAGCCATAATAGTTGATAGCAAATAAGTTAAATATTGGAAATAGACCGTTTTTGACCAGCTGAAGAACTGGGTTCGTCTGCCGATACCATGTGTGGGTCCCTCACGAATTTAGTGAACGAAATCTGCTGAACCGTACGATCTTTTGCAGAAAACAAAATCTGAGGCTTCAATTCTGAAACGCATTCATCGTGTATCATCACGACAATGCACAACCACGCGTTTTAATCAAGACCTAGTAGACATTGTTGAGCTTTAACTGGGATGGTTTGCCCCATCTTCCTTACCCAATGGACATCGCACGCTCGGACCAGCATCTATTCCTCTCCTTCTAAAATTGTTTAAATGGGAAATCTAAAACAGAAGAGGTGAAAAAGAACCTGTTGAACTTTTGGCAACCATGTTACCAGTATTTCTTTTGAAAAATTCAATCGCAGAACTATTATTATGAGTATTCAACCCCTCTAATAGTTTTTCATTTCTTCTCTTACACTCACTACACTTGAACTGAAGGGAAGCATTTCGTTAGAAACATACTAAGGATCATATGCAACCTATATAAATAAAAATTTAAATGTTCGTTGGTTCAAAATCTTAAATCTTCGGAAGTTCTTCGCCGATTGCTTTGAAATTTTGACACAACGATGCATTCGAATACGCGGGTGTTTTTATACACCTATTATTTAGATGTCACACCTGTGACAGGTAAAAACATGCTTTATTTGAAAAACAGCCCCATCTGTTAGATGCGAAAGCAACACACGCTATACTAAATATTGGTAATGGCAATGGGAGCGCCATCTGTTGAACGTAACAGCAACAGACCCAATAATAAACAATGCTCATGCCGGACAGCATGCTTCTTGCCAACTGCTGTCACTCAGCATGTTCAATATTTCCGATTGCATTGAAAATTGAATTTTCATTTTTGATTTATTTTCATTTTGATTTAATTATTTAACCAGACTGAGCCACAGCAACGCCTGGCCAGGTACAGCTAGTTAATCATAAAACTTTACATTCAAATCATTCCATTATATCTATTTTGGAGTTGGATTTTGTTCCCAAACCTGAATCCCATAAGGTATGTTCACACTTGTTCAACTTTTGATCGTCAAGACACATGCAAGGAGGCACGTAAAAATTTATAACGCGCGAAGACACGCAGTATCTTTCGCTTTCAAATTCTTGAAATAATCTGCAAGTTTTTGCAATAGTTTACAAATTTAATTTAAAGTAAAGTAGTTTAATTTTATTAAGTTAAATTAATATATTAAATTACATATTTAAAAACAAAAAATTAATATATATTTTGAAAGTACTAAAATTGTAAATTGAGTGTGTAAGGAATATTTTTTAGTATATATTTTTCTATAGTTTATTCTAAATACTCCTTTGTCCATACAAATTGTCTGTATACTTCCTTTTCTTTCCGTGCTCTTATCAACATTAGCATAACAGCACTCATACTGAAATGAAACTGAAATTACACAGTAAACTGTAGGTACTTACAAAATAGTGTTTTAAACCGTCTTTACTGAACTCTGAACACATTTATAATGTAAATGAAACTGACGCAAATATGTGGAACGAAGGAGGTATGCTTCTTACCCTGCGATAGAAAGCATGAAAAATTATAGGGCAAGTTGAAACGGAAACGGAAAAGTTGAACAAGTTTGAACAAGAACAAAGTTGAAAGAGTGGAACAGGATATACCAATACAATACAACCCATAGTTGTTTGACATGTATTTTTAGATTAGCAGTTTGTTACTTAAATCCCGTTGTGATTTTCATCCAGTTATCCAATAATTCAATAAAGGTTCCAAAGTTTAATACCAAATTTCTGCTTTAGAACAATGTATGTGCGCCATATTAGTTGTCAATTTAAGTGCATTCGTAGATATTTGACCTCCTCCACGCAAATCAATTGCTAGTTGATTAAATAAATAAGGATAATTATCTTTTCTTGGTGGATGTTGTTGGTGGATGTTTCTTGGCGAATGTTGTATGCGCTCATTTGTTTTAATTCCTCGTTTTAATTTAATTTCGTTCTATTCGCCACTTTTCACCAAATTTGGGTTTTATTTATGTTATTTTGTAACATATTTGATGTTGTTGATATTTTTTGTATTGCTAGTACTGCCGTATTGTCAGCAAAGAGTATAATATCATAAAAAGGAAATATATGTTGAATTTACAGCTATATTGTTACTGATAATAAATGCAAAATATCAAGTTTATTAAAATGATTTAAAAATTTCATTAGTTTTTATTAGTTTTATTAGTTTTGTACATCACCCGGAAAAATAAGCCAATAAAAAAGATATAGTGCTAAAAATAGTAACACGCCTTGCCAGCGGAACCGCAGAAAATATATAAAAATCTAATGATTTTTAATCGTCTCACTGTTTCAACTGTTCATGACGTTTAGTTTTTAAACAGCGCAGCGCAGTTGACTATACCAACACTTTATATTTCTAATAAAGGATTTTTTTGGTTAGAAAATATCAGATGACAGTAGAGTCATAGTGTAAGTGTTACATAGTGGTATATGTTTTGACATGATAACTGATAATTAACCGATAATACTTGATAATTAACATTACTGGGATGAACATATAGATAAATTATGCAAGAAGTTGGCCGATGTATCATATGTTGCCTATAGGCTGAAACAGGTTGGTACCACTGGGATTATCCATTCATATTACTATGCAGAGTTTTATAGTCGAGCTAAGTATACGTTTAAAATTCAGGGGTTGATTGTCACAGATATCAACAGACGTGGATATGTTTATTTAGAATCAAACAAAAAAAAACCATGATGGCTGGAGTGTCACTACTAGCTGCATGTGGTCTAGTTATTAAACAATGAAGGATCTTGACCTTACCATCACTTTATATTTTGGAAGTTCTTATCTTCGTTAGGCGAAATATACAACATTAAAAAAAAATTGTGATTTTCATTATTAAGATACGCTCTGAGAATCGTGTTACATTCTAGTGATACATTCCCAGAAAATCATTGAAGGTAATATATACTACAATGATGTTAAGCAGTATAATAAGTTACTACACGGTTTAAGGGTTAACAAATTACAAAAATTAGTCCATGAGTCTCTTAAAAGCCAACATTTTTGTAGCTTAGATGAATATATGTCTTATCCGTAATTCAATTAAATGCTTGTGTGTGTGTACTAATTGTCATATCGTTTATTATATCTGCTGTTGTGCGATTGAATATTCTCTCAAATTTGATTTTGACGTGATCTTGACGTTTTGGAGCCATCCAGACAGGGGTCGCCAATTCTATTTAGCATTTATGATGAATATATCATACGTAGAATTCTCGAGAATTGGACGGATGGTGTCAGTATTAGCGGCACTAAAATAACCCTAATAATAATCAGATATGCCGATAACACTACAATTCTAACACACTACTATCTTCTTTAGACACACTACTATCTTTTTCAAACACACTACTATAGAACTGACTCTAATTGTTCAAAAAAAATAAAGGATGAAAGCCATCTTTGCGGACTAAAAATTATCAAGAAAACGAAAATATTGATTATTGATTGTCAAGGCAACAATAAGGTAGTGAACCAATTGGTCTACCTAACGAAGACAGTAACATTCTTGGGATCAGAAGAAGATACGAAATGGCAAGAAATGCAATGCGGAATTCGCAGAAGATATGGAGAGATAGGGACATAACACAGAATACATAGAAATAAATAGTAAAAACCTCAGTGTTTTCAGTATTATTATATCCCGCTGAAACATGGACCATTAAAAACAAGATCTCAAGCCCATTGATTCTTTTGAACTTTGGAGCTGTAGACGGATCCTTCGCATTCCCTTGACTGCCATACGAACAAACGCATCCATTATTTAAAAAATTGATGAACCTATAAGACTATCTCAAATTACTCATGAACGAATACTAAGATGCTTTGGCCACATTGAACGCTGCGACGGCAATAATCTGGAAAGACTGATATTACAGAGACGGATGGACGTTTCTAGATCACGCGGGAGACCTCCAAAAACATGGATAGATCAAATTAAAGACCTAACTGCTACTTCGCTCCAGTGTGCAACCAAGGAAGCCAGAAATAGAGAACACTGGCGAGAAGTAGTCCGCATAGTACGCGAACGGAAAAGACTAGAAGGTCCATAGGTCACGACTCTTCTGTAACGAATAATACGAAGAAGAAGAAAATAATACATGTATTGTATTGTCGTGAGGATGGAGTAAATTATTATTATTATTATTATTACTTATTAATATTGTCGATACATAAGATTTAATCAAGAAGAAATGAGGGACGGACGCAATAACACATAAAACGTGTAAAAGATGATGCTAGGCGCTTCAATATTCAAAGAGGGTTGAGTATAACGACTGTTTCGAACCGAAGACTTCCGAACATTGGAATTTAAACATTGGACTACTAGTATCTCAAATAACGATTACTTTAAAAGTCAATACCTACTTGAAACTTGCATTTCTAATTAGAACAATAATCAACATTTTTCTTTAAACCCAGATAATTATAACTCATTCTTATTTATGGTTTGATAACCCATCAAGGACCTTTGCCTCCCCCTAGGAATTTCTAGATCTATGTTTTTTACATAAAAAGGTGACCACCCGTTTCCATAACCTTTATAGTCTAGTTATCGAGGTGGAGTAACCCCATTTCCTTAGCTTTGACCATTCCTTCGTATCTCTCGCTCTTCGTTTTCATTGCACTATTCTCATCCCTTGCAGGTCCTTCCTGATTCCCTCCTCCTATCTTTTCCTTGGCCTTCCCTTGGTTTTGGTACCTTCAAACTTCTTCCCAGTATTCTTTTGGCTAGTCTGTCTGGTACAGCCCATCCTCTCGATGTGTCACCCCCAACTCAGTTGTTTGGTCTTAATTTCGTTGACTAAATCTGGACTATTAAAAGTTGTTGCTAGTTCTTCATTCGATCTAATTCTCCAATCTCCCTTCGTTTGAATGGATCCATACACTTTCATCAGTATTTTCCTCTCCCACGTATTCAACCAAAGTTCGTCCTTCTTTGCCAGGTTTCTGATCCATATTTATCTCATTATTGTGAAGTGTATCTTTATTTTTGTGTTTCTCGACATGGATTTGGATTGTAAGATATTCTGTAGCGCAAGAAAACTTTAGTTTCCATTTGTTATTCTGGCTTCTACATTATCTGATATTTTATTCTGCATCGTAATTACTGAACCAAGATATTTAAAGATATTAACTTTTTCAAACCATCTTCCACATCCACATGTTGTTTCTTTCTTTGTTTTGTTGGTCTCATGTATTCGGTTTTTTGTTGCATTTATTCTTAGACCCATTGTAATGCAGCCTTGTGAAATTGTTCAAGCATCTTTTCCCTTTTACACATTATGTCAATATTATCTGCATACGCTAAGATTTGATACTGTTTAGTAAAAATTAGGCCCTTAGTATTAATTCTATTATCCTTATTATTGCTTCTAATGTAAAATTGAGAGTTATAGCAAAGAATTAAAATTGATTAGGAAGGTGCCGAAGTGACTAATTACCTGTATATTAAGAACATTGAGATGGATTAATTAGAAAACCTAAGTTTAGGAAATTATGGAAAGAATCTTCGACTTTTTAAAAGGAACAGAACAAAAAAAAGCTTTAGGGTTAGAGGCGCATCAGCGACTATGGCTATTTAGCCACTGGACCTACAGCTTCACGTGGATTCCGAACCACGGTCATCGATACCGATAACTCCAATCAGCACCTCCCTCACCCTACCAATCCTTAATTTTGTGTTTAACCAAACTAAAAGACTTATATTACCATAAGGATATAAAGAACATATTACCCATGTTAGATGGAAGAAATGTGAAATATTGCGTTACACTACATGCACTCTCGCAGGACTATAAATATTAGTAATTTAAGGCTCTTTAAAAGGGTAATGATAGGTCATTGGATACATATGAAAGCATACAATTAACTTAACGGTGTGGATTGATATGGCACATCTTCCCTCTACATCGCAAATCTCACGAGCGGCGACAGTCACTGTGAAGCCTTTGTTTTTGTAATAATCCTTTAATGGCACTATTTTCGCAAATTATTTCGCTTAATTTAAAGTGGAATGAATAATTTACAGTATAGTTACTTTAATACTAAAGAAGGAATACTTATTTGTCGGAACAAAAAATTGAAATTAGATTAAACCTCTAAGGTGTGAACTATATTTTTTTTATAAACAAAAGAAAACGCCAAAATACTTTTGTTATGCCCTCCTAGTGTTAATTACACTCATCAATGAAATACTCAATTGATCGTCTTAATACTACTCAGTTAATACGATTGACGATACAACAAAACATACTTTTTATGAAATTGGAATTACTACAAATCATCCGGAAAATGGCCCACTAAAGCAGGCCCTAAATCAACAAAACTAATAATACCTTGCTCCGACTAGTCAGTAAAAACGAGGAGAAGGACAAATAAACTAACACAACTTTTCTGCGAGTCTCATAAAGTTCATTATTGATCAAGTAAGAAATGGTTGGATACGACTTTAAAGGGGTTGACATTATCGTTTCGCGCTCTCCCTTTAATAAACATTTTTATCCATACGTCCACCGAAAATATGAATTAAAATATGCATTTTCTAATGGTGTTAAATATTAAGTAATAAATAATCAAGTAAGGGCCGGTTCTATAATGCAAGGATATACCAGGTGTATTTGGAATAAAATTTGAGACGGCACGTTCTGTAGAAAGAGCGTTTTAAATTTTATTCGAAGTATGGCTTATACCTGGTATATTCTTGCATTATAGAACTGGCCCTAAAACAACGAAATATTTATAAAATATCCATTACGAGAAGGTTGTTTAAAGAAGCACAAAAATAATCCAAGAAGAATGGCTTTCTTGTAATATGAAAATTGAAGCTAAACTAGAACAGAAGAGTAATCTTAGAGACTTAGAGACAAATATAAAAGGTCATCCACATGTGATGCTGTGGATCAGCACTATATAATGTTTACGTGCAATGTATTTTCAACCTAGGAATTAAAACAAAGAGTTCAGTTGCATCGTTACTATTTCGCTAGTTGGATTATTAAACAGGGAACAAGGGATTAATTATTTTTAAATATAAATTTGTGCTGTGATGGAGTTAATTTTACAATGGATGAAGTCGTTAATAAGCAAAATTGTCGTAAAACGTCGTATTTAGAGGGGTAAAAATTCTCTTTTTGTTCATGAAAAATATGTACACTCACAAATACTCTCTGTTTGATGGGCATTTTTGTTAAATGAAATTATTGGGTTTTCTTGGAAAATAATAATACGTATTATTTACTGAATCAGACTCGACAACGACGACTCAAATTAGACGACGTAGTTTGAATTTAAGCTATTCATGTTTAATCAATTAATTTAGAAATATATATTAAAATAACTCACACACACACACACACACATATATATATATATATATATATATATATATATATATATATATATATATATATATATATATATATATATATATATATATATATATATATATATAAAAACAAAGAAAATACCCGCGCTCCACGTTGGTGCTTTGTCGTTCCCCCATCCGCCATCCACAGCGCCAGCCAGCGTCCCCCAGGACCGGTTTCTGGCCTTAAGCCGTCATCAGCTGGACTCAGGCTGAACGCCTGGAGCCATTCCACCGATGCCATTCGGGTCCATTATTTTTAACCATATCATCAGTCCATCGTGCTTTCGGTTTTCTTCGCGGACGTTTGCGATCAAACGGTATCCACTCCAGGATTACCTCGGTCCATCTCCACGCTATATGGCCTGCACATCTCCATTTCAATTCCTTTACTCTTCCAATGATGTCACACACTTTCTTTTGTTGCTTGATCCATGTAAAATAATTCAACTGAAATCTGAACTTTAAACTCAGCTTACTACGAAATCGAAAATATGGTCAATTCTCGATATTCTGCTCGGCGTTAGAGATATTAAAAAAAGTTATTCAGAATATTATTTTAACCCCACCTACCGAGTTTCGTGACAAAATTCGCATTTTTAATTTTTTTTTATTATTTTGGTCTCCACACATAATTATTACAAGTTTTATTATTTTAATTTGATAATTAGTGTGCCATGGAAAGTAAAAACTGGATACATTGTCAATTTAATAGTGCCATGTATTCAAATATTTAAGTAAAATAAATAACACTTACAAAGAAATAATTATTTTATTCTTACGGAAAAACGTTTTTTTTGTAATTCATTAAATTTAGGAAAATGTATACACCAATAATTTTCATAATACAAATAATTAACTATCAAATACGATCTCTATCAACTAGTCCTTCATCTATTTGAATACATTTTTCGATTCTCTTTAGCTACTCATCTAAGTTTCGGGATTTCTTGACGTTCTTGCCTTATTCTGGTACAAAGTTCATCTCGATTTCTGGGCCCTATTTTATAAACCTTGTTTTAAAACTTTGTTGTTGGTTTTGACCATTCCCCAAAAATAAAAATCGAGGGCTATAATATCTGAAAACCTCAGAGACTTCGGACCTTCTTCCTATCCAGCGCATAGGAAATTTTTGGTTTAATCATTGACGAACAATTCTTGAATTGTGGATGGGTGCACCATCTAGCTGCAAATACAATATCCTGTCGCACATTAAGAGGAAGATTTTCAATTGCATACCAAAATTCTCCATCGAAGAAGTTAACTAAACGACCAGCCCTCAATGATTGATTAAAGAAAAAAAGGATCAATTATTCGGTTTCCTAAAATTCCACACCAGACATTGACTTTCAGGGAATATTTACCTTTACAATTTCTAATCCAGTGAGAGTTACCTCAGGCCCATTTTAATACGATACAACCCCATTAGTGGTGAATGTAGCCTCATCAGTAAACATAATATTCTTCAGGAAATGTCTGCAATTTAAAAAATTACTTTGGGTCCAATAACAATAGACTAATCTGTTATTATTATCACCTTCTTTCAATGTATGTAAGAACTTCGGTTTATAGGGCTTGATTTTGTGACGAACGAAACATCTTCTGATTTTATTCTTGCTAATATTCAGTTGAGACGATAAATCTCAAAGGTTCATGCATGGATTTGCGGCCAATATATAAGTTGAATATAATAAGTTGATATAAGTTGTTAATATATAAGTTGACCTTTTTTGTGGATTTTAATAATACTGACTGTTTCATTCAAAAGAGCATTTGCAGCAGCTGCTTTTTCATGAGTAATGGGAGTTGGGGATGTCTCATGTTAAACTCTGCAGCGACTTCTCTGCTCCTAAGAACAAAAATCACAACCGGATTATTTTTATTTTTTCTATTAAAGTCAATGGCATTTTAATTATGTGATCACCGACTAGAACTTAACGCAACAAACTCAAAGTTTAATCTGACTGACATTTAACACTAGTGTCAAGTCATTACTTTCCATCCATTTTTTTTTAAATAAACTAATTTTGTGTAAAGACCAAAATAATGAAAAAATTAAAAATATGAATTTTCTTATAAAACTCGGTATGTGGTAAATAATAACTTTTTTTAAGTTATGTTTCTTCGACCGCCCCCTAAACGTCAATTAGCACCTCCCGAGACTGACCTTAAGTCGAGTTGAAGACTTAAGGCCAGACACGAGAGAAACTTACTAACGTTTGGGGGCGGCTAAAGAAATGAGCAATTGTTACGTAGAGGACGATTGAATGTCCCTTTCTTTTTTAATATTTTTAATATTCTCCACGGGTCCACTATGCAACTTTTCGGGCATAAGAAAAACATTCATAGGTGGGGAGTAAACTACGATCCGATCTTTTTTTCTTTCAAAAAAATTGAACGCTTGAGCGGCTAAAAGCTGAAATTGTCATGGTAAAGGATCGTGCAATGATTCTTATACTTTTTGGGACATTTACTGAAGAATTCAAGCAACTAAATTATTGTATACTAACAACCACAATAGCCACGTGACCAAAAAAAAAATCAAAAGATCGACACTACTTCTTTTCGTAACACTATGGGGAAGATCAACTGTTGTTGGTTTCGGGATACTTTGGAATAGCCAAACAAAACATTGTTGTTTTGTTTTGCTTTATTATTTGTAGATAGTGTTTGTTACCCAGCATATGTTTAAACCACTTGTCGCAAACTTTTGATTGAAGTTTGGTTAAATTACTCTGAATTCACCGCTTTTTTAAAATTTAAATTGCAAACTGGAAATATTTTCTTGAAAACATACAAAAATATATAAAATATATTCTACATTTTTGGGTGCATTAATATTTAATGCCTGGTATCACCAGTAAGTAATTTATAATGTATAAAATGCGGAATTATTTTTATTTACTACACAAATTATTATTTTTTTATTGAAAATGGCATTAATAGTTATTTATTTATAGCATTAATATTATGGCATTAATGGCAATTTAATAGTAAGTTAAATATAATCCGAGGGTGAAAAATAGCTTTTTAGGACACAGGCGTGAGAATCATAAATATAAATTTTAACAAACACTGAAGTGACTTTTCCCAAACTTCGTGGATACAGCAATAGTCCAAATTAAAACCACTCAATTCATAGTCTCCAAAACCGGCTTTCAGTTATGAGAAAACCTTTTATCCAATAGCAAAATACAAAAAGTCAAAGATTTGAATACTTTACCATATATATATATATATATATATATATATATATATATATATATATATATATATATATATATATATATATATATATATATAGGGTGTCTCGAAATTCAACGTCAAGTGGGTATCGGGCGAAAGGTCAGGTTATACCAATTCTGGCAAGAATAAGAAAAAAATCCTTGCCACCGTGTTAAATAATAATAGGCATATATTTGAAAATCTTGAAATTCGGCATCCTAGGCTATATCTTTAGGTACTATGATCACAAATTCCCCAACGTGGTTTAAAAGATTGTATGCTAACTGTGACACTTCATCTTTAAAAAAAATTGTATTACAGTCCCCTGAGCAAGTTATTTCTAAAGATGGCCGATTTAGTCAAGATTTCAAAATGGTACAACAACTGGCACTTTTCTTTCCACAAAAAATATTATTGCTTATTTTTTTTCCAAAGATAATTTAGTGTAATAAGATAAATAATAAAACGTCTGCAAGCTCCCGACAGAGATCAACTCGACCACTGGATATACCCCTATAAAAAACCTAATACATGTTTTTCCATCCGTGAAACAGTACGCACAAACATTTTACACCTCTACGGGGACGAGACCGTAAAAAAACTCGGTGCTTTACGAGAAACTGGGATAAAAGAAAACAACATTACTTTGCAACCTAAGATTTCTAATTGAATGCCGAAATAACGACTATCAAGCGAATTTCACCAAATTATCTTACCACACCAAAACCACAAAGACGTCGAACATCCTTAAAAAATCAGGCAGAGCCCTCCTAAAAGCCGAGATTCAAAAAACCAGACACGAACTTAGTAAC